>OY284470.1:20760898-21360898 GCA_958336335.1 Dilophus febrilis | reverse complement strand
GTAAAATTCTGAATAATGCATGTAAAACAATATTCAATTTTGATATATGCATTATTATGTTTTTTATCATGTTTGCGTAATGTACTTTATTATAAAATTTAGGAAAATTCAAATTTAAATATGTAAATATAAATATAGAATTTATAATAAAACACAGAGTACGTGAATATGATGAAAATCTTATATGTATTATATATAGTACATGAAAATTTATATACCATATTTGTTATACATTGACTTGATTATTATATTATTTTTGGAATCCTTTCAAAAACATATTTTAAAAATTCTATAGAATTTTAAATGCTGTATTCTCAAAGTTTATTTAAACACACACACGATACAAAAAAAAAACAAAACGAAACAGAATATACATTAGGTATATGCTATATGGATGTTTTCTTCCTTTTTTAATTTTGCTTTTGTTACGAAACATTTAAAAACGTATATATAGGGTTTCTTTTTTCGAATTGTTTGTCATTCTATAAATGATATCTTTGAAAAGTATATAGTATAAGTTTTAATTTTTAATGCGATGAAATGCAATTCAAGATTTTACCACAGTAAATTTGATGATTTCGAGAATAAAAGGTTAACCCTGTATTATTATTTTTAGAAATTAATAAAAAAAAATAAGTTTAATATTTTATTTTGTATATATTAACATAATAATAAAATACGTGATGGAAATTTTAATTTTCCATAATTTTATATATACACAAAACACACACAAAATAAATATGATATATATAAATATGAAAATGTTTAATTGATATTTTCATAAATTAAAATATATTTACAAATTTTTGGTATATATATTTTATAATAATATTAATTTATTATACAATATATATGATTTTTATATTTTATTATAAAACTTTACGCGGAACACTTTGAATGTGGTTTATTTATATGTCAAGGATTTTTTATACATATTTTCCACAACATTTGAACTTTAATTGATTCAATTAAAATTGTTGATTCATTTAATTAACATATATGATTTTTGATTTTATAAACTTATTTTATGTTTTTCCAAATTAAAAAGTGTATCTGTCTGTCTCGAATTTAATTTAACAATTAAATTAATTATATATATGAAAATTATATAAAAATACATATCTGATAATTGATATACTGATGAGGATGTTATTTCTACTTCTATATATCTATAATAGTATATATGTGTTTTAAAGAGTACTCGAATCGAAACTTAAAAGTTAAGTAATTATACCCTATACATTTATTTCAAACAATATTTAAACTTTATTTTCTTTTATATTATATATATATTAACTATATAATATATAAACTGAATGAATTGATCATCTTGAATATTAAGTTTATAAAGATTTTTCCATGTATATGTGAAAAATATTGAAAATAGTTTTCTATATATCACATCAATATATCACGTTCACGTTTATAATATATCTATAGTGGTAAAACGTATATATATATCTAATATATGTATATTGATGTTTAGTTTAAAGTTCTTTATCATAGTTTTGTTGTTTGGTGAACTAGAAAAATAAGTTGAATATCATATACCAAATGTTGTACACATGTATAGAAAATGTAAACAAAACGAATAAATGTTTGGTCAGATTAATATCAGTTCTAATTACTATATTCTTTTAATTATTGTTTGTATGTATATACCAGCTTACAATAATTTGCTCCAAATGAAGAAATTTAAATTACGATTTAAAGTATTTCTAAGCCTAAACGTTAAAAAAAATGTGTTTCATTGATGGCAATTTTTCTGTAAAAAAAAATTCTATACCCAGTAAACCAATGAATCTAGTTTTTCAATTTAGATACATCTTGACAAGTTAGGATTATCCATGAATATAGATAATTTTGTATATAAAAAATTATAATATTTATATGTTAAAGAAATCATAAATTATTTTTAAATTTAATTTGATTTCAATCTTATGCATATACACATAAAAAAATATTCTATATTCAAGAATACCTAAAATAAAAGTAGAAAATAATTTTTTTTTATTTCATTTTATTGCATATAAAAATAAATAAAGTTAAAATAAAGGTTAACAGATTAATAAATAAGATGATGTATTTTTTTTTCTGATAAACAAATAATTTTTTTCTGTTTGGAGGGTGACTTTTTTTCCTTTTTCATATTATATCATACTCACTGTATATTTATATAAATAGAATAATATACGGCAATGTTTATCTTTTAACAATTAAAAAGATAATTTCTTTAAAATATATATATATATAGATAGATATATATATATAGAATGTGTGTTTTAATTTCTGTTTTCTGATTATCTGATTATTTTCTGTTTTAAAATATACATATACTATATATATATATTTCAATTTAAATTAAGTACAGAGTGTCAAATTTAAAACATCATTATCTTGTCGTGATATAGTTCGCATATGAAATATTTAATTTTTGTTAATTCATATATTGAAACTTTCCCTGAAAGAAAATCTTAATATTATAATTTGTATTATTTTATGTGAACGCAAATGGCATATATTTTTATTTTTATCAGATAGGTTTGTGTTATAATAAATGGTAGCATGATAAAAATAAAAAATATCTTTTGTTTTAAATGTTTGTTTTATTTAGAAAAGTTCTTTTTTTTCAATTTAAGGTTTTAATAAAAACATTATAACTAATAAATAAGTCATATTTTGGTTTATATGAAAATAAAATAAAACTTTTAATTTCTATATTGAAATTTTGAAGATTATATTTTTGTTCTTCAAACAAATAATTATGTATTAAAATAATGTGACTTTATTTTTCGTATTGCTTCAGAATGATGTATATGAGTAGGAGTTTTTTTATGATAATCTAATTTGATAATATCTTCTTATTTATATTTATATGGTCCTTTAATTTAACTTTATTATGGTTCTTTATTTTAACTTTATTATGGTCCTGTATTTTACCTTAATTTAATTTTTTTTATAAATCATATAGATTACATTTCTGTTCATGATATAAGTATAGATAGAATTGGGTAATTTTTAATTTTTTATGTCATTGATGTGAAAATAAAAATAAATATATGATTTCTATACGAGTATAATACAAATGAAATTTATATAGAATATAAAAGTTTAAACACAAAAAAAGTTGGTAATAAATCACATAAGCACACACACTATACATAGATTTATAATTTTATATAAACTTTATACATAATATCAATATTTACTTAGGTATAAATTAAATGGAACTCATAAGATAACCCATATATATTCCCTAATAATAATGATAAAAAAAATAAATTAAAAAGGATTGTAAATTTTTATATTTTCAACATTTTTCACAGCAAATTTAATGTATTTGCACACAGTCTATATATGTAGTTCAAATAGGTAATATGATATCTCCTTTCCATATATTCTCTTTAGTATATACATATACATATAATATATATACATCACAAAATTGTTAGCTATTGTTGCTGAATAATACAAATGAAGCACGGGCAAAGTGAAACATAAAAAATAAATAGGTGAACGTGTTTACCATTTGAATTAAACTAAAACAAATATATATAGAAATGCTGAAAGTTTAAAAGAAAAAAAAAACAAAAACCATATAGTGAAATATAATATTTAATTTTATATATATAAAAGATTATATTCATTATAAATTTTCATTTTTAAAATACATTTTCTTTTCTTGTGTATGTATAAAAAAACGATACATGTTTTTATAAATTTAATATATAATATATAACTTTAAATATCTTTCTTTTTATATATTCATATAATAGAGAAAAATTTAATTTTCTATCACATTATATAAAAATAATATTATATAACATATATATAGAATATATTATTTTATTAAGAAAACAAATAATTTATACTTTTTATATATCTTGAAAAATCAAATAAATTGTATACGTATATATTTGTATATATAAACAAACCCACACATCGCATAGATTATACAGTTTTCTTTGGCATATATGAGAATCTTATTTAAAATATATTATAAGGAAGGAACAAAAAAAAACACACAAAGATGAAAAGAAGCTTTTTGTTATCACATATCTATTGTCTGTGCATTATAAGTTTATCTGAATGTGTACATATCAGAATCTATTCTTTATATAATATATGTTCATTTGATAAGCTTAATAACATACATATATATTTCATATAATATATGACATAAATACATTTAAAAGGTATATATTATCTTATTTGTTTTTACAATATATATATATATATATAAAGAATATAATATTTTCCTGTTAAAGACAGATCGTTTTCATATTCATTTATTTATCATATATGTATAAAAATGACAAAGACTCACTATTATAATATAATGATGTGTAGAAAATATAGATGTATATAGATAGATAAAAAGAATAGGTTGAAAATAAAACGTTTTAAAAATATTATAAAAATGGTCACAAAAACTGTATGTATATTCTAAAAGATAAATCGAATATGTTTAACAAATAATGGCGGTCCAATAATGAAGTTTCATGGCGATTTCACATTAAAGGAGCATCTGACTCTTAAAAATTAGCAATGGATGTATGTATAGGTTTTCCCGGCCAAATGAAACCTTTTACCAACCAAATGAACCCATTTCCAGATCAAATGAACCCTTTTCCCAACCAAATGAACTCTTTTCCCAACCAAATGAAACCTTTTCCTAACCAAATTAATCCTTTTCCCAACCAAATGAACCCATGACCAGACCAAAGTAAATAATTTGGCAAAAAAATATGTTTTAAGAATGAATTTTACCTTTAGTTGTTGAAATAAAAGGATTTAGTCTACTTCAATCTGAAATTAATAATGTGGAAATGATTATGAATACTTAACGGGGTACAATAAATTTTAACTGGACCCAAAAGGGTATAAGGACCTTGCCTGCCGTTGAATATACAAAATAAAAAATATAAAATTTTCATGGAATTCTAAAAAATATAAATACATTTTCAACTGATAAAATACCTTTATAAATGGCATTATAATTGATCGGATATTATAGATATATATACAAACATAAATATATGGTCTAAATGGAATAATCTTTTTTCAATATATATATTCATATATTAGAAGTCTATTAAAAATTCTCCAAATAAATTTTATACTTTATACATACATATTTTGTATGTTTTGTATTTACTACATATATTTAGAAGAGGTTTATATATTTTCTATTTAAATGTATATACATAAAATGAAATCTAATACTTATAAATGTGATAACAGTTTGAATGTACGTCCCAACCCACACATTCATTGCGTATATAGTAAAAAGTAAAAAATAATAATGTAATTATAAGAAGATCCAAATCATTATTATCTCCATAATATATTGTATATACCAAAAAACCACATATATATATGTTTATAGATACTCATATCTAAATAAAATTCTAAACCCAAACTATTTTATTCATTTATATATTTTTTCTGTTCTGTATATATATTTATTTTATATATACATTTTGGATAATATCATAATATTTAGCGAGCCATTCAATAAAAATCTACTTTTACGCACATTAAATTGAAATTGAATAAAATTTATATAAATATGTATATGTATATATTTAGTATTTTGTGTATATAAATACATAAATGTTATATGCAAAAGGAAAATATTCGCAAAATATTATACCCTTTTCTCAACTCAACAGAATAATTGATAAGATTTACCCTAAATTTGTATAATATTATTTTATTTTTATTTCATTTCAATACAATATAACAATTTATACACAAATGTGATATACATATATATATATATAGGCATTAAATCAACCATTTATACATATGAGAATATGTTTATATGATTGTATGAAATAGACAAATCGAAAATAAAATACATATATCATGTACATATATCCTTCTATATAAAATGCTTTTCCATATCATATCAATTTTTTTCCATACAATATAGAATATTATTGTTTTCTATATGTATATATACCATGTAATTTTTTTGTGTATTTATGCTATTTCGATATCATTCACTTTTATATATATAATATGTTAATGCTAAATAAATGTTTTTTTGTTATGTACTTTTACTTATTAGTATATATACATACCATACATATGTACAAATACATGTAGATATTAAATATATAATATGGCATTGGGATGCTGCGTATATATATTGTGTCTGAGTGTTTGTGTTAATGTTTAATATGCAATATCATTGAATGGTCAAAACATCAATCACTGTCAATTCCACTCTAACACCATGTTGTTCCTTTCAAATTAATGTTGACCGACACACCAGTTCAAATGTTATTCTATATATATAAATACGTTGAATAATGCAATATTTTTATTGATGTTTTATTTTTTTTTTTTTTTGTAAACTGTATATGTTTTATTATACCATCCTGAAAATATATATGTTTTATATGATGTATATGTGGCTATGTTATTTGTCTCTGTGTTTTTTTTTGTGGTTGTTGATACAGTAAAACAAAAGGAACTGAAAAGGAAATATTGGTAATCCTATATGTAATGAGAATGTTATATTATTGAAAGATAGCTAACAAAAAATCGTAGTTTTTTCCTTATATTTTTTGAATAACACTATATGCTATATGCTATAACACTATATGCTATAACCATGTGCGGAAAATTCTATCACGATGAGCCCACAGGAACGGATAATCATTTATAACTGTTATGATGAACCTATCGTATATGTGAAATATTCTAATCGTCTAATCGCATACGTTTCATGAAATCAAATCTCGCTATTAGAAATAAGCTAAAATCATGATCCATATGAACATGATTTTAGCTTATTTTTAATCTTTACTGTGTATAGTTATATATTTAAAAAAATTAATTAAACATTTGATTAAAATTGTACAATTGTTCAATATAAAAACATCAACCAATTAATTGTAAATATCCATTTCAAAATTAACCAATTTTCTAAAAGGTTATTGATAAAAAAAGACAATACAGTTATTTCGTTGTTTAGTTTAATAAAGACAATTCCAATGAATTAGTTGTTTGGTTGCCGATCCCTTATATATTCACAATCTGTTTTTAATGAATCACACGACTATATATTTTAACACCAGAATCTGTTTGATTTTATTATATCCGCATAAAATAAAATGTTTATGTATATGTATACGTATATGAAAATAATAATAAAAAAAAGTGTTTAAAATGTCTTGAAATTAATGTAATTTAATATATATCATATATGTGTGCAGATATCAAACAAAAATATATATGGAAATATATTGTATAAATACGAATTTACTATGTGTGGTATATAAATTTTATTGACATTTCAATATAAAATGTGAGAACTTTATCCAAACAAATACCGTATAGTATATATACAGTATTTTACTTTATGTGATATAAAAAAATATATAATATTATATATCATGTTTATTTTTGAAGTTGCCTTTAGCTATAAAAAATAAATTGTGTTTATAGAAAATGTTATACATATACATTACATAACAATATATATAGATATACAGAAAAGACATAGCGATATCTATCTATATAGATATATATGTTATAAATAAAATGTATATAAACTCTTATATTCATTTGATAGAAATTTGAAAAAATAAATAAATATAAAATCGAAGAATCTATATCTTATCTTTATAAAAACAAAACGGATCTCATAAGAATCCCATATATCTATATATGTATATATTTTTTTTATCCAATATATAAAGTGAATAAAATACACAATGAAAATAAAATGCACATGCATGTGGTGTACAATTTTTGTTGTTGTTTGTTTTTTGTATTGTTTTGTGGAAAAGTTAAATCTTTGTTTTCTTTAAATGCTATCGATGTAACGTGTTTAGAATACATATATAACATCTTTATAAAAATCGACATGCACAAAAAAAATAAAAATTGAGTTTATTATAAAATATATACCGCATTAAAACTTTTACTATATTCTTTATAACTATATATGTATAATGTATAAGAATAAGAATTTATTTAATAAAACATCTTTTTTAATAATAAATGAATATATATGTATATGTTTAAAGTGAATGCCTATGCGTGCGTATATATATAATATTAACTATATGTTATATTACCTGTATGCATTATATTAATTATAATTATTATCAAAGTATTCATAAATTTTTGTGACCTCAAGTAAATTATGTAACACACTATATATAAATTGATATCAATTACTTTACACATAATTATAGGTGACCTATCAATTATTCCAATAATTCTCAAATATATGTCAAATATATTATTATTTCAAATTAAATATTAATTATGTAATATATATATGAAAGTGTAATATTCGAATTAATATGACATGTTATTCGCATATAATCATAATATATCATAATCTCAACTTGCGAAAATGTATATACTTTCTTTGTATAAGATATTGAAATGAAATTTATTATTTTGAATAATTCATTTATTTATATTAAACCATTGAACTTAATATTACATTTATTTACTTATATCTATGCGGGTATTTGTATCGCTGCTTTAAGTTGTTGTATATCTTTGTATATATTATAATATTTCTGACAATTACATGATCTTTGACACTTTGACAAACGCAAAAATGTTAATGCTTTTGTATATTTACATTTATATAAATGGAATGGTTTATGCATACATTTATATATCATCATATATTATATGTGTAAAATGTAATATTTTATTTATACCTTGAACAATTAAATTCTAATTATATATATTGTTTTGAATTCATTATATCTGTTAGCATATATATGTTAGTTACTTGTGAAATTTTGTGCATGAATAATACAAATCTATGCGTATAAATTGGATAAACCTATATATATATATATATAATGTTTATTAAGATAAGATTATATTATCATATATTTACCTATATATATATATATATATATATATATATATATATATATATATATATATATATATATATATATATATGCTGTTATGTGGTAATTATATTGAATATATAATTAATTGAATATACCGATTTATATTATGCGATTTCAATATATATATTTTAATATATTTTGATATTAATCATTTAAATTATACAAAATGTGTCTATTGAATTAAAACAAATAATTTTTTGAATGAAATAAAACATTTTTTAAAACATTTTTTAAATACTATATAATAAAAAAAACTGATTTTTACCATAATTCATTCACCTTATATGAATAACATTCAGACAATTCTAATCTTAGTTCTAATTCTAAGTGTGTATATATATACATATCTCGTTCAACAATCTATAAAAATATATTTGTAAAAATCTCAATCACTTTTCTATTGCATATTTACAAATATAAATAAAAATTTATTATATATCGTACTCGATTTTTTTGATCGCAATTTATCAACCTATCATATTGTATTGTATTTACATTTATGGCGTTAAATAAAACAGAACAAATCCGTCATATAATTTTATTTTTATACATTTTATGATATGTGTACGTCAATCTTCTCGTATACTTATTATATTATTAAATATATATATATGTATAAATTATAGTACATCTTTATGTAATACATTTATATATAGATATAGAATATTACATATGATATATACACATCATCATATATCATAAAATGAAATGCTTATAATAAAGTGAAATAACCAAATCAGAATACATGACCCATAATAATAATAATAATAATAATAATAATATGGTCATATTCCGTTGTGTAATATTGGTATATATAATATCCATCCGTATATATAGATATAGGATGGGTAAAATTTAGTGTATACAGCATTTATATATAAACTCTTTATTATTTTATGTGTATATATATATTTATTTATCCTTAACAGTTTGTATGTTTATAGTATAACATATACACGTCCATGGTATGTATATACATTTCCATACATGTATTTATGAGTTTTATATATCACCGCACACATTTCGACTATATATATACTATAGTTATATGGAACGTATAAATGCAAACATATTTCTATATATATATAAAATTCATATAATCATTTAGATTCTAAAAACCATCCAATATTCCACCAAAAATTATTATCATAAATGTGCGAGTATAAAACAGGGTGGTGACGTGATGTTTAACCCAAAAGCTATAAAATCACATTAAATAGTATATCCATATTGTGTATATAGAAAAAACATGTACAAATAGTATATGGATAATATATATATATAACATTTATATATATCACTGTTCATATTGGCCATTCATTGTACAGAGCTATATATACATATACACATATATATGGAATTTACATAATATGCTGTATAAATATACATATGAAATCGTATGTTTTCTATACATATATAATATATATAAATAGATAGACGTATATATCTATTTCATATTATACAACAAATATATATAAATATAGTTAAGGGTGTTTTTTCTCAACTATATAGTCCTTTTGAGGAGTGTGTGGTATATATAATACATATAAATATAAATAAATATATATATATTTGTTGATATCCTTCGTTTAAATTTCAAATTATGAATGTACCATATACACATCAGCATATATATCCCCGTATATAAAAATATATATAGTTTATATATTGTTGAATTTGTGTTTCACAATTTTCTCTCATGTACATAGAAAAAAAATAAATAAATATACAAATAAATAGCAAAACAAAAAAAAATTGTATTTTTTTAAAATAAATACAAATAATAACACGAATGTTATAATACAATATAATTCCATATAAAATAAATATATATATATATATATATCGTATTCTCGTATTAGAATATAAATTTAAATACAAATTGGGATATAATAAGGTTCAATTATTATTATAGGATATATTATAGGGTATACAATATATAGACTATAGAGTATTGTGTATGTGTGTATATAAATTTAAATTGTAAATTTCATTTTGTATATATCTATTTTAATATATGTATATATTTCGTTATTTTACATATGAAAACATATAATAATGGAATGATGTTATATAAAGGAAAATAAATAGCTGCATTTACATATATAAGTGTCATATAAACATATATATTTATAGAGAATATAAATAATATTAATATTTTTTATATTTATGCAGTTTTTTTTATATATTTATTCATTCCATTGTTTATATGGGTAAATTTATAACATATTCAATAACTAATTTTTTAATAATAAATCCAATAACTCAGGCTTTCGTGATCCATTATAACAGTGTTATTTAAAAAAAATATTCCAACGTCGATTATTTGGTAAAATTTTACAAAAATAGAAAAAAATTGGTAAAATTGATAGTTTGCTCAAAATATCCTCAAAATCAAGTTTTTACCAATTAATTTTGCGTTAATGAAAGGTATTAAATTTATACGGAATTAAATTAAATTTAAGAATTGACGAACACCGTACCTATTATACATTTCAAAATATAAGTCATTATCCACTGACGGAAAAAAATTGATCTACATTAAAAATAAAGTGGTCTGAGATCAAAATAAAAAAAGTGTATCTAACACATCACATTTTTTTCCTATTTTGTGTCTTTCGGTTGGATGTGTAACACTTTGTATTTTAATACATTTATATCGAAAATTTTTTAAATCAGTATCCTTTCTAAATGGAAAAATAGAAAAAACAAATCCTTATTTAAATAAAATATCTTTGAAAATATATGTAATGTCAATTTTTTTTAAATTGGTATATATACATACATGGAATATTCTCTACATCTGTTTATTTTGTATGCTGTGATCTGATCTTTGTATATATGAATATAAAATAAGCGGAAATATAAAATTGTGTATTCATTAAATTTGACTGACCCTTGGATACACCTTTTTATTTATTTTGTCTACTTATAATCACTTTCGAAATATACGCATTGATATAAATAAAAAAAAATAGCTAGATTATCTTTATTTTTTGGGTATACCCTATTCTTTCAATTATTTATATCACATCTCAATGGTAAACATACATATATATATACTATAGATGAAAATAAATTCGAAAAAAAAATGTTTAGAGAGGAAACAAAAATCCTATGTTATTATATGAGATAAAATTTAAGTATATATACAGAAATTTAATTTATTCAGGATTGTGCTTTATATTTTAAAATAAATATATACCTATAATATACATATGTGCGTTTTATGTATTATATGTATGTATACCTGTAAAAAATGTTTTATTATGCATATTATATAATTAAAAACTTTATCCATCATATATAATTTTTTTTATATACATTTAGTATATAAAGTTCAATTTTTTGGTTTTTTATTTTATTTTTGGTACTTGATGAATAAAATATTTTATGATAAAAAAAAGCAGTAATGAAGAGTGAAAATAAAAAATTTATGTTGATCAGCTTCGCAGATAATATACAATAAATTATTATATATACAGTTTGGGGGATTATTATTTTATTTTTTTCTTATTAAATGTAATTTAAATTATTTAATTAACATTTTAACGATTTAAAATTGAAATTGAATAATAATGGTTATGAATTTGATGCCATAAACATTTTTTCCTATATTGGATCTGTATAAATAATGATATATATATATATATAAATATATATTATTATTATTATTTATACAGATATATATTATATATATATTTATACTCAATTACAAATTTAATTATATTTCATCAGAAAATTAGCAAACATTTCCTGTGGACAGTTATACCGAATTTTGTCATGAAAATAATGTACAATTTTTCATTTAGAAAAAGGTACAAAATTTCCTGAGAAAATTATAAAGAATTTCCATTACAAAATTACACAGTATTTCCAAAAGCAAGTCACATACGGTTAATAAATGGCACCTTTAGGATGAATGCGCATTTTTAAATGTGTTGAAGATTAACGTACCAATAATGATAGTTAGGACCGAACTTATATATATATAGATTTATTTATATAGTTATAAATGCTATATGTAACAGATATATAACACCTGTATAATAGCAATAATATAAACACAAACGGGATATAGATATACTTAAAAGGATATTAGATATATATTTGTGCAAAATATTTGCAGCTTATCAAATATTTATCTGTTAATTTTCAATTTCAATAAATATACAGTTCGATGAACTGAAAATATGTCAATTTTATTTTTTAGATTTCTTTTCTTTTCGTTATCTTTTCTTATTCCATTCAAATATGAATTCCATTTTTATTTTTTTCATTGTATATATTTATAACAATTTGTTCTTTATCCATTTTGTTATTTTTGATTATCATATAAATGTATATAATACATGATATTAAAAAAAATGTATATATGATATGGATTTTTTAAAGACTAGAGATAACTGAGAAAATATTATGATATTATATATATCTGTATATATACAATTCTTTTAAAAGAAAAATATGAATAACGTTTCGATATATGTATATAGCAATATTAAATAAAAATAATAATAATCTTATAAGGATATTATATTATTTTTTAAAATTTATTATATGTTTCTATTTAAATATAAAAAATATGAACCTTATGTTAATTTGTTTTTTTATATCCAATTTATGCTTGAATTATACAATTTTTTACATATCTTGGCTAATTGTAAAATTTGGTATTTAGATTGTTAAATAAAAATTAAACTTTTGACCGTATTATATTATCAAAATTATTGATCCTAAATTATCTTTTATACAGTTGACCTATATTCTAATCCTTTTCTTATACAGTAATTATCATATTTAATTAATCCATTAGATTTTCAATCAATATCAAATTACTTTACAATTTCAAATAAAAAATTGCCTATTCAAACATTTTTATAATATATAAAAATTAAAGATATCTATATCATTATATATACCATTACATTTTATATACAAACGAAAAACATGAACCAGATTTACAAAAGTATTTTTTTAATTCAAATAGCATCTGTACACATTTTGTATGAATGTATTATAAACAAATATAAAAAATATATTAAGTTTACTAAATTACGTGTAAACGTATACATACAATAAATTATATATATAAATTTTAAATAAAAATATCGTATCAATTCTGCAATATAACTTTGTATTGCTTCAAGGTAACAAATTCTTACAATTGTCAATAAATTCTTTATAAATACATTATATTTAATATTACATATATATTTACTTTTATGCAACGTTCTATATCTATCATATATATCGATGATATAACTATATATAGTATATATAAGAGTATTTTAATTTAAACTCAATGACATACTTATATCAATATACACATTTGTATATTTTATTCGTAGAATCTAGAATCCAATATTTATAGATAGGTATATAAGATAGAAAATATATTTATATACATTTATATAAAGGAAAATGAAAAAATATATGAGTGCATATATGATATAACTATAAGTATAGTATATATATCTATAGGTTTTTATAAATACATTTACGGATATATATACAAATGAATGAATGAATGAATGAATGGATGGATGTTATATATATAAATAAATAAATATATTGTGCGAAAAGTCAAATACAATCAACAACAGATGTTATTAAGTATATTTTCTTTTAAGATATTTTTCCTCTATACTATATACAATACATTTGCAACAATTTTCATTTATTTCATACTATTTGCTTTTATTATACAAAAAAAAATAACCATCATATCTATGTATATCTAAATATAGTGTATAAACGTATAAGCATATATATAACGATTACATTATATAAATATATAATAAATACTTTTGATACATTGTATATATGTATCTCTATATTTATTCCTAAATAATATGTCTACATGTGTTACTTTATTATTTGCAAATTCAGGTCCTTTTCAATATTATTGGTATAAAAATATATTTGTTTTCCCACGTTTTCTTTGCCATTGATTTACACTAGTTTTGTAATTCCTTATTACACCAGTTTACGCATAGATAGGGTTTCACAATTATATTTTTGAACATTAATAGATTTTCGATTTTTTTTTTTTTAGAAATAGGAATCTTTGTGTTTTGACAAATTAACATCATTTTATGGAATTAGAACTTGGAAGGCCTATTCTGAAATATATATAAATAATATCAGTTATATAACATTTCGTTAATTTATAAATACAGTGATAAATAATCCTTGAGGCTTTTTATACATGTGTATTGTGTATACAAACAAAAGGTAATTTTGTTTGTGAGTCTGTAGATATTTAGTATCAATGAAAATCATAAGATAGTTTTATTTTATATATGCCGGAATCTCTATTCTTTATTATATTATCACGCTCTATATATATATTTCAATAAAATATATGTTTTCTTTAACCTAACCTATTATTATATAGATATTATTTATATGAATATATTTAATAAAATCTCATAAATATATATATTTATTATTTATATGTTATGTATATATGATAATGAAATACGCACATTATTAGGCGTTAGAAATTTAACTTCCTAATTCCAATCAAGCCGGAAGCAATATAACAATCCAACACATATATAAATATAATATATAGAAAATATATTTACATTAATATAACAAAATACATATATACATCTCAATTAGTTTCATCCTTTGTGCCAAAAACAATTGCTATAAATCTTTTATCAAACGTATATATATATATATATATATAAATAAATAAATAAATATATATTGTGAGAAATCTAAAGATTAAGCAATTAACTATAATATTGTGGTCGTATAAGCGCATATTATAATAAAATGAATATATACTGCAATATATATATATTACATACATGTATATATTTATATTTATAAAATATATTATTGTTATGTAATAAAATAATGTTTGGTATATGTACCGAAAACATAAATGTAATTTTAGTCGATAAAAATCTCATATATGTATTCCGAGTATTGTTCTAAAATATATAAGTATAAATATATATTCGTTTTTCGAAAGCTTTTCTTATGTATTAATATTAATATATAGATACATATACATAATATGTACCAAATTTGAAACTCAAATTATATGTGTTGCGCTAAAACATATATATAGAAATAAATTAATTGGATTTATTTGTTGCTCATATACAATATATATAATTTATATGGGGTATAATGTAATAAAATAATGTTTAACAAAAAATTCAAAGGTTTCTCGTACTGTTTTTTTGTTTTAGTTTTGGAAATAAATATGAAATATGGATATATTAGCCAATTTATTTTAATTTAATCATAATTATATTAAATAAATTCCGTTCAATAATATATATACATATTTTATTTATTTTTGAAAATTTGAAATTTTGTACATTACTTTTTTACTTTTCTCAATGATTAATTAGTTTTTATCTACAAAAAAAAAGGAAAAAAAAAAAGAAATTTTATTTTACCTTAAAAATCAATAAACCACTTGACCAATTTTCAACATCACTTGTGAGCTGGTTAAATTCGAATATGTGATGTGGCAAACCATCACTTGAAAAATATTACGTTTATATTATTCTAGCCCAAATTTGGAATAGAAATATCAACAAATCTAAACTAACCAAAAATGATATACTTTGCCATATACATTTTCAGATTAAATATATATATTAAAATAAAATATTTGAATATAATATTACTGTATTGATATTGATTGATTAAACTATATATTCATTTGTATATACAACTTTATTTGTTTTGTTTTTGTGTTATCCGTATATATACGCATTAATTTATTACATTACAATTTATATTATAATTTCAAATAAAAAAAAATAATAACAAGTTTTTTCCATATATGTGTAATAGATTTACATATATGTATATTGATTTGCAATTTTGTTTGAGCACACTGTAAACATATAAAAAAAACAATATTATTCAATATGATCTTTTATTATATATTTCTATATAATTTATGATTAAATAATTTTTGAATATATAACTAGAAAATAATATTATTTTTGATGATATACAATTTGCATTTTCGATATATGCACATATCAATTTAAATATATATATATATATATATATATATTCTACCGATTCTAATTATGCATAAATTCATATATCTACAAAATACATATACATATGTATAAATATCAAGGACGATTCCTAGTATTGTTCAAAGTGTTCTAGAACGCCCTAGAAATCTCAAGAATAACGTCCAAAACATCCTAATAATATCTAATAATATCTATAATATCCTAACATTTTAATTAAATTATTAATTCATCCATTCAATAAAAATATTAAAAGTGAACATGCATTTTCTCGGCATACTGTATAGATATATAGCAAATATTTGAGAATATACAATTGAATACTCTGATGTTCAAGAAACACAATGAACAATATAACATGTAAAAATTCTCCTTTAAACCATTAGAATTAAAAATAGAAGACGGACTAAATACATTTAAAATACCAAATCATATGTATTTATATATACTGTGCCGATGTTCATAAATTTGCTTGAACAACACTTCTATATGCGTGCTTGACTGCCTGACTGTTTATATTTATATTTGGTTTCATTATGTACTACACTCGCATTCAGCATAAAAAAAAATCGTCAACAATTCCCCTTTCACTGTGTCGTCTTTCGTCTACTAATCTACTATGTACTATAATTTGTGTTAAATGAATTGCTTGAACAATCATCGTAGTGTCGCTGATATATACTTTCATATATAGCGCAGAAAATGCGAATATATGGAGGTATATAAGCGCGATATATGGGCCGGTATTGTTCAAATTTTATTTGAACAACATTATTATTTATTTCATTTCTCCTCCAAATTCATTCTTTCTATTCTATTCATTCAAACAGATGATGTGATTTTTTTATGCAAAATTAAAAATATAGTGTTGGATAAAAAATTCTATTTACATTTATTCATTTATTGTTAGACGTATTTTATTTTTTAGTTTCATAATTAATTATCGTCGCTCGTCCTATACTAAAATCATATTTTATTAGCTTTTTTTATCTTTTAAGTTATTACTTCAATTTTCATTTTGAATATTGAAATATTTAAAATCTAAGCCGCAATTCCACAAAGCGGTCATAGACGAATTCGTTAAAACAACTCGAAAAATGGAATTGGTTTATAAATAATGTTTCTAAAATTACGAATTGATTTCTATTATTTAAAGAACACTGAAAACACTAATTGTAAGTAGTACATAATATTAACATATTTATTTATTACATTTGTTATACGAAACATATTTACCTCTTTTCACATATAAGAAAATTGAAAATTTATGTACAATATGTTAACACGAGTTTTGTGTAGCTATGACCTGATAATTTGTTACACATGCTAAATGTTTACATCGCATTGTTCCATCAGAACGAAACATACACCAATATAAGTATTTTTTCTATCAACTATCTGTTAAAAATTGTTTCTTATAACAAATGTAATAAATACCAACAAGTTACTAAAAACTAGTAAAAAGGCCAGGAAAATCAGATTACAGCTTAACGTTGAACGTCCATCTATGCCTTCCTATTTTCGTGCATGATAAATATATAATGTAAAATGTTATATTTACAATAATTATATATTGTTTACGATGCACATATGCAGTATTTATTATATCCTTATATACTTCTATATCTATATCTATATCCATTCATTTAAATATAGACTGTAATAACACAAACAATAGATAAATTGATCCAGTCTATAGCAAATTTATTTGTAAACATTATTGTTCATATATAGACAATCCAATCAATATATGTATATATATAATATATATATATAATTTTATGAATTTATTTATAAGCTTTCGATAGAAAACAGTCTCGAGCAAAAAAAAAAATTAATGTTTTTTAATTGGTTGTGTTTTACAAAATATTGTTTAAAAAGAATTTATATTTTTAACAACAATTATATTTAATCCTTTTTTTAATTTATTATAAATATACCGTAATTCAAAACAAATATGTATCAATCTATATTTTCATTCACTGTATTATAGATTTATGATTGGTGCGTTTTCATTAAAATGTTATGTAAATATAATTTGTATTTACATATTCGTATATATACGTCTATATAATATCAAAAGTCGCTTGTGTATACATCAATAAATATATTACATATATACTTATTACATATGCGTTTATGTAATGTATATACATTATATTAAAGTAATATATATATTGTAGTTTGTATAATGTGTATAGATATATAGTTGATTCATTAATCAGATATAAATAAAATTCAATTAGTAATTATATGTAAATTCATTGATAACAACAATCGTTTCATATATGCGCAATATATATATATGTGTAGATAATTGTATATCGAATAATATAAGAAATAGATATCTATCTAATATGAAATCCATTTATACACTCATCTGCATCTTATATATATATATATGTATATTGTTTGATATACATAGTACATACCATGTATATCAAACAATATACATAATAAATTCATAAATCTATTTACCTTTATTATATTATCTATATGTAATATATGTATATAGATGTATATAAATATATTCAATAACTCCAAATCTATGTTAAAATATATAACATGTATGATAATATCGCTCTATATACATATATATATATCCTTGTGTATATATTTAATATACTTTTGTATTAAATATTAATAATATATTTATATATGTATATATATGTTATATAAATTATATTATATGGCATCATAACAATATCGATATGGGTTATTAAACCAAAACAGATTAATCATATCTGAAGTGACATTTTGTTTAATATAGAACTGATAGAACTTAAATATATATATTTTCGATATAATACAATTCATATATATGCGATTGTGATATTTCCTATTCCATAAGTATATGCGTGTAAAATTTGTATTTGCTTATATAATAACCAAAAAATCAACCAAATGTGTGTGGTATTAATATATATATATATACTGTATACACGAATAAATATATATACAAAATATTATAGAATCCCAAATTGTTATCGACATATGGATAAATAATAATTATTTTAATGCAATATATGTATTTGTATATATATATAATATACATATATGAATGAGATAAAATACATTGTATATTTAAATATAATCACATAATACATAATTCAATTATTGATGTTGCATATACCAGGTGTACGTATACTGATTAATTTCCCACCTTTACACATATCTGTCATTAAACGCACGAATTAATTGAATATAAAATTTTTGTTTGATATATATTATAAAATATTCTTCTATATATAAATATTACTATTGATAGCCGAATGCATCACAAAAATAAATGTAATATTCAATTTAATATGTCAAATTTTGTATGGTATTTTGATATAGAACTTGTATCGGTCGATCGCAATCATTTTGAATTAACTAATTAAGATCGGAAATGATTCGGTACACCTGGTATATATTTTATAAATATCCCTATATATATATAAATGTATAGACAGGATAATATATCATCAGACACTTATACAATTATAATTAATTACATTATAGATTTTGTTAATAGATAATCTTAAAAGAAATTTTGTTTTAAGATATATAGTTAGGTAAATATATACTATTATGGTTTATATTAATATATTATTATATACAAATATATACATTTTAATTGAAATGATGTATGTTACGTGTTTTAGTTTATACTTTGAAAAATCTCATTTGGTAGATGTATAATAACATTAAGAAAGCGTATATTATATATATACATAGCTTTGCCGTACAAATAAAATTCAATAAAAATGAAATAATATATATAACATGTAATTCGCCATCATAAATAGATTCATTCAAATATATATTTTGAAAAGATTTTGTCACTTTATATATGTGTGTGTTTGTTTTTGTTTCAAATATTACATTCATCAATTATATACCAACTATATAAATTGATGACCAAAAAATAATATCCAATCAAATATATGTCAATTATATTAATATATAAAAAGGATGCATTAACTGTATATGAAAATAAAAAAGTGGTGGTTGCAATAACAAATTGATAAAGTTTTTTCAAGTTTATATTTCAAAGTTAAAAAAAATGCATATACATTATATAGAAATATAATCTATCCATAATATATATCACTGTATTCTATACAATATTATTACCATTCAATAGTAAAAGCTTTTTCATATTAACATGTCATATCACTTCTTGATAACCTAGCGTATATAGTATTATAAGTATATTATGTGATAAAAAAAAACTACTCACCACAAAAGCATTCTAGCAGTGTTGTTATATACAGAAAATAAAACTATATATAATTTGTATTTTACTTTTATAAAATACACATTATGTTTATCTTTATATCAAATTTATGTATTCTTAAGAAAATCAATAATGAATATTCTTTTACATATATTACAAAATCACGATTTTCTACTTTGTTCGTCTATATATAAACATAAATACATATACAGAATGATTCAATTTTACAAATGGATTTTTTTTTGCTTAGAATTTTGTCTTTCTTTATATAATAAAAAAAGAATTATATTTAATTTAAAGCAAATATATAAATATCTATATAAATGTTAATTGTTATAAAGTTTTAATCTCATCATGATAATATACACCTACTTGAATGATCTCTGATCCGTTAGTCGGATACCCACCTTGTTATAAAGCATATTATAAATAAATATATATATATATTTATAAGTTTATATACACGTTAAACTAATATAATGAATTGTCTTTTTGTGTTGCCATTCAAAATTCTATATATATATATATTCTTCTATATATACTCTTTTAGTGTCAAATGCAAAGAATGTTTTATTAGATAAGTTTTTCTTTTATAAGATTGACATTTTTATTGATATTTTCGAGAATATACACCTATGTATTTTATTTATATATGTAGTGGAATTGTCATTATATGCATAGACACAAAGCGATGTAATCGATTATAAAATATATATCATGTTATTATTAATGGAAACTTTTCTTTCATAAATCATATCTTATATATATATATATGGATTTTTTCTCTTAATAATATATGGAAGTTTATTATATTATTAAGAGAAAAAATATTTTAATTATATAAAAGAATCATTTCAATTTTTGTTTTTAAGTTTTTGTTGCACATTGCATCATTATAATTTTTATCCATAAAGGTTTTCATGTGTTATTATAAAATGTGACACTTATGCCCGGCATACACGGAAAAGCGCTTAAACGACGGATAACTGAAATCCCATTTACTGTAAATGGACTTTTTAAAAAACATTGCTATGAAAAACTCTTTTCTTATTCTATATCTGACGGATTTATAGAATTGGGATATTAACAAAAAAAACTTTCTTCATTATGAATTTTTATATTTGAATATAATAAAACTATTTTGATTTTTAATAAATACTCTATATAAGTTCAATATTTCTCGAAATATTTTTTTATTTTATATATATTATTGTAATTAATTGTTTTTTGTTATGCACTGGCGTCATACTGTCATACAAGTGTTTTTTAAAAGAAATTAAATTACCATCAATTTCATATTTAAATTACATAAGAATTGAAAAATGCAATATGGAAACTATTCTACCGCTTAAGGATGCTTTTCCGATTCGATAAATGCATCGATTACATATTTAAATCACATTTATTTTGATTGGAACATTTCAGTATTGAATATTTTTCGAAGGGCAAATATTTTTTTTATTTTACATTCTTCTTTTTCTTTTTCCATCATATAGGTTTAGATTCATAGACATACAATATTGTATATAATTTAATCCATAAACTAAAACAGTTTTAAAATTACGTAGCTTCCTATATCATACATTTCTATACATTTGTACAAAGATCTATATACATTTAATATATGGTTATACAAATACTGACTGGTTATAGAATATATAGTCTCTCATATGTCAGTAAAATACATTTATTTTATTTCAATATTTTTCAAAAATTCATATCCTCCGTATATCAAAGAAAATGTATTTCTATTATTTAATGTCATCCATTACATATAAATTTCATAATATATCCTTTTATACCTTTCCATATAAATATTTGAAGAAAACAAAAAGTAATATAAATAATATACTTGATTTAAATAAAAGCAACAGTGAGCTTTTAATAATAAATTTTCTTGCCGAAAATGTGTTCGTTATAATATCTATAAGTTATAATATAACATGTATATGTATATAGAAAATAAATATTCTAGAGATGAATGGGATAAAAATCCAACACCCATCTGGATAATGTCCTAAATATTCCATTCATTTTCATAACTATATACATATATATATACTATATAGATATACACGATAGTAAAGAATTGTTTTTATTTTATTATTTTTTCGAATTTATCACGAAATTTGTGGGATAAAATTTTATTGCTCTCAATTTATGTGTATCTGTATAATGATATATATATTTTATATAGTAAGATTTAATATATGAATACTGCTGGTGTATATGTATATATAGCACCATTTATAGCACAATTTCCTGTTTGTTAAAATATATATTCTATACCTAATATATATATATATATATATATAGAAATAGAAAAATAATAGTAGTTATATAATCATTGTCTCTATATATGAAAATAAATATACGATTTTTATATAGAACGACAAAAGTATAAGTAAAATATTATATTATTTGCACATATTGCATTGTGTATATATGAACATATATATAATACAAACATATAGAGGTAGTATTCATATATATAAATCTATATGTATAGAAAAAAATTGAAGAAAGTGAAAAAAAAATGCAAATAATGTTTTTGAAAGCTACTGGATTATCAAGGATATGTTTTTTTTCTTTTATTATATCATTGTATAAATGGGGATTTTGGTCATGATAAAGTGTATATGAACATATATACAGTTATTGAGATAAATATCCATATAACACTTCGTTCAATAATGTGTGTGATTGACACATAGATGGCGTCCCTAGAACTAAATCAATATTTTTTTTCGCATTTGGCAACCTTTTTAGGCTTACTGTCAACATCATATGTTAATCAGATCATTTGTTTACAAGTTACAGTGCTATAAGTGACGCTATTTTTGTGTTTTAAAAAAAAATGAATTCAAAGCAATTCCGTGTGCTGATTTATCATTGTTTTTTAATGAAAAAAAATACTGTTAAATGCCAGGAATGGCTTGAAAAACATTACTCGGACTCTGCTCCATCAAAAAGAAGCATTTGTTATTGGTATGCCGAATTCAAACGTGGTCGTACAGACACCGATGACATTCCATCTACTGGAAGGCCAAATGACGCTGTTATTCCGGAAAACGTTGAAAAAACACTGAAAATCATTATGTCCAACCGTAAAGTGAAAGTGAGGGAGATTGCTGACATTCTGAAGATATCAGCAGGCAGTGTACAAACCATAATACACGAACATTTGGGTATGAAAAAGGTGTGTTCCAAATGGGTGCCGCGTTTGCTCACACCGGAGCAAAAACAACAACGAACCGATGATTCAAAGAGCTGTTTGGACATGTTTACGCGCAATAAGTCGGAGTTTTTGCGACGGTACATCACAATGGATGAAACATGGATCCACCATTTCACTCCAGAGTCAAATCGGCAGTCTGCTGAGTGGCATGCAGCCGGCGAAAGCCGCCCAAAGCGACCAAAGACGCAGCAGTTGGCTGGCAAGGTTATGGCGTCTGTATTTTGGGATGCGCATGGAATAATATTCATCGACTATCTCCAGAAGGGGCAGACCATCAACAGCGACTATTATATAGCGTTATTGGAGCGTTTGAAAGTCGAAATCGCAAAGAAACGGCCTCATATGGCGAAGAAAAAAGTGTTGTTCCACCAAGACAATGCACCGTGTCACAAATCAATGAAAACGATGGCAAAATTGAACGAATTGGGCTTTGAATTGCTTCCCCATCCACCGTATTCTCCAGATTTAGCCCCCAGCGACTACTGGCTCTTCGCAGACCTCAAAAGGATGCTCCGTGGTAAGAGATTTGGCTCAAATGATGAAGTAATCGCCGAAACTAACGCCTATTTTGAAGGCAAAGAAAAATCGTTTTACAAAGGCGGTATCGAAAGATTGGAAAAGCGTTGGAATGATTGTATCTCCCTAAAAGGGGACTATCTTGATGAATAAAAACGAATTTTGGCAAAAAAATGTGTTTTAATTAATTAGTCACACACATTATTGAACGAAGTGTTATATATAGATATATGTTTGTTGGTGGTAAATGTGCTAAAAATATATTTACATATTATAAATGTTTGAAGATCAAAAATATATTTAGCGAAAACGATTAACGCCGGCTGGATATATGCGAAATGTGGATAAAAACCATTTCATGCGATACATATATATATATACTTAATATAATACAATTTATATTATAGCATATATATAGAGACTGCGGGGATAAAAATAAAAGATTATAACCAAAAGAATAAAAAAATAGAAATTGCAAATTTATTACATTTTTTTTAATGTTATACTTATGAACATCTTTTATTTATATATATCCATGAATTTGAATTTGACGATTATTTACATAAATAAATGAAGAAATACTAATAAAACGTTCTCTATTTATAAAATTATGTTTTCATATTTTTCTTTTACCTATGCAGGTAATTTTGCTAAATGTGGAAATTTTCATTATACACATTGAAATATATAGATATCGACATTGTTTATGAAGATTAGTTGTTTCTATAATTTGTGTTTGTATATACAATACCTATACATTTTTTACTTTTATTTATGTAACAATTGACATAAATATGACATATTACTAACTAATATTACTAATTTATTTACGTAAGTGGGTTAACGATTACGTGCTTTAGCAATCGTAACAATTTCTTGAAGGCTTCATAAAAATTCTGTTGCCCGAATTCGTATCACTAAATCCGCCAACCGTACCCATTTTTTTTCTTATTCAAATTTTTGCAAAAATTTAACGAAATGGTTAAAATGGTTATATAGAAAAATATAAGTTTTATGTCATTAAAAATATTGGTAAAATCACTCATATGTATATCGATAAACTAAACATTTACAAGAGTATATATCTATATAATGGTGACTAGATTATTTACAATTCTATAAAATGCGCAATATATATATCATCAATATAATAATGTGTGTAATATACAGTAGTTTAGTTATATTTAAATGTAATCGATAAAATATTGGATTTTCTAATAAATAAGAAACCACTTAAATATTCAATATATATATACACATATGAGTAAACAAAACATTTTTCCATTTGATCACTTCAACAAATATATCTAGTATAGGATACATATACATATAATATGAAAAATATTGTTTAAAATAAATTGAATTCAATTTATTTATTTCGGTTTTATATATATTTTTTTATATATGAATATAAGATCTATATACCGAGTTGTAATTTTTTGTATATGTATATATCATTGAATCAAAGAAATAAATTTATAGTATATATATATATCATAAAAACATACATAAAATATACAAATAAGTATTTCTACATGTAGAAAAGTAAACACATTACATAGTAGATATACATATTAAATACAATTGAATTGAATCTATTATACATATATATAAATATATATATATTTATATATATTTGTAAACTTTACATTCAATTGAAAATGTATTTATATCGGTAAGTATTTATATATGAATATATACAAACTTATTTATTTATATAAAAAGAACCACAAGAGTATTCTTATACGCTGTTGAACATATAGACATACAAGTATAAATATATCTTCTTATTTAATATATTATATATATACAATATTTTGTATACATTTTTACAAGTGCATAAATGTCGCTCAAATTTTACAATATAAAATACATGAGATTGAAGTAATACATAAATATATATGATATATAAACAATTTATTGTTATAAGTATATATAACATATAATAAAAAATATTCATTGAATATATACACCAATTTTCCACTAAATCAAATTTATTCGTAATATTTGTTACCGCATATTAAATATAAAAAATAACTATCTATAACAAGAAAATACATAAAATAACAAAGACGTTATTATATGAATTTTATATAGACTTCATATATATAATCTCAATTTTTGTTATAGAGATAGACGAATTATATATATTTTATTAATATCTATATGAATGTAAAAAGATTTCCATTTTAAAATTTAACATACATATGCATAGATATTCTTGAAATAAACAAATAAAGGATCAATTAAATATTTTTTTCATATATTCTTGTCCTTATAGATTCGAATTGTTTACAACCCATTGAATAAATTTTGTATATAGCTATACAAATTGTTTACTTATTTATTTATCTACAAACTGATAATATATACAATTTGTATACAAATCTAAATGGAAAATCACTCAAAAATATGGATAACCACTTTTATCGCGGTATATTAAATTTTGGCACATATTATTTTCATGTATAACCCATTTGGTATATGAATTATCGTCAATTTATCTTTATTATATTTATATATATTCTGTAATTGCTATATAAGAATTGTTTTGGAATTTATTAAAAATGTATATATAGAATTTATAGAGAATATATTTATATATATTCATTTCACAATGTATTAATTATTTTTAAAATATATACACACTCGAACATTTTATTTTTATATCCGCAATTATAGTATCACATTTGTCACAATTGTTATTCATTTGCATATACATATATTTGAATTTATATATAGTATATACTTTAAAATAAATTTATTGGGATTGATTTCTTTATTGCTTGTTGTTGAAAAGCGATGGAAAAATGTTGTAATACAAATCGGATCATTAATAATATCTTAATTAAATTAAAGTGTATATATCTCGCAGACAAATATTCTGATCCATATTTTCCTTAAGATATATATATACAATACTTCAAAAAAGAAATTCAATTCACAAATTGTTATTTTAAATTAATTATTGTTTTATATATGTATATGCAATTACATATACGTATATTATTGTATATATATATATATATATAATCTGCAATGCATTTTGAATATATATACATATACAAATTTTGCTTAACGTATATGAGACTGGCACAAATATATATATCATATATATGATGTACATAAAGAAGGAGGATTTTATAATATTATTAATTATGTAATGTGAAAACATTTATATATATATTATATATACTTATAATATTTATATATATATGTTATATATAAATGAATGTGTTACAATGATTAATTACAATGATTTCGTTGCAGAATTTTTTAGATAAATTATGCATTTTATACTTATGACGGATAATTACTTTATTTTATACATATATATCTAATATAAAATTGTCTGTATCTGATATACTAAATATATATATACATATGTAGGGATTATGTGCATGTACCAAATGTGTTTCTATATATTGTGATTCTCAATATATATGTATAATATAATGTAATTCATTCCATATATATATTTATAATATAATACATCATATAGAAAAGCAATTTAAATTTTTAAGTATAATATCGTTAATCAAAATCTTTGTCTTTTGCGTATATATGCACATTTATTTCATTAATATTATTTTTTGTCATCCTACATCAAAATGTGTCGTATTTTTATTGCTTTAAGTTCTTTTTTGACTATATATATATCTCTAAATCACTGTAAATATATTATAAAGATTATGATACCTTTCATCTTGTGAATTTTTTTATTATATACATATTCTATATATAATAAAAACCAAATCACATTAATTTTTTTTTATCTGATTATTTTAAAGATAACTTATAATAAATATGATAATTGTGCAAAAAAAATTGTATGGTAAAAACACTTTGCTCAAATTTGTTCCCCCTTCTATATATATGTATGTGGTTTTATAGAAGATTAAATAATTACGCGGTAAAACGGTTGTGATGGTGGTTTAATTTATTACCAACAAACTCTTTAAGTTAAATATTTTATTTAATCCCCAATAACCTCTCCGGTTTTGTGTATGGAAAGCATTATCAAAAATCTATATACGCAATATTTTAAATATAAATAGAAGTGAGTGAAATGATTTTTATATTATTTTTGTTATAAAATAAGCTTATGATTGTGTTAGAAATGGAAAATAAAATACACAAAATCAAAATAAAACAATTTTCCAATTCCAAAATTAAACTAATATAACTTATGGTAAATACGGTATATAGTTAATGCTTAATTTAATTTGCAATTATATATACGTAATAACCCCATATATTTAAAATCATTAACATTTTCAATTATACAAATATTTTGATAAAAATAAAAATAATATTTATAGATGTTCATTAAATGTATATTTAATACTTACACAAAATATATGTGGTTGATTAAAACTATATATATCAAATATACACATTTATAATTTGAATAATTATATAATATGTTTCTTAAAATATGGTATTAAATTTATATATGCCATATTATTTTATGCAAATTAATTTTATATAATATTTCTTAAGTTCCTATTACTCTAGCTGTCTCTATTTATAGATATTATAATAATATTATTATTTCTATAAAGTTATTTAAGAAAACTGTAAAACTGTATATATATATATATATATTCAATTATGTACAATCAATAATAACATTATCTATATAATTAATTTATATAACTTATTATTTGAACGTATGTTGCTATTTATTTTATTTTTTCATTCAGTTTTTTATTCTATTTGGAAAATACATCTTAATAAGATATTGATTTAATGATTCCTTGTAAACTTAACTATGAATATATACTCAACTATTCATCAATGAAAATTCTAAATAACTTTGTCGAAAAACTTTGAAGTCAATGCTTTTCCATTATTATTATTGTATTATGACTGTGTGTTTATAATATATTAATCAGACACTAGTATATTAAACGATTTTATCACATGTATTCAATATTTATTTCAATATAATTTATTATTGTTTTTTTTTTTATTTTTAAAACATATTTTATTAGACTTCCTTTTTGATGAAATTATGTATATCTTTATGTGTAGACACACTACTTTGTATACTATCCAGCTTTTATATATAAATAAACATATGCAGATAAATTTGAATACTATTTTATTTATATAAACATATCAAATTTAACTTGGATTGTTTCCAAAAAATAATTCACCATATATAGAAATATTTATTTAAATATTTTATATTTATAAATATATATTTTGAAATAATATTCACAACAAATCTGAATCCATAGATAAATATCTGAATAAATATAAGTGACATATAGGAAAACAAAATAAAATAAATTATATACTGGAAAATAAAAAGAAAAGCATAATATATATACACACATGCATATATAGGTTATATCCCTAATAAATTTCACATAAAACACTTAAAAAATGAATGAACCATTTGATTTTTATTTGAATATTTTCCTGTTCAAAAAGGATATAATTTAGATATATAAAAATATATTGCATTTATTAGAATTTATTTGTTTTAATAATTTATTATTTATAAGTATAAAAAATTAATTCCCAACACTTTTGGTTTAATCAATTATATGTTAAAAATAAAAATTGACATATTAAAATTATTATTTTTCCATTATATATTATAATGTGTGTTTAACCAAAATTAATTTTTATATGTACATATAATATATAATATATGTCTATAGTTTTGAATCTGCATTGAAATATTTAATTATAATAAACTTAAAAGAAAATATATATTTTCTTTCATATATGTGTACGTTCATATATATGCGTTATGATGTATATAGAAATATTTTCTATGAAGGGAAACATTCTATATATCGTATGTACTATATATCGTATGTACAGATATATCGTATGTACAGACGAATATATGGTAAATTAACTTTTCGATAATGAATAATTTTGTGTAAAAGGTAGTAAAACTTTTAATTATTAATTGTTCACATACATTAGAACACATATAATAATATGTACATAGAAATTAATTTTTAGTCTCAAAATTAATTATAATATACATGATTTAAAATGTTGTATACATATAAATATTTTATTTTAATTTTTTTTTTAATTTTTAACTTTTCAGATTCACAATTTGTTTACAAGATTTTTAATTAATAAACGTATAAGTATGGAATATATTCACATTTACGAGTTTGCGGGTAAGTAAAATAATAAATAAATTTAAATATGATTATTAAAATGCATTCATCAAATACTGTAAATAATGGCAAAAAGTTATTTTTTTTAAATATCAACTCACAAGTATAAATTTATATAAGTTGCGGTGCGCATATTATGATAATATTATATTACATACTCAGTATATTATTTTATATATATAATCTATATGTGTCATCAAATCTTATTACACCATATCCCTATTAAATTCACAACAGGATATCTGCGCGATCATTTCATTACAATATATAAATATGTAATGATGTATTTTCCTAAAACTATATATACATAAATATAAAAATAACTATATATATACTCCATATACAAATCAAATACTATGATATAAACATTATAATAACTAAATATTACGTGGATTTGATACAATTTCAAACATATATGTATTTATTATTATGTAAAAAAAAAAAAACGAACGTCACATGTGTGAAGAAATATTATCTTGAAAAAGTTAAGTAAAATATATTGCATGACATTTTCAAAATTGCGAAAATCCTTTTAAAGTAAATATCGCATAATAATGTATTTATTTTTTTTTTTCATTTGTGCTTTGCTTTCTATATATATTCGCATATACATACATTGTGTAAAAGTAGAGCAATTTATATAATATTTGATGGTGGTGTATTGCTTAAGATGAAAAAAAAAAATGTTTCATATAAAAATAAGTTACATGCAAAGGATATTATATTTAATATTATATATCTGAAATATATTGTATATTATGTTTTGGTTATACATACACATATTTATATATATGTTCTAACTAAAGGATTGTCAGCGTGTATTATATAGTCAACGACGATATATATATATATGGTAAATATAAGGATTCGTTTTTTTACCATGTTTTAAATTTACAAGAGATTTTTTCAAACACATAATTATATCATATAAATATATATATATATATATATATATATGGCTCAAATACTTTAATAATGTATGATGATAAAATAAAATTGGTTTATAGATTTTATTATTATAAAATAAATTAAATTTAATCGCATATATTAGAATCTTGCTAAATTTTTTTTCTTTAAGATTCAAAATCGATTTTTATCTATATATTACAATAATGTAGCAATTATAATGTAATAATTATATTAATAAAAGTTCGTATATATATAGGATTTAAAAAAAGTTTTTGTTGTAATATAGATTTAACGTGTCATATATATATGATATATAAGATATATAATAACATGTTCTTTTCTTTATCCTCCAAACCATAACACATTTCTTGTTATGTAAATTGCATTCTAAAAACGATAAAAAATCGAAACTTTCAATAAGACTTGATATTTCGACTCCTTATGTAACAGATCCAATATGTTAAAAATATTTTGCCGACTTTTGCATTACAATATTTTATTGGTCTGACTAGCTAAATCGTCTGATGTTCACCCAATCGAAAATGTCTGCACGATTATAAAAGTAAAATCAAGAAAACTAGATTTCAATATACACCCTTAATATTATGGCCATAAGATTTGCCAAACTAAACACCGGATCGAGCAAATTACTTTTAAAACAGAAATGGGAGGACACATAAAATATTAATATACATATACAAATTTTCAAAATTAAATATATATGATTAAAATACAAATATGTATTGTTACTTTCTACGCGTGAATTTCAAAACACTGCATATGCATGCATACAAAAGGTATTAAACGTGATGATTTCAATTTATAATGAAAACCCCTTTAGGGTGTTATGCCGGCATATATTAATTTATTGTGTGTGAGTGTGTTTATTTAAAAGAAAAGCATTTGTAAACTATTTAAAATACCATATATTTTTTGCCTATATATATTTGTATAATGAAAAACATAAGAAAAATATGCATAATCCAAAAAATTATAAAAAGTGAAATATGTTTCTGTAAATACGAATTTATTTTCTTTATAATAAATATATATATAGGAATAAACAATAGGTTTTCCTCTTTTTCGTGATAAGAAAATATATTTCTGCTTGAAATAAATTTTGTATATACAGAACTTTACACTTATATTTATATGTAAATAGAAATAATATTTAATTATAAATAAAAATGCGCGTGTTACCGACGATTGGTTTTATCGTCCAACTATTGTGTTTTTGCGTCCACTGCTTCATAATTGATTGTTATTTTATTGTGTTATTAATTCTATTATCTTACAATCGATGCATTCGAATGAAATATATATAACTCTGCAAGAAATTTTGATCTTAAAAAATCAGAAAAATAGAAAAATGTTTAATTTCTTTTGTGTGTTGTATTTGAACAAAAAATCTCAAAATGGTTTCAGAATTTTTAAGTTCACTGGATGTTTTATAAAATACACCACAGAGTCACCACATATAGTTTAATGTAAAATAAAATTCATTGTATATAGATTTTTAACATATTTTAAAACAAACCAAAGTTTAAGTAAAAGAAAAATAAATTGTATACAAGAATTTTGTTTTTTGCGCGGTGGCTGTTGCATATTTATATATTTTATAAATATATATAGCTTTTTACCATATATATGATTTTATATAATAAATTTATTTTATGTTTGGAATGCAAATAATAAACAACACATAACACAAAAACAAAATCTTGATATTTTAAATGTTGTGAATTTGTTTTTATTCATATATAAATTATATATACTAAATATACCTAAACATAACTACACACAAAGTTGTTTGAATAAATAAATACTATATATATATGGAATTATCACGATATATAATATATTTCCTATATATATATATACAAATACAATATGCATATATTTATGTTTTCAAATGTACCATTATGTAATATTTTTTAAAGAAAACTCACTGAAAGAAACAAGCATAACATTGTAGTTTGTTTTATTATACAAATGTATATTGTTAATGTTTTAGATATAATATAATTGAATTAAAACATAGGGGATTTTCAGATTTAAGCTAATTTTTTAAACATCAAAATGAATGAATAATAAATGATTTGGCTATAAAGGAATATATATACCTCGCATGTATATAAAATCTTATGAATATATATAAAACACTTTCTAGTACTTATAGTACATCATCATCATCCATCCATCATCAACATATATAAGTTTTTTTTTATACAGAAAGTTGACTTTTGATATATGCCACTTTAGTTACAACTAAATTTGTATAAATATATGTATATATATATATATTTAAAATAAATAAATATATAGATTTACCTGCTTGATTTCATATTATTTTATTCTATATACAGATGTTATGAATCATTTACTATTTACTACTTATATATTGTAAATTGGATTATATTATCTGATGTATATAAATACGCCACGGTCTTTTTATGAAATGCTAAAATACAAAAGATTTTTGTATATATAAATGAATATCCATCTACTCGATTGTATTATATACAATATATACTCTTTTCTTTTTGTATATATATAAATATAAAATATGTTTTTGTCATTTCACCATACATTTATCACAATTTATTTTTTATTTCTGTCGTACAAAATTTTGATAAATTCGTTTACAAAAGTTTTGCTCGGTGGTCCATTAATAATAATCGACATGTCATATTTTTCCTTTCCATATATATATATAATATAAATATATTTATAGTTTTATAACATATTATTAACATATATAGACATTTTATTTATATATATCGATAGATAGATAAATAGATAGATAAAGTGCACAGAAACATTGCATACATATATATATTTATAATTCTTTGACATATAACACTCAACTTTATAAGCATATTTATATATATAAACATAAAAAACATACCCTTGACGATTAACTCTCTGCAAAAAAAAAAACAAAATTTAATAATATATAAAAGCAAATTACCCCATTTTTCTATCTATGTATTATATATAGCACAGATCTACATGCATATATTTGTAGAGTATATATACATATAAATTATTAGCATATGTTTACAATATCGCTACTAAGGTGATCAGACACCAAATAATACATTAAAAACTTATTGTTTATAAATTGAATGATTCTTTTTCTTCTGACCCAATCTCAATGATTATAATTTATTCGCAATGTTCTAACCTAAAATATAAGATTTTATTTGTTTCAAAATTATTTTCATAATTGTACAATATGTAATAGTTTCTCTTATCATTAAATTTTGGTTTTATCCTCTTAAAATGTTTCACTATACCAATTCATGTTATTTATTTATTTATCATTAAATACTAATGGTAACCGAGACCTAATAATTTGACGTTTTACCTCACATAATATTCTATAATACACTGCACCGACCATTCAAGGAACAATGGAAGATGGAGTACCTTATATAGTATAATCCATAAATATGTTAATATATATGTTTATGTATATACATGAAAAGCGAGAACATATAATAAAATATTTAACAGAAAAAAAATATAAATAAATTTTCACACATTTGGGATATAAAACAGCACACATTGATTAATATATGTATATATATAAAACACATTCTAAAAAAAATGATTATTAATATGCCCTTTGGTAACTGAATCTGAAAGTTATATCCTTCAAGAGCTGGTTGTTTTTTTATTTCATTTTGTTCATATTATATGTAATATATTAGTGTTTGTCCAACAATTTTACCCGCATATACATGTAAAATTATGCAAAAAGAAGATTGTACGCAGAGATAAATATATGTTCGTTGTGAATAAACTCAAAAAAAAAAAAAATTGAATACATTTAAAACATTTTTTTTTTGTTATCTCTCAAGTATGAAAAATATTTTACCCCATCATGGCATATGCCATATAATATACATATATTCTATAAATATAGATATAGAAGAAATATGCCATATATTCGAAACACTTATTCATATTTGTCAAAAAATATAATGCAAAATATATGTGCTGCTAAATTGCCCCTGAAACAGATTTTCAAAATTATTTAATATTATTAAAAAGAAGAATATAGCGAGAAAAAAAATATTAATATTAATCGCGTATATGTGTTGTACCGTACATTTATTTGTAAAAAATCACATTTTTTAGAATTTCTATATAGTCTCACATATCGGTTTCACTTACATATTATCTCATTTCCATACTTTTAGAACTTAAGGTTAAGGATTTAAGGATTATATATAAAGAAAACTTATAAATATATATAATACAAATAAATTTGGATCGTTAATGATATTTTATATAAAGAGCAAGGAATAATTATTATAGATATGGTATTTTTTAACAACATATATATCGATCCACAACATAGCAATACATTATTATTATTAAAAATATAATTCGTGATTTTTTATATATGGTTATTGTGCAAATTGATAAAAACATAAATCTATACATACATGTATAAGTTATTGACATGTTTATGGTGTGTATAAGAAATATTTCATATATGAAAAAAATATTTCCCAATACCTCTCTATCTATAGACAGATTTCATTCACATAAATATTATACTTTTCTTTTACGTATACGCAAAAAAAAAAAAAAAAAAAAAAACAAATATATAATTTATCGAAAAATTATCGTCTTGCCAAAATAATTTTTTTTCTTCACATCTCAAATGAAATATGTATCCATACTAGAAGAAAATAAGAAAATTTTATAATAATCGATTCTATACACATATTTTCTTTTCTTCCTTAAAACATTTATATATTCTATATAAATTTTACATTGAATTATATTTTCTTTCAAACTATATATAGTTCATATATATGTATATACACAAGAAGGTATATCATTATTATTATTATGATTTCGGAAAATCATAGAGAGGAAAACCACGATTTTTGATACTATTATAATAATATACATATATATATTTATATACAACACGCATAATGTACATTTTTATATAACGTTTAATTCAGAAAAATGTAAAAGCTGCTGTACGTGTTCTTATTTAGAAAATTTTTTAAGTCTTCCATATACATATAATATATATTTAATATAATAGAGGTGTTTGACATATATATTTATATTTAAAAAAAAAATATTATTTCTATTGGATTTACGTTACCTTTCTATATATTTTTCCATATATAGTGTTTATAATCATGATGTTTATATAAACTCCATATAATTCAAACACCTCACTGTTTACATATAGAAATATGATTAAATTTGACTTTATTTTTTTCCGTTTATGATTTAAAAATACATATTATATATATTGAGAAGAATAATAATAATAAAATAAAATCAATATTTTCATTTTGGATAAAAATAACAATGTTAAATGGAAAATATCAGAAATTTATTAGTATATTATTTTATATATTTGTTATATATATAACTGTGAAAATAGGTTTGCCTTTAAAATACGTACATCTATGTAGATATATGACAAGAAAAAAATAAAATAAAGATGACATTTTCATTTAACTTATCCAATATATTATTGTCTATATATATAATAAGATCGTATACGTATAGAAATAGATATATATAAAAGAAATTATATACTTATTTTTTGGGGACCTGTTTTGATGGGAAATGTGGTTTTGGTTATTTATCAGATATAAGAATAATATTGAAAATGTATCATATGGGTTTCATTGCTTTTTTATTTCATTTTAATATATATTTATATAGATAATATAATATATATTAAAGTTATTTGCGATGGTGCAGAAAATGAAAATTATATACATATATAAAAAAAAAATAATAAAATGATACGAAAATAATGAAGTTTTAAGTATATATTTTTATTTATAAACGTTAAAGTTGAAACTTTGAATAAAATTAAAAAAGTTTATTTTATAAAGGTCACAATTTAATTTTAAAGATCATTTTTCTATGATAATATAAATTAAATAATTTTTTTCTTTAAATTAGTATAATAAATTATCATTTATAAAATATGATTATAAACTATAAGACGCATGGATAAAAATTCTTCAACCATATAATTTCTTTTCTATTTTTATTTCATTTATATATATATGCGCTATACATTTTCATTTTAAAATCTATATAATCTTAATATTAAAAATATTTAAAAAAGATTATTATATTAAAATTCTATCATTTTCATATACAAAATTATGTATATACATATTTATCATATTTAAAATATTAATTGATATTCATATATGATAAAAAATGCATATTACCTTTCTATATATAATCCGTATTTTCTATGTATCCTTATATACATAAAATTTTCTAATTTAAAGTTTTATCGTAGATGAAAATTTGTATAAATATAAAATATAAATTTTCATTTTCAAATATGTTAGATTTCGAAATTATTAAGTTGAACATTTCATAATAATATAGTTTTTAACACTAGATTGCCCAAGCAGTCATTTTGACTGCTTTTGAATTTCAATTAGAAAAACGATTATGTATATACCGGAAATTAAGGAGGTGGAGGTAATTACAATTATTAATAAAAGCATTTATATGTTGTACAAAAAGTCACAAATTTCTAAGAAATTCTATCACTATATATACATAATTGTTTTTCTAATTGAACTTCAAAAGCAGTCAAAATGACTGCCTTGGGCAATCTAGTGTTAATATTAAACGATTTATAAATAGTCATCATTATATGATATCTATATGTAATATACATTTACGGTTGGTTGTATATCATTAATATTAATTACTAATAATCGAAATCGCAATTTGTTTTGTTTTACATTTTTTGATTTCAAATTTATACCATATCTATTTTGTTTTTGATGATCGATAAATATACATACATTGAAATGGTTTATTCAAATTAATTAATTGGTTTATTCAAATGTATATTTATAAAATATTTTAAGTATATTTATAAACAATTAATGGAAATCAATATGTTCGTTGCTTATATTCGTCGAACACAATTAATCGCCAATTAATTCTATCATTATTAGTGTTTTTTTTATTATTTATCAGCATTTTAGTTTAAAGCATTCAAATAATTTTTTCCAAAATACATCGTGATTAAATCGCGTAAGAAATTTGATATTAAATTAAAAGTAAAAAAGAATAATAAAAAATGTGACGGTGATCATATTTCGCTTACATTTTATTGCGCTGCGAACACATTCAAATATATTTAGCTATAGTTTCCTTTTTAATTACAGTTTATTTTGGCAATGTCATTTTGTTTTTTTTACTATTAATTCGTATAATTATATGATACATATACAGAATGTAATCGACAATTTTCTAAATACTAAATTCTAATTCTAAATATAAATTATTGCTTTCAATTTTCATCAATTGAAACATTTTCAGCAAAATAAATGAGATATAAATATAATGAATATTCCATATGTTTAACCAAATTAAAAAAGCATTATAAAACTCGCATACATTTTATGTGCCTATATACAAACACGCAAATTAATCAATGATGGAAGAAATAGATATATTGTATTCATAAATATAATTATATATATTCGTATTTATAGAAAATTATACACAATAATGGATAATTTTCCGCAATTCAGAATATAATTTAAGTTATATACAGATAAATATATAGTTTTTTTTTAGGTATATATACATTTTCAAAATTCATATATCCTCGTTGTTTTTATTTTCGCTTTTATTTATTCAATCTTAACGTATTAAATTACTATATATTCAATGTTTTTGGTCCTTTTATTGAATATAATAATTACAATAATTGTATATATTTATATATAGATACCATATATACAAGATAGCGAACACAACTTCGGAATTCGGCACTTTCAAGTACAATATAGTATATGAGATTCTTATATATATCATACATACAAATGTTGTTGATATATAAATAAATAAATATACACCATACAAATTTCTGAAATAATAATATATTATTTCTTATATATATATATATATATATATATATATTATACAATTTTCTATATAATTTATTATATCAGAAAAAAAAGACGTATTCATTCATCTTACAATCTGTATAATTTTATATGTATTTTCTATATCTACTATATATAGTATTTACGATATGAATATATATAAATATACATATATATCTAGTTATTTACAACTTTTCCTAATAAATATTCTTTGTAGTGACGTTTTGCATCATCAGATACAAAAATGAATTATTATATGCTTAGTTTGTATTATTTTATTTTAATCTGTTATATATATATATAAATGGTTATGTGTATGTATATATACATACTTTACTTTAACAGCAATAATTGGAACCAATTTCGAAAAATTAAAAAAAAATAACCAGGATACATTAATAAACAAATATATTATTTTTCTTATATCATATTAAAAATTAACTTAAAGATTAATTAATGTAGGTTTCATTTTACGCTAATTTTAATACTTAAAGTGCATTTAATAAGTGAAGTAAAAAAAACAGCATAATATAAATAGAATAAAGTAAAAATGTTAATCTTGAAAGAAAAGAAGAAGCTATATGCACATGACAGATTTAATCTACGGATATAATGAACAACAAAATCCATGTATATATATATATACCATAAATATGTAAAAGAAAAAAATTTGGCAAAAAAATAAAAAAAAAGAAAGGATTTCATGAATTACCCGCACCACTATATTATTTAATACATCTATATGCAATCTATAATATCACACGTAATAAAATAATGCTTTTTATATTTATTTATATATTATGTTATTATCATATATGATGTTTTTCTTTTAATATAAGAAATTGAGATTAAGACGTTTTCTTTTCTATATATATATATATTATTATATCATTATTATTTCGGGATATAATTCATTCAATGAAGATTAAACCATCTATACAAATAGTGTATATATAGATAAAGATAAAAACTCATGTATATATATATATATAGAGAGCAGCAATAAATATGTGATTTTATTATTGTGCATTATTATATTCTCTATAATATGTATATACAGATATGAATGAATGTACTTTTATATAGAATTTTACCCTTATATTTGTTCATTTTTATTTTCCATTTATAATAATAATAATAACTATATATAAATAAAAATTTCATTATATATTATCTATAAATATATAATATATAATAATAAAGAACACATATACACTTAAAGTGAAAATAAATTTTCATTTTATTATTGAATTATGTTTTATTTTTTTGTACATATTCATTTATTTCATTTACTTCTTAATGTGCTCTTTATATACATCGCATTCGCATCATGTATGCTTGCAGTAAATGTTGGTTTTAATATAATAAATAATTCTACATATAATGATAATAAAAATAAAATTTTTGACTTAAGTGTATATATACTTATACAAATATAATAGATAGTATATAGTCAAAAAGATTCTTTAGCATATCTATATATGATCATTACATATATTTGTGGTTTTGGCATATTTTTCCCATATTACATATATGGAAATAGATATAGATACGCGAAATACATACATGTAAATATATAGATGAAAAGGAACAATATAATATCATATCATTAAAATGCATATATAATATTCGAATCACGTATTGTCTATAAAGTTTTCATGTCTTCACCGCATGTATGTGTATAACTGTAATATATTTTCATATAATTTTTTTGTCTCCTATATATATATATATAAATATCGTTAAAACAATGTCCTAGTTTTATGTTAAAACTATTATTAATATATATATATTTTTTTATGCAATATTGTATATACATATCATTATTATGGATGCATATTAAGAGAGCTAGCTTATACACAGTTTATTTTAATATGTCCATAAATGTTCTATACGCGATATTCGATATAATGATAAGTTCGATATACATATTATCGTATAATAGTATACATTACAAGTTTTGGATTTGCTTGAATTAACTTAATTTTATGATTTGTGAAAAATTACATTACATAGTTTTTTTTTTCATTTTTCATATATATAGGGAAAATTTATGGTTTTGTTAAATTTTATGAAAAATGATTTCTTAATTTTTTGTATTTACCATATATAATATTACAAACATTCAAAACTATCATAAAATGTATATATGCAAATATATTTTTGAAATAAATTTTCTTTTTTTTATTTCGACATTTTAAAGTTTTATAATTATATCACTTTCCCATATATTAAAGTTATTTCTGTTGTATTTGGGATGATTCTGTTATGCGTATTTGATAAAAATAAAGTTTAACTTAAAATTCTATAGGGTCTAATTTTCGAATTTGAAATTCACACCGGATTATATATTTTTCCATGCTATCGGTAAGGCTAATCACCTACACTGCGAAAAACAATAAATTATGAAACCATAAACCAAAAACATATGGAAGATTGTTGTTGTCGGGCGCTAAAACCAATCGTCGGTTGCAGAAGCGCGTATTTTATTTTTTTCTATATATTCGTTTATTATACATTTTTGTTTACATTGTTATGATTATGATTTCATAAAAATATATGTACGTACAGACATCATAGTATATATTTCAAATATATTCATATCAATTATCGATTATAATCCGAATAAAAAAAATAAAATACATATATATCTCTGATGACATAAATATCTTATTTTCTTGACATATCTGTATACAATAAATTTATGAGAGTTTCTACATATTTAGATATATGTTTAGTCCTTATACATATCGTCGTATATTCAACAAACATTCCAATTGTATATTCTTCATTCATATAATATTTATGGATATGAAACGTATATACATCTATAAAAATGATAATAGTTTAGGAGAAAATACTACATATAATATAGTCAATGTCAAATATAATCCGTATATACAGTGAAACGTATACATGGTGAAACTTAGTTGACCATCTCCTGTTCTGAAACTTGTACAAGGACAACATCCTTGTCGATTTCTAACTATAGGATTTTTTTTTAATTGTGAATAATGTATAGGTATTAATGTATATTGGATTGATGTATTTTGTATAGGTATTAACAATATTTTATAGATTACTATATTGCACAAATATACTTTTAAAATATAGACATTTTCACTATACGTTTTTTCCTATAATTTGTTGGGTTCACATTTTAAAGCCCCCTGGTAACTTTGGCGGATGCGGTCATCATAAGACCAACTTTATGGATTTTACTCTACATAAACAATATGTCTTTATTATCATGAAATATATTTCATTGAAACTTTATATACAAAACTTTCTATAAAGTTTAACATTCGTTCATAAAAAATAAATAACTAAATATATACAACTAAACTAAATATATAAAACAATAACAACTTACAAAAAGGTGTCAATCTAATAATTTGTTAATAACGAGGAAAAATCAAAGTTTTTCGATATTATTTTATCTAAAATATATCGATATTTATATAGATATAACCACAGACCTACATTGATTCATATTTAGATTTTTATTGTCATAGATTATTTCCTAAATAACTGCAAATTTGTAAACTCCAATTTTAACATCATTTTCTTCAAAATTAACATGAATTTTTTTTATATTAATATACGTAAAAATATGAAATATTATCTTAAAAATTATATCATATCAATTAAGTTTTTTTTTATTAATTAATCATAAATCAATTAACTCATATATACACATATACAATACACTGTATGCGATGTCTATAATTATGGAGTAAACGAGACTATATAGTGGGGTGTTTATATGAATATATATAAAAACGATTATCTATATTTTTTTTTATTTCATATACATATATTTATTTATTTATTCATTTTCAACGCATTGTACTTTATTTTCTTAACACTAGATTGCCCAAGCAGTCATTGTGACTGCTTTTGAATTTCAATTAGAAAAACAATTATGTATATATAGTGATAGAATTTCTTAGAAATTTGTGACTTTTTGTACAACATATAAATGCTTTTATTAATAATTGTAATTACCTCCACCTCCTTAATATCCGGTATATACATAATTGTTTTTCTAATTGCAATTCAAAAGCATTCAAAATGACTGCTTGGGCAATATAGTGTTAAATATTTATATGTACATATATTTTTAGACTTGCTATAAAATAACACAATATATAAAATCCCTTTTCATATAATATAGAACTTTTATTCCTTCTGCATTTATATATATAAATACATAGATATAATGTGTTTTATACATGCAATGATGACGTAAATAATATATACATATTATTTCTCTTATAAATGAAAAATAAACATATATATATATTATAAAATAAATATCTTGAACCTTAATTAAATTCTAAATTATGTGTAAATATATCTGTTTTCAAGTGCTCGTTAAAAATTTTCAAAACAGTTCATAAATTTTAGAAATATAATTTTTCTCTATATAGTATATGGCATCATACATATTTATACATATAATAATAACTTATAAAATGTTTCTGTAATAAACATATATATACATCGTAAATTATATATAATATATTTGATATCTATATCTATAAAAGAATATAATGAATCGTATATATATGGAATATAAATGTTTATATACATTTTGTATAATATGCAATAACATACATAATTATATGATGTATGTAAATTCAGATATACATTACTAACATATATGTATCACTTTAAATATAATTTGATTAAGGTTGTTCTCTCATGATTCATATATATTTATATAACATTAATATTACTTTATATATTTTCATACAAATACCTATATATATATATATGTAAAAAATAATAATAATATTAAAGTCGTGTATTAGAACATATATATATATATATAAACTTAAATCGTAAATCCAAAGATCCATTAAAGTATATCAACAATTGCTCAATAAAACATTCATTTCAAATGAATGTGACAATTTCTATGCAAAACAGTTACTCTTTATATGCATATATATACGTAAAACCATATATACTATATATATAGAAAGAAAACACAATTGGCTTACATCCAATTTCCAATTTTCTGTTATTGTCCTCATCGTATATATATATGAATGTATACAAACATACATTTATCTGTCTTCAATGTGTAGATATATGTCAATATTATACATTATGTTTGTACAAATGTTACATGAAGATTTTTATATAGACATTCAAATATATTTATATATACGTAACGTACAGAACAAACGTATTTTTCAATGTATAAATAAAGATTTTCTTTTAGTCATTTTAAGTTTTATTCTATTTGTTTTCATTTATATATATATATGCATAACACATTTTTGCATAAATGTATGTATATACGATATGTATGTAATATTGTGTAGATGACAAAATTACACATTGAAAGGATAGAAATATATATAAATATATATAGGAAATATAAAGAAGAAAATCAACGAATATGAAATGAATAAAAAAAAATATTTGATAATAATAAGGAAAACCATGATGAAAATTTAAATATGGTATACAATGCATTTTTTTTTATTCAAAATGAACAAATGCATTTCTTTTTATCGTTAAATTTATGAGAAAATGTAATTTTCATTTTTATACAAAATTATTCTTCTTTTTTTTTCAATTTTTCTTTTGTGTATATTAGTGTATAAGAACATTTTTTTATGTGAAAGCATTCTATATTAGATAGTTGATTCTCTATACATATTTTATTCATTGTATATATGGAAAAAGACCTTTGTAAACAACGGCCTAAATTTACATCTCGACAGATCTATTAACTATATATATGTATATGATATCTTTTTAAGTATTCACCAATTGGATACAATGTGCTATGGGATCTTATAACGAAAACTATGCTTATATAAACGCTTATTCTCAGAAAGTTGTACAGAATTTCATTTTCAAAATTATACAAATAAATTATATAATTTATGTGACGTAATTTATTTGAGTATATATTTATAATTAAAAATTTTCTATAAATTTATATAATTTTCCTTTGGCTTATCTGTCATAACTTATACATATATACGCTTACCTACCGAACCTATATATATATGCAATTTAAATTGTTCATTTTATACATTGTATATGTATTTTAAATGTATATAATTGAAATATATTGATTTATTATTAAATCAAATTTCAACAGCGTTTATTTGTTTATTTATTATATATTATATAAAAAAAACATACATCAGAATAGGATTGTTATTTCCCTTGATTCGTATATAATACATTGTTTCATTTATACACATTTGCTTTTGGTTTCTTAATATAAAATTCTGATATTATATATATATAATATATAAAAGCGTATTTGTTACACAAATAATAAATATCCCTAACGTATATATATGTATATAGAATAACATAACATATTTTTTCTCGTACATCAAACTGCAATTAAATAAACAATTCAATATATACCATTGATTAAACCTCATATGATTGATGAAAATTATTTGTATTTATTAAATTGGGAATTTTCCAGTCCCTATGGTATATATAATATAAATATTAATAATAATAATAATTTGTTGCATACAATTTCGTAAATTTGTATATAGTGACTATACGGAATAATATAACAATACTGTGATAATTTGAATATAAATACTAATATTCATAATATTTCATTATGTATTGTAAAACATTTTAATTTTTATAAATGGGATGTTTTTTCTAAATATAGACACCATAGCAATTTCATAAACGTACTATATTACTTCTTATTTACTATAGGATGGGAAGGTTTTATTTGATAATACCTGTTAAAATGGTATAATCATCGATATACAATTTCTTTTTGAACAACTAATTTGATTTTTAACAAAAAATTATTTTTGTATCCTTTTGAACTTCATTTTGATTTCGTTTTATTGTTTTGTGTGTTTATATCGGCACAATTTCCAATATCGGTACTGTATATCAATAAACATAACATATATATATATATATAATAATACATTAATTAATTTACTCCATGCGTAATGATTATTATTATTATTGTTAACGCACTATAAATATTTTATAATAATGTACATTCATATATGTATTATATACTACTATATATTTATTTAAAAATTGAAATGTATATAATTGCATATATTGAAAAATAATTTACAATTTTATGTGTATAAATATATTTTAATAATTCGATTCATTTATATTTGTAAATATATATTATATATAAATTATAAATGTATATTTTTTTACATTATACTTATATACAATTTTCAATATTATATACATTTTTTTCCATATATTTGCAAATATAAATATATACATATTTTAAATATGTACATATTTATTTCACATTACTTATTTATTTATTAAATTTAATCATTTTTTTATGTATACATAAAATAAAAAACAAACATATATAATCGTATTAAAAAAAAAGATTAGTGTATTACATTAATATGCGATATATGCAAATATAATAAAAAGCACATTATATTTTATCATTTTATACATATTTATACAGAATGTCTTGAATATATACTTATTGCTAAAGTCTCTGCTTCTATATCATTGTTTTGTATTCCATTTTACCAGTATTTCGTGAAAATTTATTAGACCTAAAAAATTAAAATCAATATCGAATATTGATACTGTTTTTTTATTTTGTTGTAAAATGCTGACATAATACTATCTTCTATATCAGCATCATTATATTTAGTTGATCATACCGAGGACCTTTTAAAAAATGGATATTTTCAAATAATAACCAATAATAATATAATATGCATATAAATAAATAGAAAATTAAACCAATATTAATATATAAAAATAATTTAATGAATCGGTTTTATTTATATATGTTTATTTTTTGTATATTTGATTTTCAATTTATATACAATATATATACAATATCATGCGGTAAAAATAACTATATATTTGTGTTAAATTATCATCAAAAATTTTTTTTTATTACACAATAATCAATATATATGTATATAATATGAAATATAATTAAAACAATGCATTAAAAACATACTATTTAATACCCTCAGAATGTATACATAATAAAAAATAATATAATTTTTTTTTTAATTTGTCAAATAGTTTAATCGTTGTTCATTTTTATTTTATTTTCTATAATAACCCATGTAAATATAATTTAAACATAATACTTAATAAATAAAGAAAAAAAAAATGATACGAATTTATGTATTATATATAAATATATATTGTATAGATATACATTGGAACCACTTTGGTTTTTTACATATATTTAGATATAGAATATAAAATGTTTTTATTTTTTTTTTTTGCTTACCAAAACAAATATTTTTTTTTATAAACTTGTGAAAATCATCATATATATTTTTATTTTTAGCGAGTGTGTAAGATATGAAATTTATTATATATACAAAAAGTAAATAAAATAAATATATACATAAGGATCAAGACAAGGATAAACTTATATGTTTATATAAATACGTAAAATATATAAACGAAAAAATATATTTAGAATTCCTTTTTAAAAGCATAACCATTCAAAAAATTGTGCGTGTTTCGGCATTTTAAAAAGCAATAAAGTAACACAACAATATAATATTTATTTCATAACAAATATATTGCACATCAACAATATTTCGATATAGATACATGTAGGGGTTTAAAACGATAGACAAAATATATACAGAAAAATCCCAATTGGAAAATTGAAATATAGAGAATTTTTTTAACATTTTCTTTTGTATACTAATTTTAAGTGATTATATCATTATAAAAAATAAAACTATTTATAAGTATAAATCTATTATAGCACCATAATTGCTGGCGCAGAGTACAAAATATTCTAAATATACAAAGTATCTGTAGGAATCCCCAACCTAGTTCGCATTATCTTTAAAATATAAACATACGTATAAAGATTTGTATTATTCAATGTTAAATTATATTCTCTGTATGTAAGGATATCATTCTCTTATATTCTACTGGGATTTCCATATATAACATAAACAAAAAAAAAAATTTGTTATTTTTCACAAAATGTATATTTTATATATAAATTTATGCTACTTCAAATATTTTACGTTAAAAATAAAATAAAAATATTGTTTTTATTTTATTTTATTTTAGATTATTTTGTAATCGTTATGAATGCATTTATTCTTAAGTTCAATAATAATAACAATATATATATATATATATTATGATAACAATAATAAAATTTTTTTAATATGTAATGTGAGATCATACGCAGATACTCGCGAATAATACATTTTATTGATTTTATTTATATGCAGTTACACATATGCGGTTTCAAATAAAAAAAATATACAATAAAACAATATTGTTTATTTTGTCATTATCTCATCAATTACAATTATTTATAGTAGAAATCCATATTCTGATCTCATCTTACTTAAAATCGCATTTACTGCCGTGATTAACATTTGAAAATATCTACCATATCATATATATCATACTATTTATTAAAATTTCCCTTACAAAATATTATTGTAAAAATGAATATCCTTATAATACCCACATTTACTAATTAAATTAAAATCTTTTTCAAATCACATTATAAAAAGAATACATAATTTTAAATTATTTTACTAACTAAAACGATATTTTTTTATAATCCTTTATACATATATACTTATTTATAAATATATAGAGACTTATTGAATATTTTCATTTGAAAATATCCATCCTTTTTCTCAAATGTATATTATAAATAATATCGATTTATTTACATCACATATAAAAATTAACTAGTTCACATCATTACATTTTGCGAATATTGATAAACGTCTGTACATATACGATATGAATGTGTAATACATGTGTATGTACATTAGACGTTATATGCATCATATTGAGAGAAATAATGTTAACCAGATCCGTGGGAAATACATTCAAACATGAAAAACTTTTTCAATTCAAAACTTGTTCAACCATAAAATAATTATACATAAAAAAAACTTTATTTTTGGTATATAAAAACGATAGTTACATATTTTATTTTATATATACATACGGTATACTATCTTTATATATATATGTATGAATTCATGCTCTTGCATTTAAATTTATACGTATATAGATATAATAAAGTGAACTAAATTACATAATATAGTAGTAGATTTTAGCAATTTAGGTATATTTCCAATTATATACTGTAATCTATATATAAAATAAATGTACCTGGAATAATAGTATATATGTTTAATATATACATCAATGGTTGATCTTAAGATTTTAATATTTATGAAAAACAATTCAATATGAAAAAATGTATATGTTCATTATATTTAATGTAATATATATGTGCGATGTATATGAAATTCAATTTTAGATGATTGCGGTGATTACAATACCTTAATGAAAATAATATATAAAATAGATTGAATATTCTATCTGTATAATGAATTGTATTATTTTTTTTTAAATTTTACTATATGTCAGTTGAAAAATTATTTCCTGTTCTATATACTTCATTATATAATTCACTTTTTCAATATAGAGAAGTTTCATATTTTATATTCAATCAAAATTAATTTTATTGCAGTTGTTTATAATCAATCATATTAATATACAATTAATTAGAATTACAATTAAAATTTGAATATCATAATTAGGTTAACCTCTCTTTTATACTATTATTTATATTTATCCCGTAATATAAGGATATTTACTTATTATTGCATATAACCGCATATATAATATAGTTTAATGGATATTTCAATTAATATCTATATATATATATATATACGTTTAATTATATATGCGCGTTATATTATTATATTAAAATACTGTATCATTGTTTTTGTATCATTGTTATTGTAACCACTATATACATAATTAAATACTTATTAAAGAATTTGCAAAATATATATATTGCGGTAAGATGAATAAAGTATATACCCATATATATATAATCTGTATACAGGGTGTCCCAGCTAACGCTATCCAGCCAATATCTTCGAAACCAGTGGAGTTATCACTAATATGATGTTAGTGGACCCCCACTGGATTCCATTTGGCTACATTTTTATGTTAACCCCTTCCTCCCCAAGTTAACCCTTATGTGCTTAATGGATAGCAACTTTGGAAAATCAAATGTAAACCTATATATTTTTTTCGCTTATTGAAGAGCGTGACGAGTAGTTAAAAAAAATGTAATAAAATGTGGGGGTCCCATGGGAAATTTTTCCACAAATGGGGATTGTCCATCCGATGGAAAATGGGCGAAAACTCGCTAAATCTCTATGAAAACATGTATTGTGATGTATTAAAAAGTTGTTCTACGTTAAAAATTAAGGGGGGTGTCCAAACAGCCCAAGCCCCCCACGTCCCCTTTTTAAGGGAAAAAATCGAAATTTTGATTTTAGCATTAAAAAACCATATTTTTTTGATATTTTGCAAAAATCGCATGCAAAATCAAAATTTCGATTTTTCTCCCTAAAAACTCGGGGTTGGGGGATTGGGGTGTTCGGACACCCCTCTTAATTTTCAACGTAGAACAACTTTCTAATGCATCACCATACATGTTTTCATAGAGATTTAGTGAGTTTTCGCCCATTTTCCATTATATGGACAATCCCCATTTGTGGAAAAACTCCCCACGGGACCCCCACATTTTATTACATTTTTTTTAATTACTCGTCACGCTCTTCAAAATAAGCGAAAAAAATATATAGGTTTACATTTGATTTTCCAAAGTTGATATCCATTAAGCACATAAGGGTTAACTTGGGGAGGAAGGGGTTAACATAAAAATGTAGCCAAATGGAATCCAGTGGGGGTCCACTAACATCATATTAGTGATAACTCCACTGGTTTCGAAAATATTGGCTGGATAGCACTAGCTGGGACACACTGTATATAGATATTGAGAAAATAGGGTATATAAATATAATTTGATTTATCGATTAAAAAAATCATTAAATTATAGGATTAGTATAAATCTCGCAAGTATATAGTATACATATATATGTGCTTCTATGATATAAATATACAAATACGGATGCAATAGCCGTCATCGTAATTTCAAAATCAAAATCAAATACAAACAATTATATATGGAAACAACTTTATACATCAATATATATAATATATACATACATATATAATATATGTATAATATAATATATGTATAATAAATTGATATGCGGTTAAAAATAGACAGTTCGATATATTTCTCTATATATAGAAATGATCTAGTATATATGGTTTAAATTTTAAATTTACTATTTTAATATATATGCCCCCATATATGTTGACTAAATTCTAAAATGATATTCTAAAACAAGATTTTATTTTAATCGATATACCACATTTATATGTGATATAATTTAGAACTTTGAAACTCAACAGATATTCTATATATTATATACATATCTAGAAATACAAAACTATAAACAGTTTTACTTATATAAAAGAAATATAATTACTTGTTATCAGAATATATTTATATACAAACATATATGTAATATATGGTATACCTCTATTGCATTTATATATATATAGATATATAACAGGTGACAGTTGGAAAATCCATTTAATTCACCTAACATATGTTATATACCTGCCCTCTCTTAATATTATAAAAACGTATCTGAAATCCATTACCTTATCTACATCTATATAGATATATATACATATATATATCGCATTTGGAATGCATGCATGCATGCATATTATACGTATACATAAATACATGTATAGGAATAAATGTATATCTACATATATGTATATAAATGATCATTTTGTAAAACGAAAAATAATTCTTTTGTGTAATTTTGTTAACTACATCGGTTTATTCTATATATATACCTATTGTGGACATTAAATGTTTATATATTTTCTTTTTTTGTGTAAAATAAGTATATGTATAGATAAATATTTTCTATATCCTGAATACCGCTGAATATATTTTTATATCCCATTTAAGTATTTTTTTTTCGCTTTACATATCGATTAAGAGGAGCGAAAATGCTTTTTATATATTTCGTTATATGGTTGTATGTACATATATAATTATATGGGATTTATGTGTAATTATAATACATCAATAAATTTATTTAAAATATTTTATGCATAAAAATAACGCATATTATTGTACATGTAATATATGCGATTTAATTATAATAAGAATATACATTTTGTATAATGTAAATTGCGGGGTTTTTTTTACAAAACTCAAATTTATATTCAATGATATATTATATATATGTTACTATAGTACAATATTTTTGTCCAAAAATTTTATATATGACATCAAATACCTACATCGTTTGATTTATTAATTATATATGCTATAATAAAGTAATTAAGAATTATTTAAACATCCATTTGTCATTCTCTTATCTTGTTTTTCATTCATGTTTTTTTCATGAAGTATTTAATTTATAAGAACAACGTTATACATATAATAAACTTTTATTTTCCTTAAACTTCATCACATATTTAGTTTAGGTTCACTTTTTCAGATATATATAAGAGAACATCCTTTTTCTTTTTGACCATATCAATTAATAAAATATAATAAATAATTTTAAATCAACCTACCTACTTCTTATCAACACCCCAAATTCCACCCCTAAATTCCAAAATATATATTCAATGAATGAAACTTTAACAATTTATAATTATATAAATTTCATTTAATCTTTTTTTATATGTATATGTCTATGTCGGAATGTGGGATACGATGTTGTGTCCTGAATCTTATATATACTTATATAATAGATAAAGTATAATGTATATATATGTGAATGTGAAAAAGTTGTATAGAAAATGGGGTTAACCGCAGATAAGATATATTTTAATAATATTAACTTCTGAAGGGATAGAGAAAGTAATGAAAATTATGGTCAATTTTATTTGAAAAACTTTCTATTATACATATATAACTCGCCTATATTATGTGTTTTTTTTTAAATTTTCTTCCATATACACCTAAATATTTATGTAATATCTATTAATTATGTGTATCTAACTGTCTTTATATATTTATTTATATATGCTTTAAAGTGGTTCATATCACTTTAATCATAAAATTAATTAATTTTCGTTTTAAAATTATATATAGAAATTTTTTACCACTAAACTTATTTATTATTTACCCATATTGTTATAAAACTGCGAATGACTGCTTTTATTTGTCAAATGTTAGATAAATAGCAACAAAAAATAATTTCAATAAGATTATAGTATCTTAGAAATAAAATTCTGTTATTGGTCAAAAAGAAAATCCATTTAGATAATTTTATAGTTTATAATTTAATATATGTTAATTTAAAAAACTTATGAATAAAATTATTTTGATTTTATAAATTGGTCGCCGCGTTGAATCAAAATATGTATGTATAAAGAATTTTTCTTACATAATTTATATTTAATATTAAACAAAATTAATATATCGCAAAAGTTTCCTGTATAGAATATTAAGTTTCCCATATAATGTATGCAATATGCATATATATATGAATTGATAGTTAGAAATAATATCGTTTTTTTGTCCTTTATAGAGTGTTATAAAATTTTATACAATCCCCGGAATATATGCTGAATTTTTATATTGCTGCGTTCGGTACATTGTACATATTGTGTATTTATATATATTACTATTTCAATGGAATAAATTTACAATTTGTTGTGCTTTTTATTTTAACTATATACATATATATTATATATATTTCTTTCTATAGATACAATTTCATGTTATAATTTTCTATAATATAAAGTGGATGACCACATCATTGTGTATACATATATATTTGTTCAAAAACGCTATCTGCATATTACAATTATTTTGTTTGTTATTTATCTATATACATTCGCATTGTATATGCATTGTATTTATATGTAGTACATATATCCTGTTTGTTGTTATATCCATAAAATTTATAAATAAATATATCTAATATTCTTCCATATCATCTATTCATATATATATAATATATATATATATATAAATATAAATATAGATAGTTTATTATTGCCGAATAAATGCGCATATAAATATTAAATATATGCTATATATACATATACCAAATATATAAATATATGCAAATTAAAATTGCAAAATTTAATTAGCTAATTTGTGGTGAAAAATTATTTTTGTTGCCAAAAAATGTGAAAAACTTGAATATAAAATTACTAATTTCTATATAAAAAAAAACTATAATTATAAACATACCAAAAATTCTAAATTTATAGAAAATTATCTACACAATCTATGAATTAATATTAAAACAAACCAATATTATTTTTTCCAATATTTACAAAATCAGAACAACAAATTGTACGTATATATATATACAAAATGCGCATTAAAATTAATTATACTATTTTACAATTTATTGTATAAACGACGCTGGAGCACAACACCTATAGAAAGGATGTACTTATTTGGTTATACATTTACATATTCATGACTCACGTGAATTTGTGTTGCATTTTTAGCAATAAAAACTCATTAAATATTTAATTCAAAAATCGAAATCTATTAACAATGTGCTTAAAATGTAAAAGAAGAATATAGGAAAAAAAAAAATTATTAAACTATTATTTATTCATAAGACATACTATATATACATACACAATGAACATACATCCCTTTTTTTTCATCATTTTCATTGTAATATAAGTGTTTGTATAATAATAGCTTTAAAAAAAAGTTAAATAATCTTTATATTTTATACCTATATACAATAAATATAAATTGATGACGGCGAAATATATACCATAAAACTTTTAAAATGAAAATGTTTTATTATACGACTAAAATACAAGATAAATTTGTATTTGTATATATGCCTATATGTATATTAATGTATCTAAATATTTATAATATCCATGTCTATATATATATATAGTTATATAAAAGTTATATATATAAATTGTTATAGGATGTTATTTCATACAACAACAAAAGGGTTTTCCCTTTTTTTATTTCAAGATTTTATCCCTATCATATAGTATTTATTTCACAGTATATTAAATTTTCTATATATAGTTGTTTACTGTCTTAAGAATATATTTTGTTTCATTATTTCATATTGTTTTATAAATTGTTGGTCTATACACATTTATACATATAGATATTTTTAGTTAGTTGTTTGTTTGTATAGTTATTATATTCATAGAATTCACCACAACAAACAATAATAATAAATAATAATGATAATATTACCGAAAATATAACCTCTTAAAGTTTCTTATTTTATATAATGTATATATATATATATATATAATATTAACATGACTTAACAAACCTGACGTATATAGCTATATAGATGCGGACGTTATTATTATATACAATTTTCATGGCGTAAAATGCTCAATATTAATTTTTGATTTAGATTGACTATTTTATATATTAGCTTTATACTCGTTGATCCTGCGATTTTTTTACAGGAAAAACTTATATCTATTGATTTTATTTTGAAAATATAATTACGAACAGTGCCTTTATCGTAACATCTATATCATATATACATTTTTTCTATAGACACCTTTCTTCATTTCTCATATTACGAGATATTACTCCGCTCATTAAAACTCAAGAAAATCCCTTTAAATATACAATGTTATATTATATTCATTTTCATATTCTTTTGCATTTTCGTATATATATTTATATATTAATAAACGCCAAACGAACCTTCATTTAATTTATGTGCGTATTTCATAGCTATATATATATATATATATATCATACCTTCGGCGGTATCATAATCCTATATATATAAATTAATTTTTTAATGTTGATAAGTGTAGATTTTGTACGATTGCGTATCGTATAAACCACATGCCCTTCTTTATATACATCACGAAATAAATTGATATGTACAAAAGCTCTATATATACGTACATTTTTTGTTATTAAGCTTTGGCAAAGGATACTCACAATAATAATGTTTTTATATGAAATAATATTTTTTTTATGCACACATTTATATACGCAGTATATGCGTTGTGTCAGTTTATATTGTTTTATTTGATATGTTTGTATATCCCGATGGTGGGTGTTTACTGGTGGGATAAATATAATATATAAACTGATTCACAAATAAAATGAGTTTTATTTATATTGACATATATATATAAAATGTTTATGATTTAAAAAAAAAAAAAAAATAAATGTTTGTATAAGTTACGCGTCAAACGAAACAAAAATGAATTAATAAAAGAAGCATTATAATAATTGTTGAGAGATTATATTTTATATACAGAAGACTTATTTTTTTTTTGTAATGTGATAAAAATTTTATTTATACCAAGCTACCATATTTTGCTTAGTGTGTCATAATGTGTCAATAATGTTTTCAACTAAATAAATATATGGTTGAAGAATAAAATAAAATAAACGGGTGAATAACGTGGAACATACAAATACAATTTGAAACTATTATATAGTGTCTTTATATATAGGATTTATAGAATAATTTATTTATATACACGTATGTGTACAGTACACCCATATGCATATACTAACAATAAGTATACGAAAATGTTTTAACAATGTTTTATACCATAGGGGTTAATATTTCTAAAATCGAAAAACGCATAAATTTCAATTTTTGATTTAATAAATTCTATTATGAGTTTGGTGCTGTTATATATGATTTAAAAGTATTCCAATATTTTTTAAACATAAATTGTTTATTTATTTTAAAGCAATAATTCTAAATAAACTTTAATATAACTTATGTAAATATTTTATATGTTATCTTATATATATATATAATAAAACAAATAAATGTGTATGAATCTAAATGTTTAAAATATCTTACTGTATATATCTGATATATTCATTGCAATAAATAAATGCGTGCGTATATAATATAAAAGTTATATTTCTTATATACATATATTTATGTTTATATAAATATACAACACCGCACAGCCTTGTTACATAAATCAATGAAAATTTACGGGGATAGGATACTTACATAGATACAATGTGTGGTGTATGCATATACATACATATATAGAAAACAACATGATGTTGAAAACTTTAAAAGTTATTGCTGTCAATATAATAAAACATTTTGTTTTCTTTATTTATATATTATATATGCATTATATATAACATATAATATAATATGTATACGTTTTAACAATCAACATATATTTTTGTTTTTGTAAAAGAAGTTTCCCTTATTGAAAATTCGGACAACATTGCCTATCTATAACGTTTCGCCGTTAAAGCGTTTTCTATTTCCTTACTTTTCTTTATTGTAGATATTTTAATTTAATATAAGGTTTATTAAAAAAAAATCATCCCATACATAAATTAAAGTTATTAATTATTATACATAAATAAGCATAAATATTAATTAAAATTTCATCTAATCAAAATGTGAATATAGAAATATTTCTTATATATACATATATATAGATTTTATGGTTTATATACATTGATTATAAAATAATTTGCATATAAATTTATAATTATACATTATATATATATATATATAGAATACATAAATATCTTTAAACATACATATTCGATATATTACATATATCGAATGAAGAAATCAATTGAATATTTTATAATAAATTTTGATTTATAAATGTATATATACAATATACATGTATACAACTTTCAGATTACATGTGTGAAGTATAGAATATCATAATAGAGGATAGATGCTATAATATCTATATAGTCATTTTATTGTTATAATTCATTGAATATATAATCTCATATGTAATAATAATGTAATTTGCTTGAAGTATACATACATTTATATAATATACCAATTATATTTTCATTCAACAGGAAATCCAAAGATGTACTTACTAATTTCCATTATATTTCGAATATTATATACTCTAATCTATATTGTATAAAATATCCATATTATATTATTGGATATTACTTAAATTTACATAGTAAATTTATCTTGTCTATTTGAATATTTATCTGTATTGTATATGTAAACAAATTAGATTTTCATGATCAACATTTAAGATTAAACAAAAGGATTGTTATCCAAATTTATTCCTGGTATTGCATTTGGTACATGACATCCCGATTTATGGTTCATATGCACATCAATGCATATATATATATATATTAATACATCAATACATATATATATTTCTTGTGTGTGTCCTATACATAATCTTTATCAAGTCAGTCATTTTAACTTGAAAATATTTTTGATATATAATTATAATTAAATTTAAAATTTAATCAAATTTGTTAATATAATAACATTGTACGCAGTAATAATTATTTTACTTATTTGAAAATATATATATATTGAAAGTTGAATGCGTTTTTTATAATTGCATCTTTATATATATAGGTATAGGAATAGGTATACGATACCATATATTTTATTAAAATTAAATAAGTTTTATATTGCCATAATAAATAACATATGTATTGTATATATACATATAAGCATAAATAAGATAGACATAAAAGTAATACAAAAATGTACAAAATGTTTTTATTTAAAAAAAATATTTATATATATATAAAAGCGAAAGAAAAACTATAACAGATACTATATATTTAGTCCCATATCACCTTTATAATCATTAAACCATAACAGAGCTGTGTACAAAATAGAACAAAATAAGGTTACAACACGATTAAACCAATATATATATTTAATTTAATATATTTATATGATAAAAAAGACACGAAGATGTACTCTCCATATATATATATATAAGAAGAATTTGTTCAAAATAGATAAAAAGCTTAATAAAGGTATATATATATTTACCGTAGAGAAAGGACACAATATAGCAGCTATATATAATACAATCGCAAATAATGTTTTATAATATGTTTGGAGATATTATGTTTATAACTGTAAACATATCCAGAAGAAGAATAATATATTATATATATTATATATAATATATATTTGTATAACACAAGAAAATCTCCTAAGGGCCACATATGGAGCTAAAGTTAAAACATTTATATATTTATGCATTGTTATATATAAAGAAGACGTATATAACAAAAATAACTTTATTTTATATATCATATATATCTTATGGGGTACATGTTATTTTTATATTCAAGTATAAACAATAAAACAATACAAAATACTACATAAAATGAAAGATTGTAAAAGATCATATATCCTTCTTCTATATTTATATATTTACTGCTATATATGTTGTATTTTTAACAAGAGTCCATGTTCACTGAAAACCTGCAAGAACCAAAACAACCCATATATATAAGAACCACCACAAAACTATATATATAGCATTTCTAAATATTTTTTATACTTTATTTATTATTTAGGTTTTTTTTTCTAATCTCTTTCTTTTCTGTTTATCTCTTTTTGAATACGTGTGTTGCTACGGTGTTTTGTGTACCTCCGTATATATTTTGTGTAAATATAATAAAACGTTTGTGCAAAACAAACAGGAAAAATGAAAAATGAAAAAATTATTTTTTTTGTGGTTTACATAAAAGCACATATATAAGACGAAATACTATATATAATATTATATATCCATTTTTATATTATTAATATATACACTCGCTGGTATACTTGAATATAAATTATTTATACAATTATATAAAACATATTATCCTGAATTTATATATATATTCTTTGAGTTTAGAATGTATACGAGGACAAAAAAACAAATTACTGCACTATACACTAATAAAACTATTATAAATAATGATAAAATATAAAATTTATTAAGTCCATTATTGTCCGCTTTCGCAAGAGTTTTCCCATTATGTGTAATAATATATAAATAATGTATATTATATATAAATGATATTGTGATATTAATATGAAAGTTTAAAAAAGCTTTATTGTATTTATGCGGTTAAAAATAAATAAAATATTACATATTTTATATGGAAAAATAAATATAAAACATACAAAATATATGTATATGCTATAGAGGAACATTTGCTGCCGTAATTCGTATATATACCATATTTATATTGCATTTTTCCCCATATGTACAAGATTAATTCTTAAACAATATAAATTAATGTATTTCTTTTTTTTTTTTTACTTTGACTTGTCTTTTATGTACATCTTTTGTATGTTCTTACTAACATAAGGGTATACATATACATGTAAAAGAAAATGTATATAAATACAAAAATAAAAGTTTTCACCAATTAACAAAATTGTTCACAATTTTATATACATATATTTAAGTATAATACTTGTATAACTTTTAATGTAAACAAATTTACTATACAAATTCATTATACTTTTTTGTTAATTTTTTTTTATTGTTTATATATCAGTGTGTCAAGTAAATAAAAGCCACGCATAAATCTTGTTTTATTTATATATATATATATATATATATAGATATATATATTTTTCTTTATATATATATATATATATATATAATATATGAATATGGTGTTGTATATCTAGTACACGATTTTGTGTATGTGTACTTGCACAATTATTTTCAAGTTGTAATGTTAGGTAATATATAAATCTATATAGGAAAAACTTAAGATGATTGTATTTACTTTTTATGTTGTTGAAATAGTTTATTGTGTGTATACAAAACATATAAAGAAACATGATGACGAATCGATAACTTTAGTTAAAAAAAATCAAAACAATATTTTGTATACTTGTTGAAAATGTATGTATTAGAAATACATATTTAGTATCACTGACCTTTAAAATTATTGCCTAAATTAATTCGGAATTTCTGCGGTGAATCGGAACGGGTAAAAGAATACATATAATTGATATAATACATAAATAAAGGTAATGTTTCTAATGATATTTTGAGAAAATGTTTTTTTATAATTATTAGCTATATACAAAAAAAAATAATTAAATAATTTTCCGAAATTTTATATATAAATAGCTATCGACCAAAAGAAATAAAAAAATAGAAGACTGTGAAATCAATATATTATTATATTATAACATAAAAGAAAAATTGATTGGCAAAACTTCAAATTTTTATATTTTATTACATCGTTTTCGACAATATTTTTCTATCATATAAAATAAATTTATAGAACGTTTATTTTTTTTTTATATATTAAATCAGATATATATATTAAATTTATTTTGTATTGCATATTTATTTGTCATAAAATAAAATATATATATATATATACATATATATATATATATATATATATATAAATAAGTACATGTTTTTATTTAATATGACATATGCAATAAATGGTGGCCCATACATATACACAGGATGTATAAACGCACACACAAAAACCGCAGTCCCTCGCATTTACCGGACGGTCCTTCCTAACAAAAATTCATATATATTAAAGATTACTTTGAAAATTTGGTCTTATAAAAATAACAAGAGTTTTTAAGACTGATAGGAAACATGAAAACATAAAAAGAAAAGTGAAAGCGATTGATAAAAAGCATATTATATATCGATTATAAATGTCTTCTTGTTAAAACGATAATATTTTATATATATTGTATTCTCACCAAATTTAGATATATTCTGCTGCTTAATTTGAACTCGTCTCATATTAAGGTTTTTTTTTACATATTTCTTATATTTTATCCCTTGTAATGTAATTTTTCGAATTGCAAAGTAATTCAAACAAAAATACCCCCTAAATAATTCCTTAGAAAACGGATTTCATCCACCTATAATCGATACGAGTTATACATCAGGATATATCATGATTATGATGTATTATATGCAAATATATTTATCGATAAAAAGATAAATAAATATGACTATCTTTTTATGTATTGTTTATATATATGTTTATTACTCGATAGAAATAAATCAGATTTAAATAACTAAAACTATGTATATAATCATAATTTATATATCATATGCTAAATATATATATATAGATCTTGATTGATCATCGTACGTTGTAATCAATATATTTGTTTTGTACATATGCATACATCAATAAGATATCAAAAACCGTGAAATTTATAATAAGAATTTTGTTCATTTCTATAGAATCCTTTATATTTATATGTCTATTATAAATATATATTGAAAAGCATACGAACATATTTATATATTTATTCTTAAGAAACATGGATTGTATGGATTGGATTTTATGGATTTTCGCCAAAAAAGAATTTGTTTATATGGGGACATATTTTTTTATATAGTAATTTAATATATATATAAGTTTATAAATTCAATGAATGATTCCAGAATGTGTTCCAGAATATTTATGAGGTATAAATAATTCGAACGGTCATAAATTTATTTATATATTTTATAATGGGTTTTCCAATTAAAAGATAATATTATTAGTTGATTAAAAATATCTTTACGCATTTCGTTGACAAAAGGAAAAATTATATACATAGAATATTAATATATTTTATAATTAGTTAAATGTGAAATTTCAGTTTCGCTTTGTGATTTTAGAATTGCATACAATTGAAACTATAAAATACCGTATTTTAGTTAATTATTTCATAAGAAAGATTAGTATTTTGGTTTTCTTCTGATATAATGCAAAATCTATAAATATTATTAAATATAATTATATTAAATCTGTTTAGATGTTAACATTAAATTGAATTATATTATTATATATAGATACTGAGATTCTGATGAATTCCCATGGACATATATGCTTGCATATTTTCATATATATATAGATATATATAATCTAAGTATGACAATATTTATTAGGTCACCAGGACTCCGTAATAGAACAATATAGAACAAATTTTCGATTTATCAATCGAATATCTTTCCCTGATGATTCCATTATATATTTGTTTAATATTTTTTTTAATATATTTTATACCATGGTTTTTCATTCCGTTTTATCCATCAATAAATGTATCATTTTACAAATTTTAGCATATATTGATAAAGTATATATAATATGGTGACTTCCATTTTGGTGTTAGTATCATATTAGAAAAAAAAGTAACATGAATGCGTTTCCATATAATACCATAATACATACAATATACAATCAAATATATACATATAATACTATAACGCGTAGTAATTTAATTCCATAAGGAATATAATAATGTCAGAAATATCCCATAATAATAAAAAAATAAAAAAAAATGAAATGAGATTTTTTGTAAAAATCATTCTTATTCTTGTATTTATAAAAAATATTACATATACATACAATTCTTTTCTTATACATAGCACATTGTGAAATTTTATATCATATCATATATATATAGCTCTGCTATATATATTGTTATATTTCATAAATATTATCAAAAAATAGAAAACCACAACACAACAGGGAGCTGTATTTATTTTTATTTTTTAATAGAAAATTTTACACCGTCTTTTATACTAATTTTGTGTAAACACATAATACAAACGAAAGGAAAATTTTGTTTTTTTACATGTCCATTTCGGCGGGGATTTTATTAATTTATTTTCTTCTTAAAATATGAGACATTGCTTATAAATGACGGAATATTTCTAAAATGAAAAATTTGGTATTTGTATCAAAATATGCAGAACAAATTCATATAAAATAAAAATGTATTTTATAAAAAAATAATTATATATATTTAGGTCAAAGAAGGGTTCATTAAAATTTCATCACTATATATATATATACATATGTATATAAAAGTCAGCTCAATAATGTTTTTAATAAATAAGAGGTAATTCAAAATGTTTATTCATATATAAAGTAAATAATTTTACATTGTATGTAATTTACAATGTTTTAAAAATTATAATAAATATTTTTATGATTTTTACACACATATATATGTTGTATTACATAATTATTATTTATAAAACTGTGTGTTTAATGGACAAGAAAAAATGAAGTATTGTTAAAAAGAATCAAATGTATGTAATAAAAATTTGTTATCTATATATACTGAAATACAGGAAAATAATTCCAAACCAAATTGTAACATTATAGTTATACTATAAATATTACATCTTCTAGTTTTAGTTCAGAGCTTCATAGAGTTCAGAGCCGAATCATTTTATATTATGATATTTCTCGTAGTAATTGAAATACCTTATATAAAAAAATTTATCGAAAAATTAGTAATAAATATAATTTTTAACCCCCCCAATAGTATATGAGAATCTTTCGCAGTGATAACAAAGGATATATTACTGTATAATTTATTATATGTATGTATAGCATATAACATAAATTATGAAACTATATTTTCTTATAACTATTCTTCTAAATATATGTTATATATGTTGTTTTACTTATATTATATACTTTTAAATTTATCTATATATAAATATAAAATTATTTTCTGTATATATATGTGCATCATTGTACCATTGTAATTTAACATAACTTATATCTATATATATACAAGTTATGACATTGCAAATGGCGACATATATAAGATAATTCAATTTTATGTGGTTTTCTTCATATACGAATGGAATATGTATACGTACATAGAATTAGTGCACATACATCTCATATATATATGCTATGATAGTTGTTTATGTAGTTACGTATATATGATTATTAACAGAAAACAGAATGTAATATATATTATATATTATATATTATATATAATGTGTAACTAAAAAGGAAAAACTAACATATCATATATATATATATATATAGTATATAAAATATAAACTATATATGAAATTTTATATCAAACTATGTTTATATCGCTATATATTTAGGGTAAATACATATAGGTTCTAACATTATATATATATATATAAATTATATATAAATAAAATACGTTTTCTTCTTTTTAAGATACCAATTTATGTATATAAATATACTTGCTATATAGTTATCCATATTTTTATAAGATACACAAGAAGATAAAATTATAAAAATTGCTGAGAAAGTATATACGTATGTTGTATATAATATAATCACATAATTCGTTTATTATAAGGTTATTTATTCACTATATAGAATACACATGTGTGTTTATTATTATATATCTTTATATATATATATATATGAATTAAATATATATATATTTAATATGGGGTGGTCATATAAATACCATAGCTTTGAAATCTTTGGGTTACTTAACTTTGTTTTATAATTTTTAACAATCCGTATATAATATACATAGTCAATATAATATTATAAGATATATATTTCATACATATTTCTTATATGGATTCAACTGTAATACATTCAATACGTCTTTAAACTAAAGGACGATGAATTTTAGGATTGGTTTCGTTGGATAAATTATCCTTTTCAATATTCAAAGGCTTTGAATTGACAAGGATTTTGAAAAATTTTATCGTTTAATTCATGAAATTATAGGCAATCCATGAGATAATTGTCAAATGTAAGTGAGAATAAGTGTGAAAACAATAAATTTGAACGTTCTATATCAAGTTTAGAAATGCATGACTACGATTCTGGACAATCCGTGTATAATATAAATATAAATACATATAGATACTTTGTATTTATGCTTTTATATAAAAATAATGCACTTGTAAATACATTTTGAAATATAAAACACGTATACGTATATATATAATATAAATGATATATATACAACATAAATAATATATATAGATATAATATAGAACAATAGTAAATAATATAATATTGTTTATTTCATTATTTGTATTTGAAATAAAATTGATTTTATATGATTGTGCTTTTCAAAAATGAATATAATAATCTATATAAACGGCAAACGTTGAGTGTATATATACATATCTTATATATAGAAATGTATTTTCCATGCGGTAAAGATTTCTATATTCTATATATACGCAGTTGTGGCCAGAGAATTTTCTTAATTGTGATTTCGAAAAAATTAAATAACTAAATAAATTCATTTATAATACTCATAAATATTTAATCGTAAATTAAGTTAAAGTTTAATTTATTTGTCTTTCAGTTGAACAATGTGTAGATGAGTTGTTTATTATTAAAATTAAGAAAGAAATTATTTCAAATATATTTAACATATCATAAACTTACTGCATATTTAAATGTTAATTGTAAAAAAATATTATTATTCTTTGATAACTATAAATTCAACAACGTTGTGGAATGATTTCATTTAATGTGTTTCTGTTAAACCGTCAAAAACCCTTTAAAATTTTAGATTGTTTGATGTTTACAAGAATATGTGTATCGAATTTGAATAAACTGACAATGAGAATATTTTCCAAATACAAATTAAGTACTATTAAATCTTTGGCCACCACAGTTTCATGTTTTACACTCGGTAAATAAAATATATATATATATTCATATTTACAATAAAACACACTTTAAAGTTAACATTGTTTTGTTGTCTTTCCCACCATACACCATACACCATACAAATATAATATGAAAATGAATAGTTTTCAAAATGTTTACATTATTATTATTTATATATATTTTATTGTGTTATAAAATTTAAAATAACTCATGTGTTTATGTACGTACTATTATATTATATATATATATATTCTAGATAGAGATATAATATGTTTAGAAAACGAAGAAATGAAATTTCCGGAAAAATGAAATGTGATTCATCTTCGTTACAATTTTTATTTTTTCTGCATTGTTTTGGAATAATAAACGAATTCATGTATAATATATAATATAATGTATTTTATAACATCGTATATAAATAGTATCATAGTATCAAACATAGAATTCCACTCATGACTGCGAATAGAAGATATTTTTAGAAAAGAATTTTAATTTCTATATTTCTATTTAGACTGTGCATTGAATTTTATTTTTTTTTTGTATAACACTTATTTTATATGATCTTGTTCAGGATATAAATATATAGTATTTATTCATAATAAACGGGTTTACGCACGAATTAATAAATGTGCATATATGTACAATACATCATTCTATATGTATACAGATATGTTATTTTGACGTTTCGTTACTCTACTGATAATTTATTTTTTTATTATATAAAACACATATGTTAAAATAACTAAAAAGAGGACTATTTACGAATAACTGTATATATGTATAATATAATCAATTATAAAATAAAGATATGACAAAAATTCATATATTCTTCACAATGTTTTTTATAAATAAATTTATATTTTCATTCCTTACCCAAACATAAATATTTTTCTTTAAATTCTTTGTCACAAACTATATAAGATGACTATAATTTTGACAACATATTATATAATTTAAAATTCTCATCTGTATAATTATGTGAAATAATATATTTCATATCGTTAAAAAAAATAAACATTTTATATAGATATATAATTATATATATGGTATATTCCTTTACATTAAATAACGCCTAAATCAAATCATTTATTATCATATACACGCAAATATATATATGAATTATTCATCTGTCAACAACATTCAAATATTTATGATAATATATCTGCATATGTCATATATATGTATATTTGTAATTATATATAAATACAATTTTTTGTATGTTTTAAATATATATGTTGCATAAAATGTGATTCTTATATAATATATAATAATACATTTAGACGAAAGATCAATGTCATTTACACACTTATCGTTTTAATTGTATTTTTCTATATATATATATATATATATATTTATTCACATACATATAAATGCGTTTTTATAAATACGATTAGACAATATTTTAAAACAATGTTTATGAAATATACGTATCTTATACTAACATTTTTATAAATATGCTGAAAATTATTAAAATAGTTTAAAAACTTTTCCAAGCAAGTTCTTGCTGAACGATTACATATATATATATAGGTTTTTTAAAATTATATTTTCCTCAATTTTTATCATATTTATGTCGAGGTATATAATTTATATTTCCCGATATTTTGGATTTCTTTGTATTAACATTTTTTGAAAAATGCACTTTCGAGATGTGCTTTTGAAGGTACACTTTTTTTTTTTTATGCGATTTTTAAATTATTATCCTTATTATTCAATCCATCCATTTTGCATTCATTTTATTGTAAATGATTATGTCATTAAATATGTTATATAATAAAATAAACTACTCGAATATGTGGTAATTGAAAACCTTTTCATAATCATTTCAATGCGATTTTATAAATATATATGATTATTATAATAATTACTATTACATTGCGTATATACATTTATGAATATATATAATTAATATTTGTATATATATATGACTTATGCACGCATTAAAAGTATATATATTTATATAATTTTTTGCAGTAAAACCTCAAAAATGTGTTACGATTGTTTGTTCGAAAAGTTTCCATCTATTAATATATAGTAGTGTGTATCAAACTACTGACGAGAATTTAACGGTAACCGATAGGAATATGTTATATGGTAGGGGTCGACAATAACACTTTGCCCTTGTAGGGCTTCGATCAGATTTTCCGTTTCGTATTCTGTGATTCTATTATACAAAAAAAATCCGCGTTTCCCCCTGCATATCATTTAATATGTATTTTATGAAATTGCTTGCGACCATTTATATATGTTTTATTTAAAAATAAATCCCAAAAATGTATAGTTTTCCACATGTTTGTTAAAATGTTTGTTATCCAAAATATTTTACATTTTCAATTTCTAAATTTATTTTATTTTTTGAATATAGGAATAATATAATAAAGTATCTATAAATGCATATAACAATTAAACTATGCATTTAATAATCAAAATAAATTATTATATTATTATAACTATAATAATGTAATTACAACAAATTCGTGTGTAATATATATATGTAGAAATATTTATTTGTTATATATAAATATAATGTGGTTAATTTGTTAATTAGATATATAAATTATGAAATTGAAATCAATATGTTCAAATATTATAAATATTATATATATATATATATATATATATATATCTGCTTATAAAATTCAATATTATAATAAATTTGAATAATTCATGGTATTATTTAGCTATCTACTATATTTATATTATAATATAATATTTATTTTATAATATATAATTTGGATATTTTATGTTATTTATCTAATAAATGTTTAAAATATTAATAATATGAAATATATATTTGGATATTGGATGATAAACATAAAACAAAAACTTTGGTTTATACATATAATTGAAAATAATATTGTTGGGAAAATGAATTGCAAAAATAAAAGATTGCTAAATATAGTATTATCCACCGTTGACCGATAGATTTGATTTCTATTATATAGAATATAATGTCTCGAACACAAATTATTTTTCTTTAAAAAATCATGGTTTTGTTACACCTTTTATGTAAGCGAATAATATTTTGAAAATAGCGTTAGGTCTATGAAGGATTTAAAATTAAGTAACATAGATTAATGAAATGAATGTATACCGTGCACAAATGTATAATTCAGTTGACTTATTTTACAATTTGTGTTTTAATCTCTTTACAATATATATGTTAGAATAAGCATGTATTGCATATATAACATAATATAAACTTTATATGCATTTTTTAACGTATAATTTCTAAATAAAAAAATAAACATAATTCAAAATTCATATTATATACTTAGGTATTATAAGTTTTATTTAGAAAGGAATCATTTCAGTATTAACAAATACAAAAAACATTATCCAAATTAATTTTGGTATTTGAAATTTCCCGCAAAATATCATTCTTTACACAATAAATGTATAAATATTATTATACCTATATATATAAATATAAAAAAATAATAAAAATTCTAACAAATAAAATTGTTAGTAAATGCGCTGTATACGGCTGTATATCATAATATCATCTATCGTATTGTCGTATACTTGAAAATATTCAGTTTTATAATTCAAATACTAAGAGTAAAAATAGCTCTTGATGTAAATTCCCTTACTTATATTATATATACATATGAAATACATTATTTAAACAATCATACATAAGGATAATCTAATTAAGACTATATAATTAAGACAAAATGCGATTCGACACTAATTTTACATTACTTTTACAAATAAATTTGCATAAGTGTTTATCTAATAATACGATCTTTCTGTTTCTTTTTAGATCATTGAATATGTGGCATTACTTCAAATCTGACAATTTTGCTTATTAACAAAGCAATTTCAACAAAAATGGACTTCATCGAAATTCTGCTGCTTTTGATTATTTCTGGAGATAATGGGTATGTTTCAAGGTACTTTTTACACACGATATTTTCCGCCGTATATTTACATTTTAAACGGTTTGAATTCTTAACATGACCAACACTTTTTTTTACAATACAAATAGAAAAATTCTAAGATGTATAAAATTAACCAAAAATGCGTGCTTCCGAATCTAATTTGAATTTCTATTTATTTTTATTTAAAGACAAACACACGTTCTATATAATTTGATGACCCCCTTTAGATAAACTTTTATTTTTCGCATATACTCGTCGCGTATATGTAAAAAGACAAAATATTTATAGGAATATATGATAATAATAATAAAAAAAAACAGTATATACACTCTCGTATACAAAAAATGGTTAGGTTATATATGACTCTAAAAAAGTGATCCTGATCCCACAAAAATTACATACATAAATGTAATTGCATATATATATATATAGGATATATATTATATATAATATTTTATATTGTTAGTACATTGTTTTATATGCATATAAGTTTTAGTGTTTATTTTTTATGTTTATATACTTTATATAGTATTATAATAAATATACACTTGCAAGTACATTTGTATAATATTTGTTATGTTTTGTCAAATATATTATATATTATTATACAGGACAACAGGATGCACTTTCTACAACCTAAACTATAAAGCTATTTTCATTTTAAATAGAAAAGTTAACCAAATGTAACCAAATTTTTTTTCAGTTTTTAAAAACATTCTTAAAACTCCTGCATATCTTAGTTTCAATTATGCTTTGTAATCAAGGGACCATCAAATCACCTGTACATATATATTATTAGTATATATAGAATTTATATATTTTACTATCATGCATTTAAATAGTTAAATGCATGATACATAAGCATATATACGATTTTCATATCATAAAAATTAATTAATGTTTTATGTATATATAACAATTATTATTATTTATATATATATAAATATATATATATTGTACGTAAATACATTCATTCAGTATGAATATATACAAATAATTTTTATATTATTAGTATAACTTCCACCATCGCACCATATTATCACGAACTTTACTGCATTTAAATTTTATATATAATATATATAATATAGCTTATATGAATGCATTCACATATATATATATATATAAAATTTCCTTTATAATTTATTTACATATACTCGTGATTATATATAGTGTTTTATATGACACTAATATAATTTTATATATTATATATATGTAATAATAGAAATGATTATAATGGTATTATGCAATAAACCTCCCCGTATATACAGAAAAAAGTATCAAAGCAAATGATTTCGATGGAAATGGGAACAAAATAATATAATATTTTAAAATTCACAAAAATGATTGTAAGAAATTTTTTACCTTCATTAGGACATTTTAAATAATAAATGAATTATATAGAAGGCGACCTGTACAATTACAGTTTCTGACCTTCTGATTGTTGTTCCTTCAAATACAAATCTCCCTTAACATAACATTTTCATTCATTTGAGCGGTTTCTTTGCATAGGTAAATAAAACTGCAGATTTTAATTAATAAAAAGTTAATTATAATTTATATGAGTTTTGTGTCAAATGAAAAAAAAAATACGAAGAAAATAAAGGACAAATTCATTTCATTGCGGTTTAAAAATCTTTTGAATCATATTTTTAATATAATGCACGCGATAATTTATTTAGTTATTTTTTTTGATAACATTTTGTACATAAGGATTTTGTTCTATATAAAAGAAAATTAAAAGCATAAAAAATTAAATTCATATACTACTTAAATGCTGCATAAACATATAAATCTATTTTATATATGTGCGGTATAAAACATATTCACAGATAATTATATCTACCTATATATAATGGATATATATATATATACTTGTCGTCGCTAATAATTTGTATGTTCATATTCTTCCATATATATATATATATATATATATGAAAAACAAAATGTTAATTCAACATTTTCAAAGGAGACTAACAAAAACTATATAATAAGTATATATAAAAAGCTAAACTGATTACTGCTTTTTTCCGCAAATTATCCATTCATACAAACATATTTATATATATGTATATATAGTTTTTCTAAAAGCAATATTATATATTTATATACGGCAATGGCTCTTTTATTTATTTTTTTGCTGAAATATTCTATATATGGAACAACTTACAAATTGCATATAGTCCATTTTCTAATTACACAATTTATATATGTGTACGTATACTCGTATATATTAGTATACTCAAATGTATATTCAAATATATCTAACCTACCTTATTATATTCCTGCATATATTCGGAAAGTACTTTATTCCTTTTTTTTTGTGTATTTCAAAATTTCGGTATGTTCAAGAATCAAGATTCATTATACAAAAGTACCTACATATATAATCCTAAATATGTGTAGTATGTATTAAATTGCGATGATATATTTTGCATGTTTTTTTACGATATATATATAATAAGTTGTAAAAATCTATTATGTATATTGGATTTTCAAAAGAAATGTATTATACGGTTGAGATGTGGATGATAAAATATGCTTGAAAAATTTTTTTACATAGAATTATTTGTGCATAAAAGCAGAACATATATATGCGAATAATTTTCTTTTAATCATAAACATTTTTTTCTGTCAAATTTGATTGAAAATGTTGTTTTAATTCGCATATTTTTTTTATTCATCGTATATATTTGAAATTGAATTGAAAGACATTTTTCATTGCGCTAGATGCATTTATTTTCGGTTCTTTTTTGTTTTTTAATTGGAATTCAGCTTTAATTGCCAGCGAATGTTTATCACATTAAATTAAAAATTACAGTTTATTAATCTGACTGTTACTTATAATTTATAAATAATAATATAGCTTGAGATTGTTGATTTTTCATTTGAAAATTATAATTAAAAAAGAAATCCACCACAGTGGAATTTTGTTAAGTAAATTCCTTTGGGTTTGTTTTTTGGATATGTCAATAATTTAATCAATATTTATGCAATCAATTTTCCAAGAACTATACGTTACGTTATATGTACATATAAATTGGAAATTTTGTTGTACCTATCCTATACCTATATATACCATGATTTAGTTTGTATAAAATGTTCACATTTTATTTATACAAACTCCGTCTGGAAAGTTGTTAAATAATTAATGAAAATATACAACTGGTACGCCCTTAGACTGATGAAAAGTATTTAGATTATGTTCAGATTATTCGTGTTAATAATAATTTATTAAAAATGTTCAAATAAATATTTTCATATTTGAAATTTTTATCGAAAATTATAAATTTTATATAATGTTTATTGAATTTTATTAAATTTAAAACTTATCAAACTTCATACGTATATACGAAAATTTATTATATTATAAAATTTAAATGAAAATTGGTTATAAAATATATATTTTCAGTAATGTGATATTATAACAATTTCTGGCTATAATCCAAAATATTTACATATTTTTATAGAAAATGATAATACAGTACCATATACCGTATATATACATAACAACTATGATATTATACATATATTATATCTCTATAGTATGTAATAATAGAATATTTTGTTCATCTGAAATTATTTTTTGATTATATAATTTTACCTATAATATTGTTGTTGGAAAATTCAAAATATATCCTTTCAATTATATTGGTATTAAGAGCAATTGTGTCGATATGAATATTGTTCAATAAATCCATTGTTGAATTTTGCACAATATGATGTGCGGTTATATATATATAATATATATATATTATACATAAACATATTTATATATACATATCAATTTTATTAAATGAATATGGTATCGAAATTTGTTAAATGTGCCTTGAATATTCTGGTATAACATATTTAGTTTTAATAATAGATATTTTCAGACATACACCGGATGAAAAATATAAATTAAGGTAAAAGTTATTGCGTTTTTTGTGTGTGTGTGCGTAAAAATACATTCAAAATTCAAATTCAAAAAGTTATTAAACCAATTGCTTTTCGTTGTTTAGATTATAATGTAATAAAGACATGTCATTTAATATACGCAGATATATCAGCATTGATTCCGCTGACCAATGATAAAATAAAAACTTCGTACATGAAAGAGATTTATATATATATTATATCATTGTATTTGCATTATTTTAAAACTCAATTGGATACGAAAATTGTTATATATATCGCATATTTTGAATTATTATTTATTTTTATTATAAACATTTATATTTATAGTTTACTTCAATTACTGAACTATTCAAATGTGTTGTTATTTTCCGTTGTTTTTTTTTACAATTAATAACAATCAATCGATGAACGTTCAATGTATATATATCACAGTTCAATTCAATTAAAAAAAATGTTTATTAAAAAAAAAACAGATTAAAAATAAATAAAAAAATGTTTTTTTAATTTTTCAGATATATAAATTAACATATATAACATTCTACAATAACATATTCATGTATACATATCACAAAACCTATTCTTGTGTAAATTTATTTAAATTAATATTTACAATATATACATACACGCATCCATAAATAAATACTATGTGTATAAATGTTAGGATATATATAAACATGAATGCATTGTTAATATATGGTTTTTATATTAATAAAACTTATGACATGATTTCTGATTAAAATGCACATTGTTTTATTAAGAGATTAAATTTATTTTATATCAAAAATCAATTTTATATATTAATTGTTCCTTTAACAATATAATAACTACATAAAATCTATATAATTGATATTTTATTATCATGATACATTAATGTAGAATACTTCAATATTTTATGTAACTATAATAGCGCAGTGCAGTTCATTAAAATATACTGATCATAAAATTGTAATGAATTTCTATATAATGAATCGATATTATAATTTAAAATGAATATAACAAATAATTTTTCAAAAAGCATAGAAATTCGATATACAATTTAATCAGTTTCATTATTTCTATATATATATAATATGTATATTGAAAAATGAATAATACAAAAAGCGAATTATTATTAAATTAATCATATATCTTTTTTCAAATCAAAATTTCGTTGAATCAAATATTTTTGTATTATATTAACATACATTACATACATAGATTTATATATAAAACAACATTTTTTTTTCTTATTTTACATTCAATAGCATATATTTATATAGCATATCCATTCAATGCAATATGATATTTTTGTATACAAAAAGATTTACCATTTTCTAGAAAATGTTTCTATACATAAATTATGTATATGTGAAAAGTCAGAGATATACATAAATATATCTAAATGATTGTTTTTAAAAGGAATGTTCGAAAAGAGTTTCTAAATTTTTGAATATCTTTAATGATTTTTTTTATATTAATAATCTTTGTTTGAATATGGCATTTAGTATACACAAAACTATATAAAAAGCTTAATGCTACAAAAACCTCATACATATTTTAATATTCAATATACACGACTGGAACGAACCACCCTTTAGTGGAAAAAAAAGACTATTTCACATGATAAAGATAATAATAATAATATACAGAATCGCATACCAGTTCCTATATACATAATAAAATATAATCTTAAAACCTATGATTTTTGATATGTTTTTTATATACATATTATCAAAAACGCTATTCCGCAGATTGAAAAATCAAAATAATTGGATTAAATATACCAATAATATAAATATATATATATATATATATATAATATATATGTATATTTATTTGTATAAACGTTTTGCAATAAAATATCATATTTTTCGGAGGATTTTCGTTTTACGAATAAAAATAAATAAATTTCAATATATTTTACGCATTTATGTTTGTGATATAAATATAAATTATAATATTATATGAATTTTTTTGCATTAAATCAATTGAATTTCACGAAATGTATGTACGCATACTTGAACCTCGTATATTTATATATATTTCACATATTTCACTTCATTTCGATTAATATTAATGTTGATTTAAATTTATTCCCATATCGAGTACCATACATTTTTGTTTAAATAGAAATTACAATACATATATGATAAATATTTATATAATAAAAGTATATATAATAGTATATTTTACAGTCGTACTCAATAAAAATGTTTATAGAAACAAATAATACAGGTATATAATTTCATAAAAATTACATAGTTATATTCATATAGGATTTTGCAAGGCACCACCAAATGGCAGAAAAATATCAATGTACAATTTTTACCGTTACTCATACAATGTTTCTATGTGACAATTCCCAAATTGATTACATTTAGATAGATCATATATGAACAATTCCTTTAAGTTTTCACACATCACTTGAATACCCTTCATCAAAAAGTCCCGCGAGAATATTTAATGTTTCATAAAAAAACAACTAAGATCAATATCAAAACTATTTGTTTTGTTTTATCTTTTGGTCTGTGTTTTGGCTTTTAAGTTGAATACATACCAAATTAAATACATATATATTTTCGTTTATATATAAATTGGCGATATAAATAGCCGTTGTAGTTGTATATATAAAAGTGTTGATGTTAAATTTATTGTTATTAAAAAAATTTCGCAAATTTTTCAATATTCATAAATTCTTATTATATGAAACGTTCATTTATAATTTAGTTAGGAAAATGCATACAAATATATCTATTATGTATCTATATTTAGCGTTAAAGTTTTAACTTCCAAATATACATTTTTCGCTATCTATATATATGCATCAATGCATCTAAAATACTAAACAAAATGTACATACACATAATAATGTATAAAATCAATTATCTTTATAATTTATATGTATATTATATATGGCAATTTTCGATAATAACAATTAAACAAAAAAAAATATATCATGACATTTATATATTTATTTATACATTTATATACGTTATACATCACAATTCGTATATATACACAATTCATTCTGAACATTTTTTATCTATTAATATCACTTTGTTAATTGTACATTTTGCATATATATCTTTGAATTCACCGGGGGTTTCGTTTTTTATCTGAAGAACAAGAGCATGGAAGGATTTGCTATAAAGCATCTATAAAGTCTCTTTGTTTGTAATCTTCAAGGTAAATTAACGTGTCTATAATTAAAGGATTGGATGATTTATATGGAATTAGAATTAGTGAATTTGAATTTTGCTGAACAGAATACATATTACATATAATCAATATTATTATTATTATTATTATTATTTTGTCATTTGATATTTCTATATCAATATATATACGAGTAGTAATATATAATAAATTATAATTATATCTTTAATAATGTTTATTTATGTCATTAATGAATTGATTGACGTTAAAATCACAATATATATAAATAAATTACAATTTAGATAATATATTTATATAGACATGGAAATACATATATAGAGATGATATTTAGATGAGATACATATTATTTAATGCATGAATTGTGTAACTTTATTTTGTGTCTGTTCTTTATATTAGATATAAGATCAACGATCGATTAGAAATATTTGTCTATTTATATATAAACAATTTTAACCAAAATTTACCTTTGGCATATAATATGTATATATATTTGAAAATAAATGTATATAAAATCGTTTATATACTCTACGCAGCTGTACATTTATAATACATTTAAGATTGTTTTATATATATTCTATATATATAAAGAATAAAATGCAATATACATTTTTTCTGCATAATGTGTGCAAAAACTCATACATATTTAATGTGTCCTTTTTCAATAGGATTTCCATTTTTCATATATACATTTTTATAGAATTATGTAAAAAAAAGGGATTTTTTGTCTGATTCTGTTTATATAATCTATTTATATATATTTTGCTTTCTTTCCTTTTACAATAATAATCTACATAAAAAAAAAAGTTTAAGAAAATATATTTATAAATGTGATTATACGGGTGCTAATATATTATATGGACATTAAGGTTGCTTGAAATGTTAATATATGTGATATACCACACCATAAATAGATATAAACAGACGTTGATCATATATAGAGTTCAGTTTTCAGGTTTTTTTGAATATAAATTTCAAATCAATTTAATTTTAATAAAACCTTTAACACATTTTTTACAAAGAGACCTATGCAATGGTGATGTTGACTATTTTTTCTTAGTTTTCACCTTTATATGGGTTTATTTTCTTCTTATATTTGGATATATACAACTAAAAGTAAACATATTAAATAAGAAAATACGTATATGTTACAATATTTTATTCTCTAAATGTTTCATACAAATTTATTTAAAATATTCGAATAACAATATAAGAGCCAGATGTCGTATAATAACAAAACGAAACTATTTATATTTAATGCATATATGATATATATATATACACAATAAGAAAATTCAAAGAAAATTTTCCATTTAGTTTAAATAAATTTTATAAAATAAATTCATAAACACCATAAGAAAGTAAAAAAAAATAAAAATAAAATGCAAACAAACAAACTAATATGCAAATTTTATAAATATATAACTATTACACAGCTATATTTTAAAGTTCTAAAAGTATCTATTCAGAGTTCTAAATATGGATATTTAGTTATGTATCTTTTAAGAAAACCATATCTTTATATTTGTATATATTACACTCTTTTTGAATAAACTATTCTATATCACATTGAGAGTAGAATAACTGAATTACATATAAAATATATAAAAAAAAAAACTTTTTAAACAATTGTATATGATTTGTAAGCTCTTTATTTGTTTCCGTTTTCTTTTTCGCTACAGTATATATAGAAATGTATATAATTTGAAGTATATCTTATCTGCACCTGAAGAAAGTGAACATTATACTTATTATATATGAAATGAGGAGTTGTGAACAATTAAAATATATATGTACATAATACATTTTCTATATTTAATAAAACAACAATTATTATAGCGATTATGAAATATTCCTTGACATTTTAATTCAATTTTGTCATTCTCGCCTTATATTTATTTAATTAAAATATATATGTTCATTAAATTTTTTTAATTATTATTTTATCATAAATTTTATATGAATATAATATGCTCATTCATGGTGTGTTACCTATGACATTTATTTCTTATTGACATATTTATGCATTATAAAATATCATTAAACCTATTGTAAAATGTTTTATAATCATATATAATATAATATATAATATATATAATATAATATATACAATTTAAAATTATTATAATTGTTATTTCGGGTTATTATTGACAATTTTCTATAGATTGATTTTCCACATCCAAAAAATGGACAATAATATTACTTCTATATTTAACCATATGTTTCTTGCTAAGATTTTGAAACAAATTTTCAATTTCAGTTACATGCGGGGTCTCTCATTAAACTTCAATCTTATCACAAATTACAAGAGTATTAAAAAACATCATTTTCGGCCATTCGAATTCGAAGATGCTATTCTGACGTACATATAGTTTTAAATTAATACAAAATGTATATTCGACATAAATCAGTTTTATTAACGAAATGGTTTTAAATCAGTTCATTGAATTTTCAATTCATGCCTCATAGGCAAAATTTTGTGTAAATATATTGAATGTTGAATTAATGGTGAATATATAAAATAAATACCATATACATATAATATGCATCTAAACCCCACCTTCTATACTTGATATATTACATGCATATGCTTATCATTTTCATCAACTTATCGATAATATTGACTTTATATATACATTATTATAATTAAATTCTATATGTATATATTATATACTTTCCATTAATTTTAAAAGTATTTCGTTGAACTGTAAATATATCAATATTTACGCAGAGATAAAATTATCTTATAATGTTGAATTTTAGATTGTTTTCTTTAGAAATATAGAAAATTGACTTGTATTATGAAATAAAACTATTTTTCAATTCTTTGTATATGCATAAAGAAAAATAGCACATCAACATGTCATATGCAGTTCTTTATATACCCAATAATATTATATAAGAATCATCATAATATTATATTGCTTGTTTTTTAATATTCTTATATATTTCAAATTCTTTCACATATAATAAAAAAAGATATTCAAATAATTAGTTGAATTTTTATGAAATTTTTTTATAGATAAACTATACGTTTTTTTTTGGTGATTTATTAATTATTTGAAAATTAATATTAATATAAAAACTAAATTTGAAAATAGGTTTTTAACACACGCAGAAATAAGAAATCAATGCATTTAAGCCTATTACACATATATTCACATATTTATAATATAGAAAAATATTTATATTAACATTTTTATGAAATATTTAAAATGCATATTTCCTTTTTTTTTAAATTTAAATTTAATTCCTTTACATGTATGCAAATCTTTGCGTGTGTAATATAATTAAATATAATACATATATTTCATTTGGATATATGTATATTTTATTCCTTTAAAATTATTTACGAATAACAAAACCCATAATTTAATGTTTTTTTTTATTATTATTAACGGGTGATTCCATTTCAAAATACTTTTATCGATTGACTTATTTATTTACGTGGTGAATGTATCAAAAAGAAAAATATTTATGGAATGACTGAGAGATATCATTTTTAAATTATTATAATATTTTAAAAGTATTTATACCAACGGCGATGGAAGAAATACTACCCTATACATATATAAACTAAATTATACCAGATATAAATATAACAATGTGTTCTGAGCACACATGCATATATTTTACGTACACATTTCACATGAAAATATATTATAAAGAATATTTTTTGATTGTTATTAAGATTATTTTCTAAATTATTCATTGTATATATATATATATATACGAGAAATATATTATTATATCTACATAAATTTATAATGAAATTTTACACTTAATTTAATTCTTTGAATTCCATATAGAATTATTTCGAATACTAATGTGAAAATGTTTAAAACATATATTATATATATATAAATTAACTTTGGTTTTGTTTTTGGGGAATTTTATGTATATATAAATTCAAATGCATATATTTACTTATGTATTTATATATATATATATATATGTATGAATTATTGTATATACTATATAGAATTATATAAATAGATACATTTTCCATGTATATGAAAATATTTTAATTATTGTAAATATTTATTATGTAAATATATACATTTGGAATATGTTGAATACTTTGCAGTCAATTAATTAGTTTTATTTAAAAAAAAAGAGACAGTAAGAATGTTTGTGCTTTATATTTTCATATATTTTGATTTTCAATAAGCGTTTTTTTTACATTCAAATTTAAATCAAATATATTCATAATATTTTTCAAATAAATATTATATAAATTACTAAATATTATATTAATTATTAATTTTTTTTTTAAATCTTTGTAAACGTTTAATAGTAATAGATTATTAAACTGTATATTATAAGTTCATAAACAATTATTTCATTATTATTATTTATATTATATTATATTATTAAAGTCTAAAAATGGGTTTATGGTTTATCCATTTGTTACCTATATTTCATTTTATAGATATATAGAAAAATTCGAAAAAACAAATGGAAAATTAGAATCGTTTAGTTTAGGGGTTGAACTTCGAGTGATATACCTTGTATTTATAAATCACATCGTTCAGTCTACCCTCCATTTGATGATGTAAAAATGACAATAAAATTAAACTGACCACCAGTATGTTTAGGATCTGACCTGCATGCATATACCAAGATAAATGCATCAAATTATACGAAAAAATAATCGTTATTTACTAAAAGTATTTAGTAATACTAATAACAAGAATAATAGTAATAAATTGAAGTAAAACTTACTTTTCTTATATTTTTAACATTTGTATAAATATTATATATTTGTGTGATATCATGCAAATTTAAGAAAAACATATTTCTACCATATTATTTTCTTCTGAAAATATTTATGTTTCAAAGAATATGATTGAATAAATTCATTTTAATATTTTTTACAATATACATATAATATATATTATTTTTGCTGCAATGTAGTATTTGCAATGCATTGAATATAAATAATATATGTATTTTTCTGCTTATATGCTTTCAAATTAAAAATAATAATTTCATTTAATTATATTATATATAAACCAATGATTTTTTATATAGAGATGAGAATTTAAATTTTATAAACCCAGCATCTAAATAATCATTATATAATTCGTTGGTTTTGTTTTTTATAACATTCAAAGGATTTTATTTATATTATAATTATGAAATGAAATTGTTTAAAGAATAACGTTTTGATTTCGTGAATAAATTATTGATTCTTAAAAATGCTGACTATAATAAAATATTTCGAATTATTTAAATGTTAATTTATTTGATATCAACAAATTCATACTCCCTGATAAATCTATATAATTACACGCAATTAAATTCCATTCCACCGCAAATCTTAAATTCAAATACAAAAAAAATTTAGAAAAACAGAAAAATGAATTAAATTCAGTGGATTCTTAAAACAAAATATATGCACTATATACGTATGAAAATGTGTATATATCACATAATAAGCACGCAATAAAATTTTAACAAATATATATTTTATTTTATATTAAATATTAAAAATATTATAAATAGTCAAACTCATTTAATAATGTTATATTTAAATCATGAGACGTGAATTTATAATTTTATTTTAGAATTTTATTTCACCATATACGGCGTAATATAAAAAAAAATAAAGAAAAACTGAAGTAATTTATTTAAAAGAATTTTTGGTTCATATATAACGTGTATAACGTGTATATAACGTGTATATATTTTTCAATTTACTTTTTTCCTTAAATTCTTATACATAGTATCTTATAATCAGTCACTTTTAGCCTCATTCATGCATTCGGTATACATATTTATATTTTTATGAAGATGGTTATATATTTTTTTATTTCATATACATCTAAAGTGCTCTATTATACACGCATTCCAATTAAAAATTTATGAATTTTTACTTGATGTAATTTTATGTAACTGCGATTTTGTATCTGAATTTTTCAAACACAGTTACATATTTACCAATAACCAATAACAGAAGGTTGTTAACGTTGTTCCTATGTAGTTTTTTATATCAATTCAATTCAATATTTATCAATCATCGAACATGGTTTGAAAATGTAAATAATATTTATATTTTGTTAACAAATTCAAATATTGGTTTTGAACACCCTAATTAAATATAAAAAACACTTTATCACACGGACATATTTTAATATACCTACTATTTTATATTTCTATTTTACTTGCAATTGTATACAAATTCTTCAAATTTTCACAAATGATGTGATTATGTAATTTTAAAGAAGTGTTAAGCTCTTTTTGAATTAATTATTTAATTTAAATTTTAATATATGTAGTATACATATAACAAAAGAAATATGGTCGAAAATATTTCCAAATTTATAAATTCATTTATTTTTATAAAAATTATAACTAACAAATATGATCCGAGGAAACGTTTAAAGTGTATTTAGATTTTGGTGTATAATTCAAATACATTTTTTTACGAAAGGTTTATTTCTAAAACAGAAAAAAAGATATGCCAAGAAAAAAGAAAATACAAAAATCATATAGTATTTTTCTTATATGTTTTTGTATATATTTATGAAAAATTTTCTGAATACATATAAATGAAATGCTTGAAAAATAAATAAATTTATATATTGTATATAATACATTATATAAATAAAAAGTCAAAATAACAAACGCAAGTTGAAACTGACAGAAAGGTATGGAAAATTAAAAATAAAAAGGAAAGAAAAACGAATTGCCTTATTCAAAATATTTTACAAATTTTATATTATTATGTCATTCAAGTGCTTAGCGAAGCATACGAACACTCATTTTAAAAGAAAATATGTATTTGTTTATGTATAATTTCTGTCGGTATATGAATGTACAATATATAAGAATATATAACTTGCTATACGCCGCTATTGTTATTTTCTAAATGTTGATGCAAATGCCCAACTATTTTATAATGTAAAAAAAAACATTGTTTTACATTTTCATATTTTTTGATATATCTTTATTTATATATATATATATATATATATGTATATAAAGATAAAGATATTTGTATATGAATTTTACGTATATATATTTATTGTTGTTTATTTTTTTATAATATAAGGATACATTTATTTGTAACTCAAAATAGAACAGACAGATATATTTCAAATAAGCAAATATGTATTTAGGTTCATTCATAAATATATATCATATACATATTTATACGATATATATTTATATATAAAGATTATTTATTTATTTCGTTTTGTGTTTCGTTAAATTATGCAGGTTTTTGTGGTAAAAGGAAAATCTTTTTTTATTAGAAATATAAAGAATTTATATAATAAATGCATATTTGTAGAAGCGGATTACAAAAAAATACCTAGATATATTTATGCTTTATCTGATCATTTACAAATTTTATATTTTATTTTGATGTGAAAACAATAACATTTTAACAGTAAGCAGTATTGTAATTTTTCGATATATGGGTATACATACACGTCCAATTGACGACCGTCATCGAGACTCTCGAATGACCTCAATTTATTTTCAATAAAACTCAATAAGTTTAATTTGAGTGCCGTTCTATACGATTGCAATGAATTGTAAACCATAAAGAATGTATATAAAAAAATTTATTTCTGTAAAAAAATAAAAAAAATTTTCCCACATTTATTTAATTTTTTTATTATATTACACAAATGATAAATGTTTTATATATACTATTTGATATTTTATTTATTCAACGAAATATATGAGGTGATTTTATGTTCCTGCAAATGAAGTGTTTATTTAAATTTTTACATTTTTCAATATACATATAAAATGAAAAATTATTATTTATAATTCAATTATTCATTGTGTGTATTTACACTATGAAAATTTTCTTGTTTGATTCCATGTATATATAATATGAATTATTAATTTAGATATCATTTTTGATTAAAAAAGAATTCTTTATTTTTCCATTTATAATATATACACGTAAATTGAATGACTTCCGGTTTTGTATTTTATATATTTATCTATGCGTATAAATAAACATCTCAACAAAATATATATAGATACATATATAATAAAAATACATCTTATATTTTCCCCATTTTTTTATATCTAAAATCTAGTATAATAATTTAATTCCCTTGAAATATATAAAATTTAATTTAATATAAAAAAAATTTAATTTGCTGTATAATATGTGTGTGTGTGTCAGTATGTGTCTGAATATAAATCGATTCCCGGAAATTGGATAATATATTTATTTTTTTTATTTTTACTACATTTTATCTTATTACATACCTTGCTTTTATTTAAATATATATTGATAAACATTGAAAAGATAAAGCGGTTTTATTTATATATAAATATACACCTTTAATAAATGCAATGCTTTTTGTGAAACCCAAATGTTTGAATTGTCAATTAATGTTAATTGACTTTTACCACCTGTCGCTATATGTAATATGTACATATACATAACTTGTAATTTAATTAAAAAGAAAGACGTTTGTTTTTTTAATAGTTTTCAATATAAATTTCTTTCGAGATTAGATTTTTTTTAAATATTTCATTATGATTTGAGATTTTTACTATTTGTGTATTAGGAGAACTCTAATGACTATTTTGTAACATTTAAAAAGCATTATTTTAAATAGTTTTTGAAGATACGATAGATTTTTAATTTCTCGTAAATTATCACCACAAATCATTTTATTTTAAATACGATATAAAACGATTATCTTCTTGTGTAATGCTATAATAATACATATTATGGATATGTATAATATGTTAACCAATAACAATATACAAAATTCGTATTTATGCAATCATGCATGGATAATCTTCTGCAAAATAATTTATGTAACATATGTCTTAAAGAATAATTTTTTTTAAATAAAACTGTATGTATGATGCGAATAAAAACATGGTTAATAAAAAAGAAAATTACATCTCACAGTCGATTTTCAGTAAATCAATTTGTATAATAACCAAAAAAAAAAATAAAATAAAATGAATATAAAGGAATTTCTATATACATATAGAATTTAATTTAATGTACTCTATATTACATATATATGTTGCTTTATTGCAATTATATATGGATCTATAAATACAAATGAAAAGGAAAATATTTGAAGTTCTAAATATGTATATATGCATTTATACATTGATAACAGTATGAATTTAAATGGAATTACATCTGATAAATAATTACGGATATATATATATATATATATATACATTGTATATATAAACCAATTAAATCAAATCGATATAAACAATATAAAACGTTCTAATGTTTTTTAAACAAATTCTCATTTTCCATTTTATTATAACCCATTCCCGCCGCATATATATCTTTCTATATATTCGACATACAGTGAATACACTAATGTAAATAATTCCATTATTATCTTCATCATCATCTTCATCATCACCATTATATGGACCATATACAACAGATGCAACATCAATAGAACATTAATATAGATATAGTAGTAGATCCTTATTTCGTGTATATAAAATGAACTAATATATTTATATATCTATATAACGATATCTATCTATATATCTATATATGAAATGTGCATCATCTGTAAATGAAAATGGAATTTTCAATTTCTGATATACATACTCTTTTGTAAATTTTACATATACACATTTTCATATGCACACAATACATGCCAATTTATATGTATAGTATTTGAAAATTTCTAAATGTATACATAAAAATTGGATCTAAATGTTCAAATCAAATATAATGTTTGTCGTATATATACAATAATAATAGTACTTTTTAGAGAGATAAAAAAAAACCTTTAACGTCAATTAACAGAATAGAAAATATTTCCTTTTTCATCATATGTATTATTTATTTCTTTTAATTTACAATATATAAATTTTTTTATTTATTTATATAATTCAATTTCTGTATAGGTTTTTTTGTTGTACTGGTATATTATAAAAACCGCACACATGTAAAAATGTCCTTTCTACTGACCAATCAATATATACGATAAGTCCAACATAAATATTGTATATATAACAAAAAAAAATACCACAAAATTCAATGTGATATTTTTCAATTAATTTTTTTTTATTACTATACTGAATATTATTTCCACTGCCACCTCGCAATCAACGATCGCACAAACCACATATGTATAAATATAATTCATCCTATTTCACTATATTAATAATATATTTGTTTTGTGCAATACCATAATATATATGTGTTATACATACATATATATAAGGATATGAGACTTTTGATGTTCATTTATTTTTCATCTTTTATACCAATGAACGTAATATACAATAAATAAAATATGGTTTTCATTAATGGAGTTTTTAATTAAAAATATATTCCATTTTTTTTATTTAAAAAAAATTTTTTTTATATTTATTCATTCCTTTTATCCCATAAAAAATACTTGCAAAAAGCTAATATTTTTGAAGTTCTTTAGAATAATAATCATCAATTTTAATATACATTTAAATTAAAAAGTTTGTGGTCAAATTAATTTAATGGTGTTTTATTTTTAATATTATGATTTTGTTAATATATATAATTGCTAGGTGTAATTAAATATTATTATCATACTTGAATCATAATTTTAGTTTAAAGACCATGCAAAAAAAATGTTTGTTGATGTATCTGGAGATTTGACGCAAGATTTCATATTTCGCAGGACATTTAACAGAAAAATTAAATATTCGTACATAGATATACAATAATATGCATATATTTCAATGTTTTTTTTTCATGAAATTTACGCATTCAATTTGAGGGGTTTAAAATTTAATTCATAATTCCTCATTTATGACATATTGATCTTAAAGCAAGATTAAATTTATTTGGAGCTCAATCCTATATTTCTTTATTTTGTTTTACAAGTATGCTTATGAAATTCGGTTTCATATAATCAAAAGCTGTTTTTTTTTATTAATCCACTTTATATATAAAATCCATCTACCTAAATATATGATTTTTATGCACATAACATAATTAAATATTTTCATATACTATAATATTTAGATGTATTTAACAAAAGTTTTTTATAGTAAAATAAAAATGTTATTGCATTTATTTAAAAGTTTTGTTTTAAATATAAACAAAATCAACTCTTTTTATAATATACGTTTATATGAAATGGATTTACTTTTATATATAAGTTTGTTTATAAGTTTACATGATATAGTGTGGGTTTGTGTGTGAGTTCAAATATTTTTTCTTATTTCAAGATTATACAAAATAAAATAGAAAATATCATACAAATGTAAAATATAAATTCATATATTTATAAAAGTTCAAGTACATTTCATTTGTTTTGTTGTTTTTATAAATCATTGAAAAAATGTTTTTTTTTAATTGCCTCTATAAATCATATAAATAAAATCAAATCAAATGTATATAAATAAATAAATAAATAAATATTCCAGAAATGTGCTTTTGTATTTGATATGCATTCATCATTTGAATAAATAAGGTATCATATATTGTATAAAATATTTTTTCGATCACACAAAATTACAAACCGGTAAAACGCCGTGTAAAAATGGGTCTATTTGTTGCTCGCACTTACAAAAAATATTCAAACACACATTTTTGATCAACAATTCAATCAAAATAATATTATAAAATTAAATTGATGATGTCGAATCATTTTATTTTTTTTTTTGCGTTTGTTTTAAAAAAATTTTAGTTGAGTTTTTATTTAGTTTTAATTTAGTGTTTGTGTTTATCATTACATTATAAGATAATTATGATTTTTGTAAGATATTTAAAGTGTAAACAAATTAAGCAAATTCTTTATAATTTTTCTAAATTTGCATATAAATTTAATGGTAAAAATTTTGATTTTGTGTGTAGCTGTGGGTATAAAAATTTGCTTGTTCTTTCACGACAAATAAAGGGATCTAATTCTTTGATACCAAAGGTATGTGTTTAAAATAGAAAAAGATTATAAATTTTATGGAATTTTCCATTACATTTATTTGCATTGAATTACATTAACAATTACATATATTTTGTATTGTTGTTGTTTGTTGTTATTTTGTTATATTGAAAGTATAAAAAAAGAAATTAAATCAATCATCATCATGACTTCAATGTATTGAAAAAAAAAATTGTATAACAGAATTGGCCCAACTGTAATTATATTTTATAAAATTGATAATTCAGTTATTTGTTTATTGGTTTTCGAACAGGTCCGTATTATTTTTAGTGTGAAATGTGTTTAGTGAAATGTTTCACATTATATTATAACTATTATAAGTTCAGAAAAGACATTTTCTTCATAAAATCTTTATTTTTCGGTGGATATTTCCTCGTGGGTATCTGTAGGGTTTTTTATGCAAAAAAACAAAAAGTGTTCCTCTTTACCTGTATTTTATTTACTAATTTCAAAAATAAGGATTGAATTAAGTATTATACATACTTTGAAATGAGTCTTACATATAAATAATATATAATTATAAACAGAATTTACTTTTAAAATAATCTTTTAATTAATTTTATTATAATTGATTTATAATTGGTATTGTACAAGTAGTAAGTTAATTGATTTATTCAATATTTATTATTGATTTTTTTTATATACATTTATCAAAATAATAATATTCTTATTAACATTTTTTTATTTGCTTTTCTAATTATTTTCAGGTAAGTGTTATTTTTGTCTATCTACATTGTATACGAATTTCATGATTATCATGTGACAAATTCCAACCGTAACCGTGAGTTGTAAACATTTTTTTATTATATATTTATGGAAAATTAATGGTTTACTTAAAAGTAAAAATAGACAAAAATGTTCTATACATTTTGTAACGTGAACGACACACATGAGATTATTAATATTGAAAAAGATTAATCTAAATTTTTAATTTGAAAAAATGTTCGTTATTGTGAGAGTTTCTTTGGCAATTTTCTACCCGATCGGTTAAAATATAAAGATTTTTCCAAATGTTGGAAAACTTTGGTTTATATGGAAAATTCAGAATCATTCTTTATCTAAATAAAGTTCTTTTGTTTTCATAATAAAAAAATTTAATAAATTGATTGCGCCAACCCTATAAAATATCAATATAAATACTAAGTTTGTATATGATATAAGATATTGATTTTATGAAATCACAAGTATAACATAATAATTTTTTTTAAATAATATACACATTTAATTCATGAATATTTATTTTAAAAAAAATAATTGTTATACATTTGAATATCAACTATGTTTATATACGGAATAATTTGTTATGATTTATAAGAACAAATTCTACTATATTTTAAAGACAATTTCATCAACTATCTGATACTTTTTTTTTTATTATTACGTAAATAAATATATCTAATTTCATTTTCCATTATATATGACACTAAAAATTTAATGAAATAAGAACAAAAAAGGATATCTCAAACAATTTTAATTTAATTAATTTTTGGGTTCTTTTTTCTATTATATTTTCTTCTTTTTTTTTTGTTAATATATACCCTTTTATTGAATTTAAATTATATCACGACATTCATAGATTTTTTTTTTATTCTGTATATATATCGACATTTATTTATTTAGTTTTGTGTATATTTTTTCCATTTTCCGTTTCGAAAAAAAAACAAAATTAAACATACAATCATAATGAATCGAATGTATATCTAAACTTGTATGTACTACAGTTATTTTTGTATTATTATTTTTCTTCTTTAATATAAAAAAACACCCTCTTGATAATTTTCAATTCATTCTTATTATCGTCGTCAATTTATATATATATTGGATAAAATTTGTGTAAACAGATCTATTATTGATATATATAGTATAAGATTTTTGTATCATTGTATAGAATAAAAGATATACAATATATATATATATATATAGAATGTATCAGTAAATATACAAATAGTCCTACAAATTGGCATTGAGAATGCGAAAACAAATCTACTAAAAAAGCGGGTGTCATTGATCTTATTTATATATATTTGTCGTATATAAATATAGCTTTTCAATCTAAATGTATATAAAATGTATATTTATCAAAATGAAAATAAATAAAGCGTAAACACAAAAATAGAAAATAGAAAGAGAAAAAAAAAACATTTCGGAAAATAAAGAAAAACGACGTATATAAAGTAAAGTGTAAGTATAATGAAACCGTCTGAAAAGATATTAATAAAGAAAAGGTTTTTTTTTATGTGTTTGATTTTCTATTAAACTTTATTTTTATTTTTATACTTTTTCCTATTTTGTTGAATTTTTCTTTGAGATTATTTATAAAAAAAAAATCTGTTCTTTTCCATGTAGAGAAGACATTGGCCGCACATATTTTTTTTATAAGTATACGTATAATATAATAGTTAAATAACAATTTAGAATTTAGATATAGGTATATAAATGAAACATATATTTAATATATATTGAAACAGTTGAATGAGTAATTAATTTGTTGTGAAATCAAAAAGATTTTAATGTTGAACGTGATATTAATAATAATTAATATATTTATATCACTATGTATAATATGTATATATTGGATTCACGTGCCTATTCTATTATCAATCCAATATATATTTATGGAGTTATTATTTATATAACGATATCATCTAAAACAGAAAATATAAGATATATGTATAAATAATAAGTATAATATGAAATAATGAATTGTTTTATGATTAAGCATTTTGTTTTTTTTTGTTCGTTTTATATATGTCGGACTGCGTATTGCTATATATCAATACTCTTTTGCAGAATTATCTTTGGGATATAAAATCCTGCGTGCGCGATATATTATACTTTTTCTTTAATAATACTTATATTATAATTATTTATGAATTTTTATTTAACCGTATCCCATATACGTTTATATATTAAATTAATGGATTATAACGTGATATTATTATTGATGAGTGCGTGTAACATATAAGAAGTGATTGAATAACTTTTTTTTCTTTTTGTGTAGATATGATAACTATTAAAGCAAATGTAATATTAACAAAACTTTTATCTACCTGCGGTACACAACTATAAATCATTTTATTTATATACTTTATTATTAATATGTATACTATTTATATCTTATATTGAATTATATTTATGAAAGTTCTTTATATTATTAAAGTATTAACGTATTAAGTAAAAACCTGCACCGTAAGTTGTATATTAAATTTTTAACATACCGTTTTTGTTTTGTTAAAAATGACATTTATATGGATTAATTTTAATTTTCCTTTATCATATTGTTGAATTGATATGCATTCTTTCGATAAACAATCGGTTTGTTTATGCAATGAATAAAAAAATATATACCTTTGTTGATTGTTTTTCATATATAGAAAAACATATATTCAAAATTATTAATTAAAATGAAATCAAATTAAATCTGTAGATTTTGAAACAAAAGGTACATAAATGTTTAAAATGTTTGTCCTTATACAGCATATATATTCTGTTAAATATATTCTTTTATTAAACTTAAAAATTAAACTTTTATAAATTGTCAATACACAGTATATAATCGATTACAGATAATTGTATATGCGATTGAATAATAATATTTATTTCTATATATGTATATTACTATATAAACTCGATTACTAATTATATGTATATTGTATATGACCGCATGTTATGATGTATAGATATGTGTATGTATAATGTATATGCATTTATGAATAGGATAGGAAATTGATATTGAAAATACTGATAATACATAATACATCATAATTTATTATGTACAAAGTTCACGAAATGTTGTATATATATAAATAAATTAAATTAAATAAAATGAACGTCCGATAAGGTAAACAAACATTTATACAAAATGTAATCTATTGATCTGAAACTTAAGTGCGTTGTTACAAGCATATTTATTATTAAATTTCCTCTAAAATCTTTTTACTGTTTATTGGATGATCCGCAAAATGTATATATAAATAGACTAACAGACAATAATTTTAAAACTTTATAGAATTTTTACAACATATGCTATATTAACGCTATTTTTCTTTGTTTTTTTTCCATAACTATTTTTATTTATTCTTTATATAATTTTAATATTGTTTCGATTTTTCTATAAGAGTGGCAATTTTTTAATACATTTTTATATTATGTGAATAAACACGTCCACTTATGGCACTATAATCATATATATTATTATAAATATTGGACATGTTTATAAATGATGTGGTAATTAACCCGAATCATCCGTTTATTTTATTTATGATGAACGTTTTTTCTAAATTCACATTTATTGAATATGAAATTTTCTTTCCATTTATAATATATTTATATTTATAATAATAATAATAATCATGTTTACATGTTCAATATTTATCTCTATATTATATGATTGGTTTTCACTGACATTTAAACACGCATATTTATATATTTTTTTTGTTACAGTAAAGCTAACGAAAACTCAGTTAGTTCCATTTAAATAGCAAAAAAAACGTTTTTCTATCAACACTACATATTATAAAAACCTTAAGTATTTGTATATAAATAATACAGCGAATAGCCAAAATTTATTATAAAAAAAATGAAATTTTCCAACTAACAGACAAGTCACGAATATAAGACAAATTGGTAAAGGTTAAAAATACATGTATAATTATAAGAAAACAAAATTTCTTTACTTTGTTATATATTCCTTTTCTTTTTGTATATTTCTTTATAAAATAACAAATGATAAACGAAAATAAAAATAAATTTTTACGTTCAAATTCGTTTATAAATGCTCCGGTAACAATAAATCATATATATATACATTTTTTTTGGCATGCTATATATAAGAAAATTTTCCTCAAAATTTGATTACATGAATAAAATAGGAAGAAACATTTTTTTTTTATTTTACCATGATGCTATTATTTATATATAAGGATTTTGTGTGTGCCTGTTTTTTTTTGTACATCGAAATATAAATATTAAAATATATACAATTCCGAATATACACCTATATTATCCTATATATAATATACTAAAAATCTATATATAGACATTTATAATACTTTATTTGTGTTCTTTTTTTTATATATTTATCCATCTATATATAGAATGTACTTTTTTATATTTATATATATAAGATGAAAATCTGTATATATTTATATATATATATATATATATATATATGAAGTTTATATCTTACGACGTTCCAAATGGTCGAACATTTATAATATTTTTACAATGAATTTTTGAAAATGCAGTTTTTCTTTATATTTATTGATATTGTCAGACTTTAAGGTGAAATGATGTCGTAAATTTTATCATGTGAATGTAAAAAAGAAAAACTAATGGATTTAAGGCAAGTTTTTCAATAAAAATTAAATCAAAATGAAGATAACTTCTATGTATATAGTTATATGGTATATATATACATGATATTCGCTCATGTATAAATATGTTTATATAGTATATGATGTGAAATTTTCTATACATATAATATAGTTTATTATTATATACCCTCGCGTTTTACATTTTCTATAAATACATATTATTTTTATATACGGTTATAAATGAACAAATATATATATATATATATATATGCATTCTATCTTTATATATACTTAAATATATTATGCCAAGTTTATTATAAATTTATGCGATTTATATGATGTTTTTGAACTAGATTTTAATATAATATTGTGTCTTAAAGTTAGTTTAGGAATTTGTTGGTTCTTATAATGTTATGGACATAAATATACTGATATATATGTATACACATAAAAGTATATAATATAAAGATTCATTCATTCAACCCTCGCTTTTCTCTATATATTTGAATATATATTATACATTCATATATAGACTTTATATTATTCTATAAATATATATACACCCAATTTTATAATAATCCATTTCTTATACAAATAGTATATAGTTATGTATATTTTTCTTTTTATAACCCATGTTTATAGTATATTTATAAATATATATAAACGATACATTTATAATATTGTTTGTTGCTGACTATATATATATATTCATTTTATATAAAGCCAAAATTTGTATATCATACATATATCTTAAATATATGCGAGTATAAAATCCATCACATTATTATGAAAGATTGATGCAATTTATAAAATAAATTGAGAATTTTCTTTATTTATTTATATACCATACCACCCGATATAAACATTTAAATATCTTGTATACATATACAATTTTAAAAGTTTTTCAAATCGTTAAATATATATTTATTTTTTTTCTTAGACAATGCAGCCGATAAGTTTTGTTTGATAATTTTGATTTAAAACTTACATTGGTTAAATAAATAATAAGATTAAAAACAAATTAAATCTTTTTTGACTGTATAAGATCTGTATATATTACAAAATATAGGTGACTGACTTTCCACAACTTTATAAATTAAATCAAAAGTTTCTTTAGATATATATACACTTCAAATAACAAAAATTAAATATTATCCAATATTTAATAAAAATGTATCATCTGCATGTTTTGTTTCAATAGACAAATTTGCATTTAAAAAAAAAATTACAAAATAAGTGCAAATGTATCTCTCTAGTTTCTATATGTATATAAGTTACAAGAAGACAAGAAGAAAAAGTTTTAATTTTTATATTTTCCCTTCATCACAATGTTTATAAGCGCGCGTATATCAAAGAACATAAAATGGGAAAAAAAGTTTATTATTGTATTTATGATAAAAAAAAATTTATTTTTTTTTAAAAGTATTTAGTACTTATCGAACCAATTTTTTTTTTTCTGACACACAATATAATGAAACGAAAAATAAACATGCTATAAAATTAAAATGAGGAAAATTGGTATGTATATTTACGTGCGTGCATAATTTATTTTATTGAATTTTAATGTAATTTATTTCGATAATTGAAACATTAAATTGAATTTTTTCCTTGTTTTTTATTTTATTTTTTTTGTCAGATGATGTGTTTTATTTTTTTGTGAATTTTTATTCATTCAACCTATTTGTATATATTTATGAATTTTTTTTACGTATAATGTTTTATCACGTTTTTATTGATCAACTCAATATGTATGTATATCGAAACATCTTATATATATATATATTTATAAGTTTGTCAATAAAGGTATATATTGATGCTTTTTAGTATATAAGATATACAATTTCAATTATTCACCGTCTGCATTTATAAATATAATATTTAAAAGTTTTTTTTTATTGCGTATATATTTAATAAGAATATAAATATAAAACTTTTGAACCTTATTTCTAAATATCGATTAAGAAAAAATAATAAGATTGTTTTCGTGATTAGAATCGAAAAAAAAAATTCTTTTTATAAAGGGAAATTTGTAATTCGATGTCGAATTTTATTAATGTACATTTTTAATAGGAATTTTGCATAAGTGATTTTGTTTAAATTAAAAAAAAATGTATTAGAATAATTTTATATTTTTGATATTCAATATTAAAGAAAAGTCGATGCACAACTTTTCTGCCGCCATAAATTGAAACTATATAATAAACCGCACCCGAAAAGAAATATGAACATCATCATTTATCAGATTTTTATCTTTGTTGTGTGTTTATTATTGTTAAATGTCACTGAATGAATAATTTAAGAATATATAGCTTAATTTGTGTATTATGAATGTGAATAAATTTATTAAATAAATATTATTGGTCACATTATACTCTATGAATATTTCAATAAGTATATCCAATATCCTTATATATGGTATATTAGGAATTAGGAATTATTAAAGTTTGTTTAATAATCTAGGGATTCATAAAAACCCTCAAAAAGTTTTGATTATAAAGTCTCATAAGTTGATTTAGAATATAGTCACAATCATTTGTTTAATATTTAAATATTCAATAAATATCGACAACGACTTTAAATCCATAATACAATTTTTGTGCAACATCTGAATTGGATTTTTAAATACTTTTTATTTTAATATCTTATATAATATTTTAGAATTTCACATTATTCAGAATGAAATTTAAATTTCAAATATTACAATACGTTTATATTTTATCGATTTTTTTTCCTTTAATTTTCAAATAAAAAATATACCCCCCATTATTTTTTTTCTTATTCTTTGCTCGATTATTCAATATATGCTATTCAATTGTGTATCTCAAATTAAAATTCATTGTATTTAACCCTTTTTTATACAGTGTATATAAATATGCGTCTTTATCATTAAAAAAGAGTTTTTTTTTGCTTCAACTTTATTTTTAGAATATATGTGATAGATTTTTCATCACGTATAAAAAATCATTATATTTCTAATTTACTAATAACAAAAAAAAATGGAAATGGGTTTCAAAAAGAAATAAAAGAAAGAAATAGATTTTTATGCGATGTCAAAAAGATAACACTTCTTGATGGAAAAATGTATGCAATCAAACATGTTTAATTGTATATGTATATGATAAAGCAAATAAAAATTATAATTAAAATCAATTTGTTTATATCACAATATCTATTTATTATATTGTTTAATTTTATCATAACTTTGAAAGCACACAAAGAAAAATATACATCAAATTTACTATAATAAACGATAAATAAAATATCTATTACACTAACGATTATTATACATGGACTATAAAGAATATAGATAGATAGCATATAGATAGGGATGTAGGAAAACATATAAAATGCAAGTTTTATAAGAAAAGAAATGAAAATTATATACCATATATACTGCTTGCATGCACGTTAAACATTATATTATTATACATATTATTTATGTGTCCTTAAAATATATATATATATAGCAAAAAAGTAATGGATTGTGAAAAAGTAATTTAAGATTATTTTGTTTTTATTTTTTCACTATACATTTTATATAACCATAACATTGTTTTATAAATGTATATATGATAATAAAATATTTTATGGATTTATTTTTCTGTTTTTCTATTTTTCTTCCTTATTAATATATTATACCCGTCTATATGGACTATGAATATATATTTATATATATATATATTATATTACAGCGAGCTTGCATGATATTTTATTTTCATTTTATCTATATTTGTATATATTGCAAGTTTTAATCTTCAAAAGGATATATTAAAATATTTTATATTAACTATATATTTATTATTACTAACAAATTATGATTATTTACATTTATTTTAATATATTTTCTGTTAAAAAAATATGGATATATAACGCAAGTATTAATGGATGCGATAATTTTAAATTATTTAAAATGCTTTTATTTTTAATGAATTAATATTTTTATTTTTTCTTATTCTTATTGTATATATATATATATATATTTGTATTGTTATTATATTCTATATATACACATGTATTTCGGCATTCAAAGCCAACACATCGTCTTGCAAATGCGGTTGTATCACTTCACTTTATGTATATAAACGGTGAAATTAATTATGCAAAAAAGTATGTATTAGATTTATATTATAATATAACAAAATATGAGTATTATTCTATATTGATATTTTTGACTAATGAATAGTATTGGTATTTGTATTTGAATTTAGAAATGTATAATTCTTCAATTATTCTATTTTATGATTTTTTATATTACAATAATAAATTTAAAATAAAAGTTTTATGTTTCGTAAGATTCGAATTTCTATTTTACTATATGTATTCATTAAAATGAACTTAATTTTTATTATTAAACTTGCATGGTTCGCTATGGTGAAATACAACAAATTGAAATCTATAAATAATAATTTAATACAAATTAATGTAAGTGGCTTCCGTATAATGTTTTAGCTGTTATGAATAGTGCAATTTATCTAATAATATATAAATAAGAAAAATAATCCAACGAAGTAATTTTATATATACATATATAGTTTTATGATTATATATTTTATCGCATACTATAGCCACCGGTATTACAGTACATCATCGCGCTGTGTTGCATTTTAAATTATATATAGAATACTTTCTTATTATAACATATACAGACTAATTTATATTAATTAAAATATACATTTTAAAAGAAAAGAAAATGTGTTTATTTGTACATTATTATATAATATAATAAAAAAATATATATAAAAAATATATATAAAATGGGATGGTTTATAAACAAAACAAATATATATAGAGAGATGTAATTTTTATTTTTAATCTAATTCTTTACCATTAATATCCATCACGACTATAGTAATGATAATAATAATCATGATATTAATTATAAATATTTTATTCTTTAATGTATCAATTATGGAATTAAATTTAGAATAAAAATCAATTAAAAAAATATATAAGAGTCTTTGTTGGCTTTATGTAGAAGAATTACAAATTGAATGGTAATATTTTAAAATAATCTTTTTGTTTTGTAACGTATTCGTTTGTATCTTTTTTCATTACCATTTAACCATCTTCTTAGGGTTCTGTGTAAACTTGTTCTGTTGTCCTACAATATCCTATCATTTTTTTTTGGTATACCATCCTGTATATTGCATAGATTTCTTTTTATAATACAATTAATATCATTATATGCGAATGCGACTAATAACAAATTGAAAATATTTATTATATTATTGTGAAATTTGACTTGAAAATAAATTTCAATGGTATTTATGTAATTATACAAATGTTAATAAATTTCCATTCTAAATATGATATATTTTACCACCTTGTTTAGCTTTTCTACGTTTATATATCTAATATAAATATATATAGGATCTATAAAGTCACAAATTATGTATACATATACAATATAGTATACGATAACCAAATAATACCATAATGAACAAAACCCTTTTAAATGTATATTTATTCTATATATATATATATATATATATAATATTAGCATATGGAAAATGTATATGCATATGGAAATTGTTGCATCTATATGCAAATTTATAATCTACATATAAAACATTCATTACATTTATACCTTTGTTGTATATAGTATATGTATATAATACCCTGAAATATATAAATATATATATTTATATATACACGCAGCCCGTAATTACATTTTCTATGCCTAATAATAATCATATAATAATAATAATAGTGAATGTATATATATATAAATACAATATGCATGCATGTACTATTGAATAGGATAGAATTTAAAACCTTTTTACACTGATGTTGTATTTATATATATGATTATGATGACGTATATTTTTATATAAAACAGTGTTTCCAAACAATAATTTTAAGAAAAATTTTCAAATGAAATACGATTAATATTTAATATCATAAACATAATTCTTTTTAAAATCAAATATTTATTTAAGGATTTTGTAATCCCACTATGAGTGAATGAGTGAAAGTTATTTTCAAAAATGTTTTACAAAATAACATAATAAAACTTCCTGCGAGATACATCGGTTTTGTATTTTTTTTTACAACACCTAAACTTTTACAGTTTAAGAATTATTGATCTATCAAATAAAGCTTATACATGGTACAGTATATAATTTTAAAACCAAACACCAAAATAGTATAGTGTTGCATTTTAATTATATATAATACAATATATATGTATATAAACATTTCAATACATATACTATCGGTATATGGAATGTATAACTACGAGCGTTTTATATATATGAATACATTTATATTAATATGCATTTATTATATATATATATTGAAGTAACAAAAACCTATCGTGAGTAAATAAAATTTAATTTTATAAACAATTTCAATGGAATGAAAATATTCAATATAATATGTATTTTTTATATATATTGTATGTGGATGGAATGAATATAGAAAATACAAGACGTGAATATGTTTTTAATCTATAGAACTATATCTTTTGTATGATTTATATATTTTGAAAATATTTTGCATATAAATATTCACGATGTCCCAGTTGGTTTAACAAACCCGAAAACTATGAATATCATGGATTGGAAATGGAAGCCCCAATTCCATGTGTATCTTGACTCTATATTATGCACTAAAACGTTAACAACGTTTTTTCCCCCGATAACTATATAGATTAAAGAGGACTTAATTTAGTTTTAAAATTTATATGGTATTCGAGTTGACCAATTTCGTTGGCATGTCGTGTATATATGGTATATTGCACATTATTATTTGTAATTGTTTTTTATCCATAAATGAAAATATTATTGTAAATATTTTGTATTTTTATAATTCAAACAATACTTAATAATAAAAATAAAATATATAGAATTTATAATATTAAAAATGAATTAATTATTAATTTACATATATTTTATTTGTTTTATTTTATAGTGAAATTTTCATATTATTTGTCTTGTTTTCATTTAGTTATATATATATATATATATACTATAATACATATTAATTTTATTTCGATATATAAATATATGATAAATATTAAAAACCCAGGAAAATGTTTATAATAAATATACATTGTTTTGAATATATACTATATTTTTTTTTAATTTGTAATGGTATATAATTTTCCATATAATTTATAGCGTGAAAAAAATATATTAATATATTAAAATATATATATTAAAACAATACAGCAACAATAAAACAATACAGCAGTCGGAAGACTTACCATTCGGCGACGAACAACTTAATTTTATTTAATGATTTCCCGTAAAATTGTAAAGTTATTTCACGACCATCAACTTTAGATATGGCCTATATAGCAATGCAGTTTATTTTAATGAGATATATTTTATCTATAAAACCTTTATACTCAACAAAAATAAAAAATAAGACTTTAAATAAATAGCAAAATAATCCTGAAAATAAATTTGTCAATTTTGTAAAGTATATATAGAAGAAATTTTTATTTTATATATATATTTTATTAACGTATTTATATATAGTTAATAAGTTTATACATATGAATAATATTCATATCTAAATAAAAAAAACTTATTTTAATTATAAAAAATATTCCTTGGTAAAACAACATTATAATTTAAGTTTAAATAATCATTACGCATTCATTGCATATAAATCTATAAGTATATAAAAAAATTTAGTTATTTGGAGCAGTGTCAGCTGTACGACTATCTTAGGGGAAAATTTTATGTAGCTTGAGATTCCCATATTCGAAAATCCCAGAAAAGCAGACAAAATGTTTCATATATTTTGTAAATATAGGATTCGAATAAACACGACCTAAATGTGTTTGAGCAGAATTTATTCATTACTGCGGTAGAATCTGTTGAAGCGCCCGAAAGATTTCGGAATTCTATTGATGTGCGAGCTCGTAACGCAATTATTACTTACTAATAGATGATGCACGTTAGCTGTTTTTTCAACTATGTGTCCCAAAGAATCACAATCAAAAACTTTGTTATAACGATATTTATATATACACATTAACTAATAACGTTTATTTACAACAATTTTGTAATGCATAAACAATATATGTACGAATTAAATCATTTTTATTTACTTGTACAATTTTTTCCCAAATACATATGTATATACGATCATATCTAACAAATAACTAACTAACTAACTATATAAATATACATTATACAAATATAGATATAGATAAAGGTGTTTTTAACATTTCACTATATATATATATGTGTATATAAAAATAAAATTTTCAATGTGTCATATATGCAGAGTGAATAAAGTTTTTACATGAAAGCTAAATATTTTGTCAAGTACATTCATTCATATATAAAAAAAATATAATTTAACATATCCATATATGTGTATTTGTATATATAAAAACTGATAAAAGACTCTTTAATTAAAAACTTTTATTTATAATCTCATATATATAAGTTATATATATATAGTATATATAATATACAAGTATATTATGAAAATAAATATACAGAAACCTATTTAATTTATGCATATGATATAAAACGGAAGAAGATATCTAAATACATAGCATCATTTATACCAAATAACATAATATAAATACACATTTACTAAATCTAAAGCAATATATATATATAAAAGTTTTACTTCATCATATACGATATGATGCTGATGATGATGACATAATTATTTAATTTGTTAAAAAGTTACATATTCATTTTCATCCAATGTATACAGACACATATTTTATTGCATATAATATTTATATTTTATATGCAGTTTTGGTTTTATCTGTCACTCATATAGAAAAATTTAAATTAAATATATGTTATAAATAGAAATAAACATTAAAATGGTTTATATTTGTTATGATGACATCTCATTTAAATATCGTAATATTTTTAAAAATCATAAAAAATTACATGTATCCTACATCGTAAATAATAATGTAAACTAATTAAAATATTTATATAGAAAAATTTTCCTGTTGTATTGTTATTTATATATACTCGCATCCGTTGTCCTGTTCTTATGCATGCATATATTAGTTAAAGTTTAAAATTTTACATAAAATATATCTGTATTCGAGTTTTTCTATATTTTAATGAACCATTTTAATGTGCAGATTGTAAAGGGTTGTAATATAATTTTTTGCATTGATATATTTATGAACTTATGTATGTATGTGTATATACATAATTTGATAATTATCAATTGAAATTCAATTTGTTTAATATAAACCGATGTATTAGTAAATTTTTCAATGTATATTACAAATTTAATTAAATTATTTTGATGTTAATTATGTATTGTACATACATATATATTGAATGTTTATACCGCACCCTGAACACGCGATTTTCACCGTATATATACCATACAATCATATACATGTATTATAATTAAAAATTCCAAAATATTTTTAAATATATGTTTACGACATATGCATTTACATTTGATTTAATTCATATGTATATAACAAATTTGTTTGCATTTTATATATTTATAAAATGCAATAAACTGAATAATCGCCTCTAATATTTCCGTTCAACATAATTACTCATAAACATGAATGAGAAAGAATCCATGTATATTTTATAACTATATGAATCATAAAAATTATTTTAATGTTCATATTATAATATATATATATATAGTTAGTATGTGATTCATATAAACATTCCATATAATTAAAAATTCTTTTCATAGCTTAGCGAACGTGTATACAAATGTTTAAAATTACTTGGAATAATAATCAGTTGATTCTCTATAGATGTGTGTTTCTGTATTTAATTTTAATTATATAAATTCGAATCCATATAATTATGTATTTATCAAATAATATAAATATATCAAAACACGAATTCACTATAATATAATGAAAATGGAATTTATAAAAATCAATAAATTTATATGCAATCGGATAATTCGGTAAATTAGATAATCATATTTGGGATTTCGTTTCTCGGTTATTTTGTATAAATATTCATATACATAACATATATATATATATATCATTATATATATATATATATTTTATAGAAATATTTTGAATTATAAATCAAATAGATTCATTACTCATATGATTAGACTGATATACATATATGTATATTAAAAGTAAGGAAAACTAATTCTCTTTTTACGCGATTCATTATTCGATTTCGATTTTTCCAATAATTTAATAATAAATATTTTAAAAAAAATTTACCAGAATAATTGAGATTTGAACCAGCGGCATGAACACAACATATAAAGTTCTATATGATATGCATTTTAATGTCTAATATATGCATTCCGTAATTTAAATGTTTAACCTTTTTTAAATTTCTTTCTGTATTAAATAAATCGAATGTTTCCCTCAATGATTTTCTTTCAAATTTTTCGTTTGTATTATTTAATAAAATTAAAAAAAACGTAAGATTTTCAACATCAGAAATTGAACCAAGTTCCTCTGGACAATCTTTCTATCGTTGAAACTTACATAAGATAAAAAGGAAAAAAAATATATTCGGAAAACCACAAAATGTTTTTTATTTGGTTTTTTCTTGTTATATTTTTTCTTTTTTATCTTATGTAAGTTTCAACGATAGAAATTTATAGTTATAATTGGGTGGAGAGGGGGTATCCCCCCCCCCCCGTGGATACCCGAGAATATATATACACCAACCATACGGGCAAAAATGCCCGCACGGCCAATGTATACATAAACTTTGGGGAGGGTTCATCGTCGAATGATAGGCATTCTGGGAATGTAATTTTACATGTGAGATTTTTTTATTAGAAAATCGGGGGCTTCGCTAACAACTCGACCATCCTTTCATCTTAAGAAATAAACCCTTGAGTTTTGTTCACATATAATTCGAAATAGCAAAGAATTTGCATATGGAAAAATGTTATGGTGGACTGAAAGTTAATTTTATATTTGATAATATACACTTTTATTTATAATTGCACACAGATTTTTTTAATTTTATGATCATTGCATAGACAAATTATTGAAATTACTTTTGTATCAACACTTATATAAAATATATTTAATAAATAATGTTATTTAATGTATTTGATTCCGATGTATGTATAATTAAATTTTTTTTTTTCAGATTGTATTGTTATATTCTTTTATATATAATAACATTTCTATACTCAAGTCATAATTGTGCTACATAATATATTGTATATGTATATGATATGATAATATCCATCGACCCCGCAAACATTTGGAAGATAAATCGGCGATACGATATCGCGACGATATCGCGAGGAAGATAAAAAGAAGTTATTTATATCGCCAATTTATCGTTGTTTTAACAGTTGAGCGATATTGTACGGAAGATAAAAATGCGATACGATGGCGATACGCTTTGACGATAAAAAGAAAATACAGAGCCACATTTATCTTCTATTTCTCTTCCAGCCCATAAAATGACGATAATATATTATTATTTATTGCTTGCCTATCTTCTTGATGATAAATCCGCGATAAATATATCGTCTTTTTGTCTTCCTCGCGATAAGTATTTAATAATGAAGTATAAAATTAAATTATAACAGTTTAAATGGAACAGCGAATGAATAAAGAAGAAATATTAACAATTTTTAATTTTTATAATTTTCAGGATTGAGCTTTCACAGGATTTCACAGCATTGAGCTTCCATTGATATTCCTTTAGAATATTCTAATCTATATATCGCATTAGTATCCCCAATTTATCTTCCTGGCGATATCGCATTTGTATCGCCAATTTATCTTCCTCGCGTTATCGTCAATTTATCTTCCAGATGTATCGCGGAAGAGTCCCATTCTCTATACGTAGGGAGTAACGTACGCGATAAAAATGCGATATCTTTGGCGATAAATTTATCGCCTAGGCGAATCGTCCGCAGTACTACCAGCGATAAGAAATGTTTGTGGGGGATATTATAATAAAATCATTGTATTCTGTATATATATGGAAATATAGTCATTAGTATGAAGGTTTTCAATCAATTTAGTTGCTTTATTAAAAATTTTTTTTTTTGCGGTGGTTCTGTTTTAATTAATAATTTTTCGCTGTTGTTAATTTTACGACAAATTAAAGGGTCTAATTATTCCAGATTCATCAGATATATTTTGATAGTCCTTAAAGGTATGTTCAAATAATATAAAAAGAATTTTATGGAATTTTCCATTTCATTTTGAATTGTATTACGATTAAATTCACAATTACTTATATTTTGTATTGTTGTTGTATTGAGAATATAAATCAAGTAATTCAATCGAATCATCATGGCTTCAATGTACATATATTAAAAAAAATTGTACATAACAATTGGCCTAACTGTAATTTGATTTTATAAAAATGTATGTTACATTTTGTCTATAGTTTTTCAAACAGGTCCGTAATATTTTTAGAGTGAATTATTTATTGTAAAATATAAGTTCAAAAAGACATTTTCTTTATAAAAACTTTTTATTTCGTTGGATATTTAAAGGTGGACATCTGAAGAGAAATTGAATTAAGTAAATTAATGATTTATTTATCATTATTATTACAAATACTATAAGTTAATTGATTTATTCAATAGAATTTATTATCTATATATAATTTTTGTATATAAATTTATCAAAATAATTATATTATTATAAACATTTGAATTTTTGTTTCTTAATATTTTCAGGTAAGCGTCATTTTTGTCTATCTGCACTGTATATATGAATTTGATGATTATCATGTGATAAACTCCAACAGTAATGTGAGTTGTAAACTTTTTTTGATTATACATTTCCTTTTATTTATTAATTGTGAAAAATTAAGGTTTTACTAAAAAAGTAAAAATAAAAACAATTTATCTATTTAATAATCTATATAGTTTCATTTTTCTTTGAGGAAGTAAAGATATGTATGTTTGTGTTCATCAAATCGTTTTAAATTGAACTTAATCATATTTTTTAAATCGTGTTATTACAAATTCTCGTAATCAAATTCGCGTAAAAAGAGAATTATACATGTATTTTATGTAAACCAAAAACCACCATTCATTTATACGATATAAATAAATATATTTACATATATCATATGGTAAATTTTCTAATAAATTCTAATTAAGAATAACAATCGTATGTATTCAACATATATGTATATATGTATATAAATTAAATAATACATTGCTCTTAACTTTATTCTTTATGTATATATTTATATTCAAAAGAAAAACCATATATATATACAACAAAATATGTGTATGAATAATTTAATTTATAATTTCCATATATGCAAATAATTATGCATATATGAATTTCGTTGTAGATATAAAACTATATACAAATATATATATACATATGTATATATAATATATATAGAACAAATAAATTATTTATTCCACGGAACAAAACAATTTCAAAACGTTCTAGTTTATGGATTTATGTACTTGAAAGATACATATCTTAATTGTATCTTAATTGTGTATATAATATATACATATATACTTTATATTCATATTCGTTATATTGTAAATTATATATAATATATACATATATATATAGTGTTAGTGCATATGAAAATTATATTTCCTATAAACCATTTGAAAATAAATGTATGTATATTAGATATTATGAACATAATTTTCAGCGTATCATATCTTCTATCCAACTGTGCTATATATTTAGATATACATATATACAGAATATATAATATAATAAAACAATGTTTAAGGTTGAACAGAAGTAGACTATATATATATTTTGTAATATACATTGTATATATTGTGTAAATGTATACACTATTTGTGTATATAAATGCGTTTTATATGGGATGTTGAAAATATAGATATACATTTATTTGTGTACATTGCTATAGCATACCTATATATATTTGTGTAAAGAATTAGAATGTAGTATATATATATAATATAGATAGATCCAATTTAAAATACTATATATGCATGTAATATGTATATAGATATACAGCAAAAAAGAGGAAATAAGAAATTTATCTATCATAATAATAAGTTATGAATTTATCTAAATTTATATATAAATAAAGTGTATTTCTATAATTATTATATATATATATTATTTAAACAATATGTATGATAAAACGCAGATAGATAAGTGCTTTTTGCAACATAATATATAAACGTTATAAATTTAAATGATATTAATAAATATATATGTGTGATACTTCGTGTACATATAAATTATGTGTGATGTCTGTATACTGTATTTATATGTATTATTGTATAATTTATAAATTATATATATGTATAATGTATAGATTAAATGCCTTTGAGGTATTTTTTTCTCTAAAAGTGTCATATTGTTATAAGTGTATTTTGCAAATAATCATATATCTGTACGTCGTGTTTAATTTATTTTCTCACTGCATATGATTTTACTTTAACGCCTATATACAAATTATATGATTGTTTAACATAAGATAATGTGTTATTTTGATTTTAAATTTTTAATGGAATACATTTTCTAAAACCAAAATGCAGAATATATATGAAATATGAGTATATATAGACTAGGATGGTATTAAAAAATTAACAACGGTTTTATAAGCATAAGCATTTTTCAAGTTTGTTATTTGTTGAGAAATGATTTTTCAGGTAGGATAGATGATTATCAACCAGAAATTATATAGAATCTCTTCCGAAAGTTAAACAGAATTTATTTTAGAAAATCTTACAGAAATTCCTTTAAAAAATTATACCGATTTGCCTTAACATTATACACGATTTCTTTTAGAAATCCCTTAGAAAAGCATATGTAATGTTATTACTTACATGATGTTATAAGAATTATTAATTTAAAAAAAAACTAATGAAGTTTTTTGTAGACAAAAGTCGTATTAGAGTTATAGAATAATATACAAATAGTATCAAATTTTTTCGGATATCTCTACAAATACTATATAAATCTGCAAAATCAATGAATTGATATTCTCAAATCGCATATAAAAACTTAAGTCTTAACTTTAAATATCCATTTATTTATAATTTATTAAATTTATAATATATATGTATGTTTAACATTTACCCAAGGTCCTAAAACATTTTCTTTTCAATATATAGATTTTATTATATAATATTTTCAATATATACAATTTTAAATTATTATTTTATGTAACCTCAAAAATGAATAGATATGTACATAGTTTTTCTTTTTTGTATTGAATTCAATTCAATCCTATATACATAAAAGTATATTTTATTATTATCAATATTATATTTAGGAGATAGATAACGTATATAATATATATATATATATATATATATTATATATGGGCAATCGTGTGTGAAAATTCAATTTTAAAACTTCTGTTTGGTATATCTTGGATATACATATCCTAATAAAATATTGATATCTTATTGTATATATATATATAACTCTATATATATATATTATGAAGAATAAGGGTTTTCAATATAATTCTATATATATATATATATATATATATATATAATTTTGCATGAATACAGATAATCAATATTATTTCTATTTTATATATAAATATATTATTCTTATTTATATAGCACAAATATAAGAAGTTTAAAAACAAATTTAAATAAAAATAATATATACATGAGTTTATAAATTATCAAACATTGTATATAGGTATAACCGTATACGTGGTATAACGCATTCAACCAACCGCATGTTGGTTGAATTATAAATGCATATCTTTATCACAGCACTTTATAACATAATCATTTATTCGAAAACGATGCCATTTTATGGTAAAATGTTTTTTTATAATCCACATCAACAATATATATATATATAATAGATATTTCATTTTGATAGTATCTCGAAAAGAGTAGAAGGAAAATTTATGTTTAATTATAAAAATGTGTTTCATTTTTTTAAAATTAAATTTACCTTGCTGAAATAAAATAGCTCTTAATAATAAATTTATGGTAAAATAATGAATATATAATATCAATAATATATATTCAAGCGCATTGTATATAGCTCGATAGCTTGATATAAGTATAAAATTAATTTTCCATGTTATTATAAAATAGTTACAAAAAAAAAAATTTTTTAAATTAAAATGGCAATTTTCTTATCAGCAACTATTCTATATATCATGCGATATTTAATATAAATTTTAATTAGATTTAAATATATTATATTATAATCTTTAAGGATGAATAATTTATACTTAAAGGAATACTGACATCGTATTTATAGATAAGCAAATAAATCTACAGGTATAGTAATTCATAATTCAAGAAGAATTCAAACACTTCAAGCAAATATACATTGTACAAATTCACAAATATTTTATCCCCTATTAATATGATTAAAAAATAGTAAATGGAACTGGAATATATTTATTAATAAACTTCAATTCCGGTTTATATCCATGACAAATTTTGTATCAAGTTTTAGGATGAATTTCGTCTTAAAATTAATATTTATAATAATAAAAATCTTCTATGTAAATCATGTATTTATATAGGAGAATAGGAAGGTGTATTAAACAACTATATTTAAAAATTTTAAAGCAATAGGAATTTCATACTTTTGTATATTTATAAAAAATTGTTTTGTATTTTTAAACTAAAATTATATCCACTTCATTTATATTTATCTATAAATAAAAATATACGTATACACATGAGTTTTATAATACAACTCGCCATTTTAGCATATCTATATTTATCTAAATTGTACACTTATATATATAACGAGTAATTTGCATTAAATCTCTTTCATTAAAAAAAAATGTATCCCCAAGGATATATATATAATCATTTTTGTATGTGAAGAGATTTTCATTTACGTAGTAATAAACGTGTATAAAAAACAGCATTTTTAGCTATCTATTTGTATGGTAAAATTCTGCACACATTATAATATGTATATAGTGCAGTGATGTATTATTTTTTTTTACTCTATCGTTTAATTCATATACTATTTAATATACATATACACCTTAATTAATTTATAAGGTGTATTTATATACATATATAATAAAACACCAAAGATATATAATGATAATTATGAAGCCAATAAAATAGATATATAATTAGTTTTGGTATTTATTCTTATGGCGGTCTGAATTTATCATTGAATCTTGTAATTTTCTTACCATTTCCATTAATATAACTATTTTTCCGATTGATATAACATCTTTAACCTACTCAACAAAACGAATGTTTTCGCAAACATATTTGTGGTTGATCAAAAACCTAATACATAATTCATATACTTTTTTGATATACCCCCGCTGATAAACCTTTCAAAAAAAAGTAACGAATTACTGCACGCTAACTTGAAATTTATTATTAATTTTTGATATCCAAAATACAAAACTTGACTGATTCAATTTCTTGTAAACAATACATTAAATTTGACAGATAATGAGAACCATTAAAATGTTTGAAAAATATATATCGTTACTATAATGTACAGGATTAATATTTACATTCCGTAAATTACATACGTTCGATGCTATATCCTATTGAGTTTACTAATGATATATAAATAAGTAATATTTATATATAGATTTAAATAAATAAATAATAATAAAGTCAAACATGTAACAGAAAGGAAAACCACACAAAAGAAGAACTTTTTATATAAATATACGACGTAGCACTAAAAAAAAAATAAAAATATATTCACACCATGAAAATAAATCATTTTCTTTTAGAAATTCATGTCTTGCCTATATTCTTTGATTTTTCCAGTAATATTTTTCATGGTACATTTGTTTTATGTGATTCGAATATTTTATTTTTATTTTTATAGTGTGAATGAATATATATTTATTATATATTATATATATAAATATATATATAGTAAACAATTTTATTCATATAAGTATATTTTTGGTTTATATACAAAGCAAAGAATGAGTGAGGGTGGGTGGTTTATATATCTCTATAATCATATATATGCGTATAAGGTACACAATTTTCTTTTAGGTTTTTTTTCTTACAAAAATTTCATCGTTTTTCACTTCATATAATACAATAAACATTTATCTATTCTATATACAATATATATTATAAATATATATGTTGTGTATGAAATATAGAATGAATGCGTTATTTTACTGCTGTTTGTTATAATATATATAATAATAATTTGCTATCTATACTGTGTATTTTCGATTGCATTTTTTTCCCTATGTACATATATTAGACAAATCACGAACAAATAAAAAGAATATTCTGTTTTATAATATTATTATTATTGTGCGAATACATATAAAATATGTAAAAAAAAAAACAAAAAATAATCAGTAAAACGTAAAACGAATGAATAAAATTTCACGAAAAATTTTCTTATTTATTTGTCGTTTTTTCTTCTTATATACGCGCAGATAGTTAGATGGATACATTGTATTATACATATAGGGTTGTGTGTAAAGATTGTTTATATTATAATCAAAAAATTGTTAAATAACAATATAGTTATTTATCATATTTATTTGTTGATATTTTATCGAATTTTTTTTTATTGTAGATTTGTTTGATTTCTGGTTTTTATTTATTTATTATTATTTGTTTTGCGTGTTTATTTTTTGTTTTGGTAAATATTTATTTGGTTTTTGTAAAAAAAAAATCATAAAAAATAAAATAAGATTAGGTTTATGTTATTGTTATTAATAATATTTCGATATGGGTGTATTTGCGATCTGTATATATAATCAAAATAATTTTTAATATCTTTTTGTATACGTGATAAGCCAATTGACGTATACAAAACATATGATTTTTTTAATATAGAAAAATATATTTTTTTCGAAACGAAAAATTACATTTTTCATATTTAGTACAGCTTTTGGTTACGGGTTAGGGGTTGAATGAATTTTTATGAATATTTTCTAATGATAGTCTGTTAAATATCAGATATTTTTGCCCATAATTGTATTAGACAATATGTCGAATCAAAGCCAATAACATATATGGTTATCAAATCTATAATCCTTCGATAAGATTTTAAATCTAATAATTACCAAAATGAATCTCAGCAATACAAAACAATATAAAATAAAATTAATCCTTTTTATAAAGTCTTCAAAGTTCTATGGATTTTACTGACTTTTTGAATAATACATAAATATACAAATCCTTTAGTTAATTTATTAAAAATCGCGATTATTTCTCGAATATTAATATACTAAAATAGAAAAAAAACCAAACTTATTTATTTCTATATATTGTATAATATATAGAAGTTATATGTACATAAGATGTTTGTGCGTTTAAACAAATGTAAATGAGTATACTTTAATGTATAGAAAATATTAATTTTATTTATCTGCTTTTTCATCTAATTAAATTATATATTTCTTATAATCTTGTATTTTATATACATATATATATATATATATATATACATTACATGTTTTGTGTTTATATTAAATCAAGGAAATACGAATAGTAACGGAATTACTTCTTAAAACATCTTCTTATACGTGAGTCTTTTACACAAGAAATGTATAGTAAAAAATATAAGAATTGAATTCAAAATAATCATTTCCAAAAAAAATGATAACAGAAAAGTTTTTTTTTTATATTTTAGTGCTCATTAAAATATCATTATTATGTGACTGTTAACAATTAAAAATCTCTAGAACATTTGTAAATATTTCTAACTAATTTATATCGATATGAAAAATTAAATAAGGAAACAATTTCAAATGAATATCCGATAGTGTACGATATATGAAGTCGTATAGATTAAATATATTATTTATATATATGGTATAAGTATACATAAATAAATTTATAAAACATTGAAATAGAATACTTTTTAGACCAGAGATTTGCATAACGTATTTATACGTACACAGTCTCTCTAACGTACACTGTTCATTCATATATATACAATATATTTATATATATGTAACATATACAATTTTATATATTTCTATTTCTGTATTTTAGAGAAAAGACTTACTTGTTTTTATCATAATAATTTCCATATATACTATAGATATGTAAAACATATATATTTTATATACATATATTTATTATTATCCAAAAAATTTATGGGTGTTGTATTCATAGTTCATTTAAATTTTATGTTCTAACAAACAGCAAGTGAGAGAATATGAATTTATTATTTATATAAATAATAATAATAAAAATTAATAAAATTATATTAAAATATTTGCAATATATTTATGCATTTTGTTGTTATTATTAATTATTTATATATTTTATACATATATTTTAGTTTGTATATAGATTACCATTTTAATTTGTTTCGGTATACAAAAATTAAACAAAAATCTTTGGTAATTTTTATATAAAAAATGAAGAATTTTTCTATCTGTTTTATTCCTCATTATTTATTGTGACTATATATATAATCAACCTTTTTAGATCATTAATAAATACAAAAATTATTTTTAATATTATTTTAATCTATGGAAAATTTATGTGAAATATATAAATATATATTTATATAGAATTTATATATATCATACCTATATATTTTTAATAAACATTTGATTAAAATATCCATCATATATTTACAAAATATACATTCGTTTATATATGAACGCATTGAAACAATAAGAGGGTATATGTATCAGGATATGATAAAATACAAAAGGGTTAACGAAAATTTATAATTTGCATATTGGTCTATATATATAGTCTATATCGCACATTTTTAACAAAAGCATATATGAATGAATATAGGAAAATTACTCTATTATTAAATTTAAATCGAAATTTTGTATATATTATATAAATATATATAATATATATATTTTGTTTATACCATAAATGTATATAAATACTATATGGAGTGCTCAAAGAGAATGAATATATGTTATAATATTATCTAAAAATTTGCATAATTTTAATAAAATATTATGATATAAATGAAATTTTAATTTAGTTTTGTTCCATTTTTCATATATATTTTATATAAAATTTAAATTATATACCATATTGAAATAAATAGAAATGTATATGGACGGTTTTGCTTTGTTGGTCAAAGTACAAAATGAATATTGTATATTAAATAAAAAACATATTTTCACTTCACGGATCACGATGATATTACCTAAATAATTTAATGAATTCAATGACATCAAAAATCCTGTATATTTTAACATATATATTAATATTTTCATACAATCGACTCCCATATATTTCTAATTTGAAAAATCTTTAAAGGCAAATTTCTTTGATTACAAATAACTAAATCATATCACAGAGGCATTAACCCAAAAATTAAATCATACAAAAATATAAATTTATATATTATACGGTGATTTCATTTATATTATTTTTTTTAAATATGCAACCCTATAAATAATGATGATATTTTAGCATATTTATGCGTATATATAAATTACATAATGTATAAGAAAAATTAGATATATATTTTCTCTATACACGCACTGCCATCACAAAAGTTATGATAAATTATTATCATGTATATCTTTATACATTTTTTTTTCATTTCGTATTTTGTTATTTTCCATTTTATATGCTTGATGATATTCATTATAAAATATCGGATTTATATATTATGTTTGATACTATTTTATAAGAATATTTGCGTAAATGATGAAAAAATAAAATATAGAATTTACATCGCACTTCATTAAATTCAATGCAATTAGAAATATATATATTTATATATAATGGTTACATAACTATATGTATATAATATCTTTTAATATATAATTGATTATTTGAACACAAAAAAAACAAACAAAAATATTTATAGAAAATGAAAAATGATAAAATATAAAAATTAAATTAAAATAAAATGATTTGGTGAATTTGATGAACATTTTTTTATAAATAATTATCAATTCATGTGTATATCAAGAAATGTACGCATTTTTTTTGTTAAATATTTAATGAACTATAAATAATTTAAATAAATGAATTGTTTTGGGTATAAAAGAATAAAATAAAAATTGTAGGTAACATTAGTAAGGTAAAGAAAGGTAAATCTATAATTAGATAAATTAGAATTTGAAATAAATTTTTTTTAAAATTATTCGCGAATTCAATCAATCATATTTTTTCATTTATTATATATTAATACCAAATTGGGGTAATTCTTTTTATACGATATATATTCATTAACTTCTTATGGGTGTTTAATTAACTTGAAAATAATTTATTATTATTAGATCGCCAAAAAATTACTTATATTTGTCGCACAATTCCTGATTGTCCTGTTTCGTAAAGAAATTTAAGCGCATTATATATAATTATGTTTTAATAATAAAAAAAATTTGAAAAATTGAAAAGGTAAAGAAATACGAAATTGAAATTTTTATTTTTAATGATAAATATTTTCGATAAAACATTTCTACCTGATTTACGATTTGTATAAATCGATCGTGTTTTAAATGTATGTACAATATCCTTTGTTTACATGTGCAAAAAAAAAATAAATATAAGTTTCATAAAAATTACTTTATACTTTTTATTTCTATATATAATATATAATCCTTATCCGTATTATCCAAAGTATAAACAATTACAAGCTTATATCTACTATTCCACCATAATATGATCTTTTATATAGCATCATAGAAAACAATTTTTTTTGTTATATATATTTTCTGGTTTTGTATATTCTGACGTTAGAAAAAATCATGCATAAATACTTTACCCCAACTAAAAGTAAAAATAAAAATATATGTGTAATAATAAATTTTGTTATTTCACCTGACAAATAATTTTATAAAGGAATTTTTTCTGTCGTTTATACTAATGTCATATATATTATATTTATATATACAGATATACTATAACATAATATATATTTATGCATAGTAATAGATAGGTAGATATTTGGTGCGGATCTTTATATATTATTATACGTGTATATATCTGCATATAGTAAGATAGAAAAATTAAATTGATGGTGCATGAAAATCAGAGGATTAAATGAAATATGTCAAAATGAAAATCCTTTAAATGGTTAAAAAAACATATTTGAAGTAAAAAATAAAGAAAAACAATAAGAAAAAATAACAAAAAAAATTTACATAAAAGTAGATTATGGTTTTATTTTTGAACGTTATTTTTTTTTTTTTCATTATAATTTCCACATTTTTTTTCTATTCGATAAAAATATATATTATGTTTATATAATAGTTATTTTTGCTTGTATATAATATGCATTTATGATATATATATATATATATATATATTATATATACTTGAATGTGATGGATATTTATAGGAGGTATCGGGATTAATATAATACAAAAATAAAAATTAATTAATAAAAATATGGAAAACAAAAAAATGGTAAACAGTTTTTAATACCTTTCGAATTTTTTATTTTTTAAATTGATTTTTATGAAAATAAATATTTAAGAAGGTGGAAAAAAAACATTTACGAACATATTTTTGATGATATACACACATATATAGTATATATATTATATTAGTTTAAAATATTGTTCGTGCTTTTTATGAGAAAACAAATTCTTTTTATCTTGTTATATAAAATTTTAAATATCATCAATATTTGTTTTTCATGTTAATATTATTATATAATTAATTTACCCAAAAAGAAAATAAAATAATATTAATGCTATCATATTTTGGATATTATATCCATGAATCCCATACCATGAATATAATATATTTATTATAATTTAAAAAAAAAAAGACAATCTTTTCATTATCCTCCTCGCAATTACTGATAGCAGAGTAAAAAAGTTTTAAATTAAAAATAAAATAATTTTCTTTACGCAATTTGTATCACTTAAAAATTTTAATTTATATTAATTATAATTAAATTTAATTATCACCATCTGATATTGTATTTATAAATAATATTGTTTTAAGAATTGTTAAAAGGCAAGTATTTGTATTTGTAAATAGTGGCTCCTAAAAATATGTCTCAATGCCGCTTTTTATCACTTTTCTTGACTATCCCTGACCTCCCTGACCTCCCTGAGTCCAAAAACAAAATTTCTGTGTTCGTCATGCAGTGTGTGAATGGATATTAATATAAAATAATATTACCAACCATTTTTTGTTCAGTGATCGCAGTGATTAATTGACAGTACTTTTTTCTCAATATACAATGTACAAAAAAATAAGAATATATGTGTATAATAATAAAATATTTTCTTTACTATATATATAAGGACGATATTATTTACTGATATAAATTGTCTATAATAGCGGACTTAACGTCGCTACATTACGACAAAAAAAAATAATAAAATATTAAAAGATGACGATGTTTTTTTACCACTTTTTTTTTATTATTTTAAATTATATATTTTTATATCAGTTGAAAAATAACAAAGTATTTTATTGTATATTCTTATATTAAATACCTTTAGCACTTTGTATACAATCGTTTATCACATGAACATATACTTATAAAATACATACATATCTTGTTGAAAATGTGAAAACATATATAAATGATCTATAAATTATAAATTGAAACAATATATATATACTATGCTATGTTATGTGTGGTCTATACTATGTGAACGAAAAAAAATTATAAAATCTTGTAAAAGAAAATTTTATCGTTTAAATATTATTTTTATTTTTTGCAATAAATCGATTTTTATGGACTTGAAAATGTATTAAAAAAATATACGTTTATATATATTCAGTTTTTATATACAATATATTTATTTAATAAAAAAAAACGGACAAACGGTTTATAGTGTTTTTTTATGATCTCAAATGCGGATAGAATAAAAAAATGGGTTTTGGTCAATTAAAAAATATTGTATTCAAGACTATTATCACATATACAGATTAGGTGAAAAAGATAAACGTTTCTATTAACAATTATTAAAAAAACCATTTCAATGATCTACTAATATAATATAGTAATATATGAGTTATTAAACAAAATGTAATCTTTTTATATATAAAAACTTTATATTATGACTTTTTTTCATTTAAATAAAGTCGGTCCATTGACAAATTATACTTTCACTTCATTTAAACTATCCTTATATAAAGTGGGCATAAATTCAAATATATAGATAACTCAAAAGAAAATTTTATTGTAGATTCGTAATCAATATTCTTTGTATTTTTTTATAATTCAAATGTATTACCGTTTCATGTAGGACATATAATATAGCAACGAATAAATATTAGATTTATGAAGTTATTTATTTTTTAAAAAAATCCAATATATGTATAGTAAAGTATATGCATATATCTATATATAGAGTGGTGGGAGGGATTGTATTTTATTGTGATATATTAATTTAATAAATACAAAATGAAAATTCTATTCAAGCAATAATTCAAAATGTATCAAATTCATAAATTTTCTACTGGGCAGTGTTACGTATCCGTAAGGTATGCATAGATAATTATGTACTTTATTTAAACCGTAACTTCTGGTTTCCAAGTTAATTTTCATATTCATTTTCCCCTCCTTTCCATTTAATGTAGATTAGCAATGTTTAAGATTCTAATGCCAATGATTTAGGTCTTCTAAAAAATATCCCTGTTTTATTTTTGTGCCATTTCAATCTTTGTTATGACCGCCATTGAGGTTATTTATATATATATATAAATGTAGATCTACTAATGCTATAATATATCTATATATTGTATGTATATTTGCCCTTGTGTATTTTGAATATATAGTTTATACATAAAAATACATATCAATTTACCTTTCGTATATAAAACAATCAATTTATGAATATAGTAAAAAAGCAATATATATATGAATATATATAAAAAAGAATGTGTGGATGCAATTTTATATATATGATATTATACATATAAAAATATTGTGGAAATGATAAAACAAATATGTGTATAAAGTATAAGTGTATGTAATATTTATATCAAACAATATTATATATATATATATGTTATTATATATGTATCTATAAAATATAAATAATGGTATACGTACGATATAAAATAATACATAGAGCGAGTATATGCAAAAAATGAAAATACTTTAAATTTCAAATATATATAGTATATATAACATTACCATATAAGTATAATATATAATGTTATCACATACTTGTAAAGTCATTCCATATACTACTCTAACCACTATAATATCGGATACCTGCTATTTTATTCGTACGCTCGACTTTGTGATGCCGCGAAAGGACTTTAAACAATAATTTTTTAATCCTTCCAATTTTATTTCATAAAATGATGGTTTTAGTTAAATAATTGCGCAAACAGAAGTAAAAAATCTTTTACATTCAATTAGTTATGGAATTTAACTCAAAGTGATTCAATTTCACAAAAAAGAAATTTGACCATTATAATATCGGACACTTATATTATACGCCACTAATCTCCTTTGTAACGTCTTCTTTGGACTTTATGATAGCCTTCCTTCTCTTAGACGTGGTATTTATTTGGTATCTTAGACGTGGTATTTATTTGAATCATTTTGAATTAAATTCCATAACTAATTGAATTTAAAAAATTTTTTACTTCTGTCTGCGCAATTATTTAACTAAAACCATCATTTTATGAAATAAAATTGGAAGGATTAAAAAATTATTGTTTAAAGTCCTTTCGCGGCATCTCAAAGTCGAGCATACGAATAAAATAGCAGGTGCCCGATATTATAGTGGTTAGAGTAGTATACATATTTTATATATATATATATATATATATATTAGATATCATGTACGGAGATGATATATATCTCTATTTGATAAAATAATATAAAAGAATTTTTATTCTTAGATAGATGAAATTGTTTATATATATATATATATATATATATATATATATATATATCTTACTATACAATAAAAATATTGGTTTTTTTGTTAGAAAAAGATGATGTGCGAAATACAAAATAAAATTCTTTGAAATTCTATATTCATGGACATTTTTTTTAAATGTTTCTTTTTCTATATATTCTAATATGGTTTCATATATAATTTCATTATATTATAATATAATATTAATAATATTCTTCGAGTATTGATGTCGAGTATTGATACTAAAATTAATTAACTCAATTTTGAAACTTTGGCTGCTCGTATATGTGTATAATGAATATTATAACAATGATATAATTTTACCTATTATTTTCTCACTATATATAAATTATAGTAAATAATACATTTTAGCTCTTCTATTATTTACATTTACAAATATCCTATATATATATAAATGGTAAGAAGATAAAAACCATCTTCTCTGATTTATATATGTACACTTCTTCAATATATATATATGTGCTAAAGTATATATTGTGGAAAATTCAATTGTTTCCGATACAAGTTTTCCGCATATTTAATGGGTAACAGACCGATATAATGTTATTGAATATAATCCTGTATATTCAATATATCCCCCTATATATATATGTATTTATATAAGAATAAAATTGTATTAAATGTTTGATACAATAAAATGCTTTATTTTTTCAAAGAAAATCTTATTGCGTTAAACTTCTTATATATATGTATATATATAAACGAATTGAAAGAACGATAAACGAAAATTGTTTTGTTAGGCAAAAGAAAAAAAATAGAAATAGAAAGAAATTGTAAGAGAAAATGTTTTAGTATATACGTACAAAATTTGCAGCTAAAGTCATTTTATTTTATTATAAATACACATAATTGAAAAATAAATAAATTATGTAACAAAATATTATATTAAATAAAATTTTATTGAACTTTACGTATGATTGTTTATTTTTTTTTAATATTTAGGGTTTTAAATGAATTATTATATAGATTATATTTTTATTCTATAATGTAATAGCACAAAAATCGCAACCCAAAGAAATAACTCCCAAATTCCTATTGCTATAACGCTATTTAATTTGTTAGGATAGAATTACTACTCTTGCCAATATGATTTGGTAATTATCACAAATACTATATCCACAACTACTAATAGTTCATATAATTTTATTAATATATTTTTGTTATAATAACTGTTATTATGTTTTTGGTGTCAGAAATTACCAAAAACTATATAGTTGCTTATATTTTATTTAAAGCCATAATAAAATATGAGTTTTGGTAGTTTTTACTGAATCGCTTGGCATTGGTAATTTCATAAATATTTTCATGATTATCATAATAATAAATTTTCACATTAAAACCGACAATTGGTTTTAGCTTCCGAAAACAGTCTGTGTTTTTTATAATTTGTGAATTATCATAAATATTTTTGAAAACAATTCCAAATGCTATAAGAGTTTTTGTTTTACCAAATGATTTCATATATTTTTTTTTACCTTTAATTTTATATTTAAATACAAATTATATATGTTTTATATAGTAAATGATAAAAATTATATAAAAGAAGTAAAAGTAGAAGTAAAAATAAAGTGCTCCAATGATATTTTCAGTGAAAACTCTGAAAATTAATCATATATATATACTGTTATACAATTTTCATTTATACATTTCATTGTAAACTATCCAATAATACATTCCATATATTGTATACCATTTATGAAGACCCATAATTTTAAAGTATTTTTCAACTGTAATGTATATACTTCATTACCAATTATTTTTGATATATATTTTCAACAAATGTTCTACTATATATTAGGTTGTCTAAAAAGTATTGATAATTTTTTTTACAAAATTAAAACGATTTTTTATATATATTTCAAATGAACTTTATTAAACCAAATATGCGCCGTTTTGATCGATGACCCTTTGCCATTTTTCTGGTAAAGACATAATCCCATCACTGTAGAACTTCTGTGTTTTCTGGGCCAAAAACTGATCCAAGTGCATTTTGCAGTCCTCTGCGGAATTTAATTTTAAACCATTAAGGGAGTTCTGCAGAGACCGGAACAAATGATAATCTGATGGTGCAAGGTCCGGGCTATATGGTGGATGCATTAAAACTTCCCAGCCAAACTCTCTCAGTTTCTGCCGAGTCATCCAAGATGTGTGTGGTCTGGCGTTGTCATGATGGAACACAACACCCTTTCGATTGATTATATATAATGGACGTTTTCTGGACGTTTTTTTAAATCTCGTGCTTCAATCTTGCTAATTGTTGACAATAAAGATCGGAATCAATGGTTTGACCGGGTGCTAGTAATTCATAATGAACGATTCCTTTCCAATCCCACCAAACAGACAGCATTACCTTTCTTGGTGTTAATCCAGGTTTTGCTACTGTTTTAGGAGATTCACCCTTCTTGGACCACGATCTTTTTCGTACATTATTATCGTATGTGATCCATTTTTCATCACCTGTAATCATTCGCTTTAAAAATGACTCGATTTCGTTCCTTTTCAACAGCGTTTCGCAAATGGAAATTCGGTTCATTAAATTGTTTTGTGTTAATTCATGTGGTACACAAACATCGAGCGTTTTCTTGTATCCAGCCTTTGTCAAATGGTTTAAAACTGTTTGGTGATGGATGTTTAGTTCTTTAGCGATATCATGACTGCTTACGTGTCGATTTTCTTTAATTTTTGATATGATTTCATCGACTTTTTCAGTGATTGGTCGACCAGAACGAAGTGCATCTTTGACATCAAAATTACCGGAACGAAATCGAGCAAACCATCTATAGGCTGTTAATTTTGATAAAGTTCCTTCACCGTAAACTGCACAAATTTGTTCATGTGCCTGCGTTGCATTTTCACGTTTTTCATAATAAAATTGTAAAATGTATCGAATTTTTTCACTAATTTCGCTCATCTTTAATGCACTACAACTTTTAAATGACTAAACAAATTTAATTTTTTTTTTTTATCTACGAAATGTCATCTTTCGAACATATGTTAGTGTTACCTGATCAGATTAGTACTACTTGAAATATTCAATTATAATGACAACTATTTATAAAAAATTTCAATACTTTTTCGACAACCTAATATATACTATTCAATTCAATATTTTAAAAATATGTATCCAACTAATAATACATATATAAAGTAGAGTCCATATATACCACAAAATTTTTCATATTGGTTATGCTGTTAGTATATTGTGGTGGTAAATTGGGAATTTAAAAAAATATTGAAATAAAATATTTGAATACCTATATATAATTATTTAAAATTTAAAAAATTTAAAAAAAATGTAATCAAGTTTAAAGCCTTTAATTACAAAAAGGTAATGGTTTTAAAAGGTAAAACCACAAGTAACAACTTGACTTTATCACTTTTAAGTATGAATCTATATTAAAACTATTTTTTTAAATGTATATTCAAATTTTCTATAGTTTTACGACTAAATCATATGTATATTAACAGATCAATTCTACATACAGATAGTTGTCGAACCAAAAAATAATCTTGGATGCTCTTCATATGACAATACAAATTTCTTCAAGTGGAATGTTTGTATATAATATTACAAAAAAAAAATATTATACTTTTTATTACATGGTATTTTACATACTCATATATTTAAAAAAAGTTATTAAAAGGTCTTTCATTACATTGATTTATATAATAACTCTATTTTCTATAAGTTCATATTAATTATTTCATTTTAAAATGTTACATTAATTATATGCGTATGAATAAATTTGTGGTTGAAACCCCATGAGATGAACATAATTATGGGAGATTTCAATGCGAAAATTGGCATCGAAAAAGTGGACAACGTTTGCGGAAGTTTCGGATTAGGTGTAAGAAATTGTAGAGGTGATCGACTGGTTCAGTATTGCCAAGAGGAAAATTTTAAAATAATGAACACATACTTTAAATTACCTCCGCGCAGACTCTACACCTGGAAATCCCCTCAAGACACAGGAGGTCACATTGTACGTAATCAAATTGATTTCATATTAATTAACAGAAGATTTAGCACATCAGTCAAAAAAGCTTGCACTTATCCTGGAGCAGATGTACCGACAGATCATAATCTCTTACTCGCTAAAATTAAATCCAAGCTAGTAACGAGCCCCAGACAACCACGGCAGAATAGATTAGATCTGGATAAATTAAAAAACGAAAGTATCAGAACTACGTTAGCTACAGAAATAAATGCCCAATTACGGAGCATAGGGGCAGATAATGACACACAGTCTCTATGGAATCAAACAAAAGTGATTTTAAACAATGTATCTAAAGAAAAATTGGGCGCCAAGAAATACATAGCAAAACAGTATTGGATGACGGAAGAGATATTGATGTTAATGGAGCAAAGAAGACCATACAGAAATAAAAACTTAAGCGAATATAGAAGATTGAATATATTAATTCGTGCCAAAATCAGGCAGGCAAAGATCAGATGGCTGCAGCAAGAATGTGCAGAAATAGAAAGACTGCAGCAACGAAATGATACGTTTAATATGCACAAAAAGCTGAAAGAGGCCGCAGGAGTTTACAAGAAAAAACAAGTGGCTACACTCGTAAACAATGAGGGACGGATCATGACCACGCCAGAAGAAAAGAGAGAAACTTGGGAAGAATATATTCAAGAACTATTTTCAGATGCTAGTCGAGCGGAAATCGTAAGAAATAATTCGTCAGTTCAACTTTCAGGCCCACCTATTACGAAAGATGAAATACGTAAAGCAATTGAATCATCTAAAAATAATAAAGCTGTGGGTCCAGACGAAATACCCGCGGAGCTATTAAGGCTGATTAATGACGACAACATCAAAATACTGGAAAAAATATTTAACAACATATACAACACCGCAATTTTTCCAGAAGAATGGCTTAAGTCCACTTTTATTGCCCTACCAAAGAAAAATAATGCTCGAAAGTGTAATGAGCACAGACTTATTAGTCTTATGAGCCATACATTAAAAGTCTTTTTGAAAATTATTCATAATCGACTGTACAGAAAATGCGAAGAATTTATGGGAAGATCACAATTCGGATTTAAGTCGGCTTTCGGCACACGTGAGGCTCTATTTTCGATCAAAGTACTTGTCCAGAATTGCAAGGATGTACAAAAAGATGTATTTCTTGGGTTTATCGATTATGAAAAGGCTTTCGACAGAGTCCGGCACAACAAACTAATAGAGATTCTAGAAAATATGGATATAGACGATAAAGATATACAATGCATTAAAAATCTGTATTGGAAGCAAATTGCAACAGTAAAATCTGGAGACGTAACTACAGCGGATCTCAGGATCGACAGAGGAGTACGTCAAGGATGCATTTTGTCACCACTATTATTCAATATCTACTCAGAAAAAATATTCCAAGAGTCCATAGCTGAAGAAAATAAAGGAATAAAAGTAAATGGAACATTTATCAATAACATCCGCTACGCTGACGACACCACGATAATTGCAGATAGTATCGAAGACTTACAGCATCTAATGAACAGCGTTAACCACCACAGTAAAGAATTTGGTTTGACCATGAATATCAAAAAAACCAAATACATGATCATATCAAAAAACAAGGTACCACATACAAACGTCTCTATCCTCATAGATAACGACCCCATAGAACGAGTGACCAGTTTTAGATACCTCGGATCCTGGTTATACGAGAGCTGGGAGTGTGATAAGGAAATTAAATGTCGTATAGAGATGGCGAGAAGTACCTTTCTCAAATATCGAAAGGTGCTAACCAATCGAGATATTAACATAGAGTTAAGGTTACGTATTATGAGGTGCTATGTATGGTCAGTTCTTCTGTATGGTGCTGAATCATGGACCCTAAAAGTAGCAAGCATGAACAAAATTGAAGCATTTGAACTGTGGATATACAGGCGCATGTTAAAAATACCATGGACAGACAAAATCGCAAATTCAGAAGTCCTAAACAGATTGGGGAAACAAAGAGAACTACTTTTATCAATCAAAAAACGTAAAGCTGCCTATTTTGGTCATATAATTAGGGGCCAGAAATACGGGCTTCTGCAATTAATCATACAAGGGAAAATTGAAGGTAAACGAGGTGTAGGAAGAAAACAAATGTCCTGGTTACGAAATATTAGAAAATGGACAAATATAGGAACGATAGGAAATTTAGTCCACATAGCATCGAAACGGGAAGAGTATGCTAATGTAGTTGCCAACATCAGTTAATTCATCAAAATGCGAAGGTACACGCTTACATCCAGTAGTGGATTGGCAGTGGAAGAAGAAGAAGAATAAATTTGATACAGATATAACAACTATATACTCATATCTCTACTTATATTTGGATTTATGGATATTTAGCAGGATACCGACCGGTATAGTTATTATTAAAATGGATATACACGTTAATTATTTTCCATATAACTTTTTATACATATATCATGAACCCGTAAAGAGAAATGAAATAGTTTTCTGTGGTTTTTGTGTGAAAATAAAATGAAATTTTACCTGTTATTTACTGCGGTAATAGTTATAAAACAATACTAATCTATATATACATACTATACTTACTCTATCTGTATTGATTATTTTCCATTGGGAAATTTATTATAAGAGCTTTCTGTTATATGTATATATACTATAGATTATATCAAATATGTATATATAACATAAGATAAACTGAAAATATTTTTATTGTATGACCTCTACCTCTACATCATAAAAATTATTTATGTTTAAATATTGAAAAAGTTTTTAATGTATTTATGTTCTATATATCGATATCATACACTATATATAATTCTATATAAACCTACCGTAATTTTTTTCTTTTGTAAAAGGTGGATGATGATTGTAAAATAGTCTATGGGGAAGCGATCTAAATTATTGTTATATAGGAATGAATATACAGTATTTTTAATTTAATAACATAACTGGTATAACTCATATAGGTATTGGTTTATTTTATATAAATTTATGGATGATTATGTGAATTGAAAAGAAAGTTTATGAAAAGGTGTATAGGTTTTTTAAATTATACATATCAATACAATACATATTAAAAATACCATTCATTACTATTATTTATCCATATTATAAAAGATAGTCAAAATAAGAATATATTTAACATTAAAAATTACCCGTCAATTGAAAGATAATCTTTTAAAGAAATGTCAAAATTCTTAAAATAATTTACGTACACTTTTGATTAAAATTAATATAAATATATATTAAAAAAATTATTTTAATTAATACTAATACTTATGTATTATATTTAGAGTTTATAATTAGAATTTAATCAGTTAGATATTTTTATCAAATATGATTTCAAGCTGACAATTGTCTCTATAAAATATAAATTTATAATTAATCACAAAATAACTGAAAATATTATCAGAATTAAATTAATATTTTTTCTGTTGATTTTTTGGTGTTTTTATATACCAATTAATAAAACTTTTATCACCATTATCCTTCTATAAATAAATCACAATACATTTATATATATTCTTTATTATATACAACACATAAATTAGATCCTTTTCAGTTCTATACGGACCGATATATATCATATATATTCACATATACATTTTCACACACAGTGATTTATATCCAATTAAATATCAAAATATACATTTTGAAGTATTATGTACAGCGTTTGATATGCAAAAAGGACATGAATTTCTTCCTTTTTTTCGAATCACAAAAAAAAAAGTTTTTATTTTTTCATTAAATGTCATTCAAACAAATAGGACAACCGTGTGGGATCTTATATTCTTTTTCATCATCTCCTTCTTATTATCTATTAGCTTATATATGCTACCAGCGTCTATAATACTATTATTGAGGTTCTTATCATATCTTTATTTATATATAAATATATATTGTATAAATAAAGACGACTAACTTTATATAAGATTTATTGCACATAAAAATAACTATATATAGATATACGCATATATATATATATATATATATATATACAATATATAATATTAAACATATTGTCCTTCTAAATTATTAAAAACGAATCTATAAAATTGTTAACATGTTTTTAATTGAATACCTTCTTTATATGAGAAACGGCGAATACATACCAATGCATTATATATGTATACAGAAATATTTGTATATATCTTCTTTTTTTTTTGAATTTGACCCTTCTCTTGTATATATTTGACAAGAACACAGAATGAATGATTAGATTTTGGGTATACATTTTTGTAGCTAACATAAAAACATATATATCTCGGTATATAAATATTTATATAATCTTTATAACAAAACATATAAATACATCATATATACAAAACAACATATACGGTTATACATTTCAGGATATGCAGCAAAATTAATAAATACCTTACTTTGACGATCCTCGCTACAGTCATCATCGTCAATTACATCATACATATAAATAACTTCGCGTGTATGCAATCTCTAATGTTGTTTAGTTAAAGATGTGAACCATATCTTCGCATAGATATATATATATATATATTCGATAATACATTAAGCTGATATCTTTTTTAAAAAAACCAATTTTTTTTATTAGAAAATCGTATGTATAAAGGATCTCTTTTGTAGGTCCTTTGAATTTAAGAAAAAAATAACATACATTTCATCATCATGTATATATAAATATGGTATACAATCGAGCGTTGTTTGATCGTGGCTATGTGTATATATATTATATATGCATCTTGGATGTACATCATTCATTCATATATACATATATCAGGATATAGATATGTAGAGAGTGGATTATAGATTTAAAGAATTGTCTTATATACACATATTTTACTTTCTATTAACATTCTGAAGTATTAAAAAAAATATTTATGTATGTATTTTGTATTCAAAGAGGGAAATGAAGAAAAATAAAATATTGATTGAATATATATATTCCAATTTCGGTTTGTATATGTATATGTATATATATACATATACATATTATACATATACATATCGTTTGAATGAATTATATATTTTATTTAAATTTTTTTCTATTTTTTTTTCGTTATACAAGCATAATATACTTACTTATATACCTCTATATAGTCCATATTACTATATTTATATAAATAAATGTTGTATATAAATGTATAAACATTTTAATGAATTGTTTGATAAATGTCGTTTATGTTTGATCGTTAAAATGAACATACGGTATGGCGACATAAGAATTTTAGCAAATACAAAATTACTTGTTCATATATACATTAATTTCTATTTACAAAAAAAACGCTTGTTATACTCAATCATAAATATAAAATACATTTTTTTTTATAAAAGTATACATTATTTTCAAATCTTATCCTAAATTTTATCAATCTTCTTTTTATTTATAAAATGTTGATGTATCCCACCGACCCATATGTATCTATATATATATAGAAAATTATATGAACATACTGAAAATAAATATATATATTTAGATACCTATCATCTGTCATATAATAAATGAAATTAAATAATATTTTCTATTTGCCATGTACATTCTTCTTATTTTTACTTGACACTTTGATATCAAATTAGATTTACTATAATATATGATGGTTGTATTCCCATAGAAATATAAGAATAAATGTAATGTTCTAAATATAAATAAGAAAATGTATATATATTTTCTATGGATGTGCTTTCTTTGTATATGGCCATATATTAGGAAAATAAGTTCCCATCTCTAATAAATACCTATCCAGTAAACAATATAAAGGTTTTGTTTTCTATATGAATACATCGGTTCATACACACACACACGCTGTAAAAAAGTCAGATAATAAAATTATTTGATGAAGAAATATGTGAAAAATGTGTGTGTAAACCCGCAAATATAAAGTTACATTCCTTTCATTCACTACATACCCACAAATACACTACACACATTCAGTATTGTGTAAATAATGCGAAAATATTTTAATAAAATCATAATGAATACGCTAAAAAATCACTTGTAAACTCAAAATGAAATCTGCATCGCAATTCGCAATAACATATTGTATTACCCGGACTTTTTTAACGGATAAAATCTAACAGAATTTGGTCGAATCAATGATAAATAAAATGACCTAATACATAACAAATGGAAGGCACATAAAACCTTCAAAACAGAAGTATAGATAATTTTCGCAGTAAAAATAAAAATCAAGTAGATTGAAATACAAAAATATAGTTATACATTTTCTTCACATTAATTTTCACAGTACTGTATATTTACAGAATATAACTCTGTGGTGTAAATGTTAAAAATGCCAACCTAAAATTCTAACGAAATTTTGGGGTCGTGGGTTCGAATCCTACTGAATGCATAAAATATGTTTTGCGTTTTCGGTTATTTTTCGAATCTGAATTTTAACACAGAGTTGTATATTCCGCTTGCGGTTGGTCGTACGGCTAATTACCGACACCGTAAAAGCCACAAATTAAGAAACTAACAACAGATGGCTGTTGTTGGACGCTAAAACCAGATTGTTGGTTGTATAGCGAAATTGTATGTATGTATGTATATTTACAGGATTTCTTTTGTGTACACATAATATCTTCGCAAGACCTTAGAGTATATCAATCCATAAAAGTAAAAAAAAAATGTTGGTATAATAAAGTGAATATAAAAACAAAATTCTAATATATGTACTAAATGTTTGCGTATATATATATAACATATATATACATATATATATTATGACATTTTTTAACATGTTAAATGTAATTGCTATAGGTATTTTGTTTGGTCTTTACATATTGTGCTTACATTGTTTGAATTTTTCCATATATATTATAGTATTATTGTTTTAATTTTGTTTACGTAATCCATAAAATCATTGAAATATACTGTTTATATATTACTTACAAAAATAGTGTATATTCTTATAATTGTGGAACAAAAAATAATTTACAGAAATCTAAAGGAAATCTCTAATTCCATTTGCTTTATGAAATCTAATTTTGTTTAATTCTACAAATATTTTAATAGATATTTACGATGATTAAATGACTATAGTTTTTTTTAAGACTTCATATTTCAGGAACTGATATAGTAGTGTAAATATTATGTAAATATATGCTGTATTATATATATGTGTATACTAAACTCTAAATATCTATCTCTTCTTACAATTAGTATCGTTATAAATACATAAACGCGGTTAGTATAAAATATTAGTAAATCTATTTTATATATTAAATATTTTTAGATAAAATATCATAATAAATCTTTCTAGAAATAATGCATATTAAAAATTTTACGAAATCCGTAATATTATATTATAATACCAAATTTCATCACTATCGCATATAAAATCGCATCATATATGTGTACTAATAACATTTGTGAAAATACTTATTTATGAGTTGAAATTGTTTCTCTATATACATATATGCATTAAATATACACGAAAGTGTTACATATTTCTAATATTATTACCATAACTATGTATATCTGAGAATGGTAATAAAAATATATTATAATAACTTTATAACATATTTTCTAAAATATATTTATATATGGAATTCACAATATGTATTTATAAATAAATATCTATATATGTAATATGTTTTGAAACTCAACAAAATGAAGGGTATAAAGCAACAAAATATCTACATAGATACACCATTTAACGAGGTGATAAGTTCAAAGTCAATGTATGTATTTGTATATATAGATAAAGTTTTGTATTGATACGTATAATATTATTTGAAATTTATTTGTATAATGATAAAATCAATTTAAAAATATAGTAATATCTATAACACTCCAGACAATATGTGTATTGTGCCACTACATATTTTTATAGAATACAGTATACTCTTCATTGAACGAGCTCGGTATTCAACGAGTTTTTTTTATTTGTGGGCTCCTTAGTTTTCTGAATAAATCTTATAAGTTACGGCCACTCGTTTAAGTTGTTCAGGTAAAAGAGATATACAAATTTGTTTGAAAATAAAAACGCGAATTACAACTGACCGATCTGAAAAGTATTCCATTTCAAGTCTAAATAATCTGTCAACGTTTGACAAATATTGATTTTTTGGTAAAGGTTATATCCATATAATGTCCTATAAAACGCCGATTCTGTTTATTTTATGACATCCTTAAAATTAATTGTTGAAATACCGATCCCCTCCGATCATGTAAGTTATGACCACGTATTTAAGTTGGTCATAAATTTCTGAAATCCAGTTGACCAATTTAAACAGATTTCACTGTTTAAGTTAAAATAGGAATATGCATTACTTTATATAGAGAAAAGCTTTCATAAAAGAGAATTGTATACCGACATTGATACAATATTAAAATTAATATAGTTCATATATTATTATGCATATATGTATAATGCGTCGAGAATATGATGATTTCCATCATAAAATTTTCTTTTATTTTATTTATTTATTATTCCATACATAATATATAATCAAATACGAAAGTATATATATATGAAATATATGATTATAATGTTATAATACAATCAAATGTGTTTGAAATGGATTGAATATCTGTATATATATCTTATTACATTATTATATACGCATATAAATATAATTTATTTAAAGTATATAGGAAAATTGGTTTTCGGAAACAATATTATTATTATATCATTGTTATACTATTTTATTATATACTGATTTTTATAAATATATGTATAAAAGTAAAGATATGTAATATATATGTTTAAGAAATCATCTTGAATGCTTGAATAGAGAAACGATATAAATAATATTATAAATAAAAAACAATCTACCGTACATTTTACTTTCGTCATTTGTAAAAAAAAATTCTCAAATACATGTAAGAATGTATGTTCATCCTTAATCTATCTGTGTATTATATATCTATATATAAGTTCTATGATAAAACAAATTACACTATATATTTATATATTGATATATTACACATTATACATAATATTTAGATTGAGTAAAATATTTATATATATATATATATATCACTATATATGGATTATATGGATTATCATCGCAAATTCCTATATATGCACACAACACAATTGAAAAGATGAATTGTTTCCTGTCATTGGTTGACAAGAAATTTATCGAAAAGCGATAGGATTACAAATGATGACATTTGTGCGAAGAACTATATATACACTATTATGTGAAAACCAGAATAAAATTGTATGATATACAAATACAACACACTCGATATCAAAATAAAAACAAACAAAAAAAAACATATACTATATATACAATAAAGCTGTATATATACCAAATAAAATCCTTTGATGAAAATGGATGAATATAAAACAAATGAATGGTTGATATCAGGCAATAGTATTTTAGGTATATATTGTATATATAATGATAGTAAAATCACAATAATAACAATTGCAACATATACAATATAGTATATAATAAATATCATCGTATAATATACATATTTTATATATTTATATTTATATACAAACATTAAATCTGTGAAAAAAGAAATGAATAAAATACGATAGATATAAACAAAATGAGACACTATAAAAAAAAAATTTGAAATACAAAGTTAACACCATCAAAAATTGTTGCAATTTACATAAAGGATTCACAATATTACAAATATCAGAAAAATAATCTTCTCATACCCAATATATATATACACAAAAATGTATAAAAAATATGTCATTTTCCAATAATATCAATATGCTTTGAGGCAAAAAATAAACAGTATATAGAGATATGTATAATGAATGAAACTATATATAAACTATAAGAAGATAATGAAACTACACATATATATTTATTTCTTTTTTTGTTTCTTTTGTAAATACATTTGATATTATCCTGGAATAGAAAAGAAACCATGCAATACTATTAGCTATTTATTTACGAATATAATTTCGATTTGTATATATCCTACATATACCATAATATTATATATACTTGTATATGGGAACATATAGTTTTAATATGTTTGTGAAATGAGAAAACTTTTCTGGTTTGTTTTATATATTTTATTTATATCATTATGATCGTAATGTAATGGTCGGACAAAGGTTAAAATGGTACACGGAAACGGGGTCGCACTTTCATTTTACTCCTAAGGATCTTTAGGATTAATATAAAATATAAACATTTTTCTTTTATACATATGTGTTTATCAAAAGAAATTGATAATCTATAATAAATGAATCTATACCTCAATTAAATATTAATGGGAAAAAAAATCGGACTGCTATATAGTCTAAATCTCGCAAATATATATTAGATGCGATGTGGAAACTTAAACGGGCCAACAAAATCTGGTCGAGACCCCGATCTGATAACTATAATTATATAAAATGTGCACACTGATAAACGTATTTGCTTATATATTATTAAAGTAAGTTTTTGAACTGATTATTTGGAAAATATTATTGCATATCGAAATATTCATTTATATAACACTACATGTTAGATTTATATTATTATAAAATATCTCGTACGTGGGTTCCCACATAGATTTTATTTAGTTCAATAGTTTGATTATTCTTTTCTTATGTATGTTCAATAATTGCGAATCTTTATGTTTATCGCAAAATACATATTGTCAAATTTTGATGACACTCTAATAAAAATCAAATGAAATTGAAATGTATTGTCATGTTTTTATGTGAATGAATACCATTATTATTATAATAAATAGTCAATTAAATTATATAAATTTTAATTATGTATATTGTTTAAAATTATACATTTAAATTTTATTCACCTTCCAATATGATATCATTTTCATATTGATTCCTTCCATTTGAATAAAACTAACTTTAATTTGATATATATATAAAAAATTCTATAAACTTTGTGTGAATTTTGATTGTTAGCATATATAAAGGACAATAAATGTACATGAAAATTAAAAAATAGTTTAAAGATATCTATTACTGTTTGTAACAATATAGTAAATTCATATTAATAATAAATACATTCACATAATTTAATAGTTTTGATGTATATATAAAATACATTGATTGAATTTTAAAATATGCATAACATGCTTGCATCTAGAGTATGTTACTATTTCACATGAATTTATAAATTGGGTTATAGATATCAGTATAAATTTTCCGATTTCAAGAAACATATCACAGTAGTTCTCTGAATTACGGATAAATTAAATGTATATGGTATATATTCTTTAGAAGCTGTGTATGTTTGCATTGAATTTTATACATAAAATATATATTTATATATATAATATACACTTTAGAAATATATTCATTTTTAAACGAATTAAATGTTCGACATTGCAGCAACAATTTTTTTATTTACATATATATCTATATATAATTACAAATTATTCTAAAAATGTATATATCTATATATTATCTATTACTATTTTATACATAAATAAAAGTATATATTGAAAACAAAAGAAAAAAAATGGTATATGTAATTTTTTAATTTATATTCATGAAACTGTTTCATTAACTAAACTTCCATATATATAACAAAATATATACCTTATATATATATATATATATATATATATATATATATATATATATATATATATATATATATGTGTATTTATTATAATTGGAAAATCTTTTTAATTTAAATAAATTAGTGAACACAGGCAATTATTTAGCAAATTAACGACAATGCTAGATTTATTGTTATTATATTACATCACAGTAATAGATTAATTTTATATACAATAGATTTTATTTATCTATATATTTCTTATACCTATGTATATATTGATGATGAACATGTATAAAGAAGAAATAAAACTCTTATTAGAACACAATATATACTATACAAAATGTTATACATATATATATATATATTAAGATTGAGATGAATTAAGAAATATCGTTAAATTAATTTCCTGTCTATAGACGGGTGTATAAATGGAAGAAACATATTGTTGTATACTGCGATTTCGTATTGGTATATAAATATACATATAGCATTTCATTATCATAAATTATATATTGATTGGATAAATTATATACATTTCGGTTCGAATGAAAAATTTTATTTTCCTTAAAAGTAATTTCATCATATGTTATATTACGCTCGAAATGTTTTACTAAATGGAATATTTATATATATATATATATATATAGACAAATTGGTACATATAGGTATGCTTCTACAAACATTTAATGAAGAAGAAGGAACTGATTTGCCATAAGAATATTGGTTAAAAGAAGGTTCCTGACAGAATATTTATAAAAAATTAATTTACCTTGAAAATCGTTCATTGCCTCCGGGAAAAAGAGATATTCTCTATTTCACTTTGAATATAAAAAAAAAAAAAAAGGAAGTAATTCAAGGAAATATGATAGATTATATTATCTGAAGTAGTTTTGTGTTAAATTCATATTCGAATATTTAAGGGAAAAATGATTTTATGAATTTCCAAGATAATTTCATATACGTTTTCATATTTTATTTTATCAACGTCCTCATATTTCATTTCATCAATGTATTCATATAATAAATGAATCAAATTCTTGTATATATACAAACAGCTTTCATTATTTCAATTTTAATTACACGGTTGAGTAATATTGTAATATTCTGGCAATATTTAAACAAATGTTTTAAATTGAAAATGTATATAATATATTTTTAACCATCATAAATACTTACTATAAATTTAAATATAAAAACTGTATATGATGAATTTAGGAGAATTTTAAATCATTTTTCAATGAATTCAAAACAATCCTGTTGTCCTTTTTTGCTATTTTGATTATATTTATTATATAAATATAAATATACATTACACACATAGAAGTAAATATGTATTTTACATTTTGTAAAAGTTCACATATATAGACTATATAGACTATATAGAGTATACATAAACACTTATGATTATAAAATAGAGAGTTTTACTTTTGCCATATTTTATAAATTATAAAAAATACAAAATACCTGTATTACATAAAACTACATTGAAAAATTTAAATTAATCTATATATATATATATATATATATATATAGTATATATATTAAATATTTAACAATAAAAAATAAAAAGAAAGAGGAATGTCAAGCATAGCATATATGTTTTATAAAGAATTTTAGAAAAATAATGATAAAATGTGTTTGCATAATTTATCAAGTGTTTCGTATTTTCCATAATGTTAAATGTTGATAAATATATGTTAGAAACTTAAAAATAAATGGTAAACAATATTTTTTTTAAGTATATCTATCTCTATAGATATAACATTTATAAAACCAAATTTTAATTTAATTATTCGATACCAATTTTTTTTAAACATTTACAACATACATATATATGGTTTTGAGAGTTGTTATAAATTAGTAATTTACACTTCAGTTAATTCTAAATAAATTCCTTTTTTTTTATTTATGTCCACAGAGTTATTTATTTCCAATATTTTACATATGTTCATTTTTATTTTGGTTCTATATATATTGGCTTATTTTCGAGTTATTTTTATTATGTTCTATAATGTATGTAAATATATCATTTGCACCAATTATAATATCGACTAATGGTAAATATATATCATGTTTTTCCAACTAAATGTTAATATTTTATATTATACGATTTTCTCTATATATGTAGCATATATACTTGAAATAAATAAAAAGTTTAAACATATTATATTATATATGGCCAGGCCATATGTAATATACACATAGTATTTTATCATATACAATTTTATTGGAATTTAATTATTTTCTGTGATGTGCCAGCAGAGGTCCAATTAAAATTTTTTTTATTGCAAATATATGTATAGATTTTTGGTTTTTGTTTATGTTCAAATGTGTAATATTATAGTTTTTTTTCAGTTTTCCATAAAAACATATCTCTATATTGCATATATTTATTTTTTATATTATATGTATATCATATGTGTATATAGATTCATAAATTTCGGTATTTATATTTCCACGAATGAATGCAGTAAACAAAAAATCTTTATATATAAAACAAAAATAAGTTAGAAATTATTTGTTTATCGTTTTGCAATAAGATTTTTTTAGCATTATTAATTTTTCAAATAAAATTTTAATTGATCATAAAACTATGTTATTTTAGATTTAGGTTTATGTATATAAAACCTTATTGCTGTATAAGAAATTTAAAATTCAAATTCAAATGTATTAAATGCGTTTTTTTAAGAATTAAAATTTTTAATTTTATGTAGTATTTAGATAAGAATAATGCGCGAATACGATCGTTATTTTATTACGATTTTCTATACATAGGTTTATTAACCTTATATAAATAATTTCTCTTTTGTATTGTTGTGCGACGCTAAATATGTCCTTTATAGAAAATCAATGCTTGAAAGTGAAATAAAATGTAGAACAACTTTAATCAGTAATTATTTACTTACCAACCTATAATAAATATAATATGTTTTAATACCTATGTATAAATAATTATACTCATAAATGTTGAAATTAAATTATCAACAAATTGAACCTTTATTTTTAAAGTTAAAACTTTTATCACTCAAACATTTATCTCTATATGCATATATTATGAAATTGTTTTTTTTCTATTTTAAATGTTATACTATAAACTATATATATAATATAAAACTCCATTGAACACAAATAACAATTAAATGTGAAAGCAAAAAATAAAAAAAAAATGATACGAGGCATAAACAAAAATTCTATTTGTAAAAAATAAAAATTATTTCATATATTAGAAAAAAAAAGTTAAAAAATATAAAAACTTTTTATATTTAACCAACAATAAAAGTAAAACTATAGTATACATTATATTGCAAATTATATATATATGTATATATATATATATGTAAAATGAATAGAGAAAGTGGAAATGTTTAACACATTTTTGTATTTTTACATACAATGTATATATGTATAAAATAAAAATAGTACAGTATCGCATAGACTTTTATCATAAAATAAAAAACGTGTGGAATATATATAGACGTTATGAAAAAGGTGTTTTACAAAATGTAGGTATTATAATATATATAGTATATACCAACCAATGGTTATACATTTTTATTATATATATAATAGCAAAAACATTTTCATGCAAAGTTTTTTCATATATGCACATATAATACCTTTATATACATATATTCTATTCTGAGTGATGTTAAATTAAGTTAAATAAAAAAAAAAAATAAATAATAAATATGACATCATATATTTATTTATTAACACTGTATATAACATATATAGCATATATAGAAAAATGTATAAATAGAAATAATGTGGCGATATTGCGAATCCATTATTTATTTTTTAACTATATATAAATGTGAAACAATTATTTTAATTAAAGTTCAGAAAATAGATTGTTTTATATCCATCAAAAATCTATCAATTAGCAATATAGGGAAATATATTAAATTTTCATCATATTTCATAATGAGAATTGATTTTTAGTTTGTTGTATATTTAGGATTAAATTATTGAAGTATTAACTGCAATATGATTTGATTTTATACTGCAATTTTATGTGTTTATGTGATATTGTGAAAAATAATAAATAATGAAACTAATAACAGAAGATGTTATTGTATGGACACTACACTCATATTCGTCGATTTTAGCTTACCTTTTTAAATCTGATGACTGGAAAACGTTAAGGGGTTGGGTGAAGTAATGAAGTTGTGATTTTGTATATGTAAAACAGATTAACTTAACTTTAATTCCAAAATACTAAAATAAATTTCCTGTAAATATAATTCTAGAGAATCTATATGTTCGAAATTTTATTGATTTTCATATGTATACGATATATTATTTCACCAAAACAAAACAATGCACAAAAATGAAATAATGAAGTAATAAAAAATAAAATCCATAAACTTATATATCGAAACACACATCATAAACTTTGAAATTGTCTATTTAATTCTATATATATATTCGCATATATTTTTAGATAGATATGTATTTATATGCATAAAAACGAAATTGGAATATATACTTTATATATTTGGAAAACCACCAAAAAGCAAAAAAAAAAAAACAAACAAACAAAAAATAAATACTGAATTTTTAAAACCCTTTTTATTTTCTGTCATATTTTATTACACTTAATCAGTGTCGTTTTATATTATATTGTATAATAATAAAATATATATAAAATATAAAATAACAAAATAAAATATAGATATATAATATATAAAAATAAATGGAATACAGATCGTATATATAGTAATATAGAGATATACGAATATAAATATATATAACATATATATATACGATAAATAAGATACTCTTCGTCGGCATCATCGTCGTATATATCACAAAAATATTATGTATATATACCAATAGCAGAAGCTTTTGAATTTTGTGGGTGACTTTATATATACACTCAATTTTCTTGTATATATATATATATATATGAAACATTTGTATTAAAAAGGATTTTTCGTGAAAATTGCTATAAAGTATATCGCTCTATATATAAAAATATATCTTTATATAGATGAGATTTTATTTACAATGTTTTGATGTGACACAGCATAATTAAATTCGTTTATTTAGGCATAAATCTTATTGTATATAATAGATAATATATATATATATATATAGATAAGATAGATATATATAATATGCGTATGTGTGGTAAAAATAATTGGGGGCTCAATTAAGTTGATGTTATTTGTCATTATAATGACTAAAAGGAAAATGGTTTAAACTTTATATTACAATATATATATTAATACTTATATATATGCCTATATTCGGATATGTATATTAAATATATCTATAGATGTTTATAAGTAAAATGTATATATTTTCTGTACGAATACTTCTTTTATATATACATTTTATATTTATTATGTATATATATGCTATAAACCACAACAAGCAGCAAGAACATCAAATAATATATATATATATATGTTATATATAATATAGTTTAAAAATAATTTTATGATATATACATGAAAATTTAAAGGGAAATCACAGATTAATGACAAATATTTTGTAAATTCTGTCAAATAATTTTTTGTTTTTATTTTAAAATATATTTTAATAATGTTTTAATCTTCATATATATATATAATTAATTCAAATTTATTATGTGACAATTTTTCAAAACAAATACAATATTCAGAAATATATATATTGAAATTCTTCGATAAATTAAAATTTTAATCTTACAAATTTTAAGTAATGGTTTTATTATTATAGTTACATATACCACAGGTTCTTAAACCTTTTCCCCCTTAAAGAATGTGATTTTTATGAGTAGCCCCCTACACCCTAAGGGACCTTAGGCCTCCCGTTGGAAACCCAAATAATATATACTATAACCACACAGAATTTAAAATGCGTATATATTTTTTTGATAAAAGGTTTCTTAAGCTTTAATATTTAAAGTGGGTGCGTATACTAATTTTATTCAACAAAAAATATATACGATAAAAAAAAACAATATTATTTATAATAATAATACAATTTATTTTAATTAAACAAAAGAGATTTTTTAAAAAACAGTATATATATTTAAATATATATTATTATTTTAAATATGAAATATATATACATACTTTTTTGTTTTATTTTTAAATATGAAAATATTAAGTTTCCAAATGAGTGAAAATTTTAATTTATTCAAATATTTAATGTCGGGATAAATAATATATGTATTGTATGATACATTTTTGTATCAATATAATTAAATTTAATTTATTTTTATGTATTTTCATTGAATTTAATATTCATATTTATTTATTTATTTATAAATGTGAGTATTATAAAAATTATAAATTTTTTAACATTATTCATTTTTTTACAATCTAAAAAAATTGTTTTTAAATATATATCACATGTACGAGAAACGTATACATTTATATAATGATTATTTATTATTATAAAAATATGTGAAATATTATAGGACATGTTATATAAATTGAATGCAAAAAAGATATCCTTGAATTTAATAATTTAATTTTAAGAACGTGATGGATTATAAATAAGAAAATTGGAAAAATATAAATTATAATAGAATTTAGAATCTGTATAACATACTTCACTTAAGTTTCGCATGTAGTTTCTTATTTGATAACAAAATCACTTTCAAAACTTATGGATTTAATTGTAAATTTTTTTCAAGTATTACTATTTTTTACCCGAACATATAAAATATATTGCGAACGATATTTTTATATACATCATTTTTATATCATTTTACATATATAAAAAAAAATAAAAATAATATCCGAGTATATTTATTAAAAAAAAAAATTTATTTAAACACAAATATATAATAAATCATACACCATAATATATATATTATATAAAATGTTTTTATATATTGATATTGTTCAATTTTGAGTTTGTAAATTATGATTTATATATATAATTTTTATTATTCTATAATATTTTTTAATTTTTTTTTTTGTTTACAGCTTTAAATTATTTATACCCATATTAATTGAAAAACAATTAATAATTCATTCTGATGATGGTTATACATAAATACGAGTATATGCTGCATACGTACGAGATATCGCACTGTTTTAAATAAAGGTAAGTACATTACGATTATCAATATATATACATACGATTTTACTTATAATTAGATTTACTATAAATTTTTTTTGTGTATTACAAAATCTCTATGGATTTTGCGTTTTTTTAATTTTCCATCTTATCTATGTAGCTAGATATATATACCAATTATTATCTAATTGTCTTAAACACATTTTCGAATCAATAAACTTAATTTAAATATAAAAATACATCTCTATAAGAATGTATGTAAGTGCGATATCTAAACAATATATGTGAATTTATATTAATGATTTTAACAATTCGTAATTTTATCATAAAACAAATTTATACCCTAGACAAATAATATTATTGTTAAAAAAAAAACGGCATACAAATCAAAAGCGCAAATTGTATGAAAATAATGATGTATTTAAGAATTATGTGAATAGTTAAATATCGGATTTAAGAAATTCTAATATATTTTTTGAATATATACCAATGGGTAGAGATAATGCATAAATGTTACATAAAAATCATATAATCATCTATGCTAAACAACCGTCGTCGACGGATTTCAATGATATATAGAAAAAAATTGTTGTATATGTTCTATAAGTATAAAATATACCATTGGGATGCGGTTTCATAAATAAATTCTATTTATTGGGTTAATGCAATAATATTGTTAAAAATTTTAGTAAAGAATCGGTAACATAACTCATAAAATTTCTATAGATCAATCAATCCATTCTAATTTAAATTCATATTTATAGAATCATAACATCACTTTTATGCCACTTTCGTATTAATTTTCCTTTAAAGAAAATCCGTTTTTTTTAAATAATCATATAAAACCTAAAATTACCATGTTATAAAATATAGGAACTTTGTAACCAATTTCTCCAATCTGAATAAATGGAACGATATTCTTTGTATGCTCTATAAAAGAATTCCTTTTTATACGATTCTAAATCGTAGCACTTAATTAACAAAATTCCAAATTGCCCAAATAATATTGCAATATTTAGAAAAATCATAAAAAATTATTACCACATAAACGGGATGCCAATCAATATGAGAATTGAATTAAATAGCAATTTTTAACAAGGATCCTGTATCCATAGACGAATATCCTTAATTTATTTTATTAATTTTTTATTAAATTTATTATAATTACAAACCAAAGAAATTGTTTTTAAATATTTATATCACATCGCCTTTACATTATACTACAATAATATATTGACAAAAATAAATTACGGCAAATAGTATACTAACTTAATTCAAATGAAAACCCAAAAAAATCAATAAAATTTTTAAATTGTCTTATGTGTTTAAATAATAAAGATTTTCCAAATGAATCGCCAAAATTCATAATACTACAAAATTGAGTAGGTTTTTTTTAGATTTATTTTATTATATTTATTCATTCTCCAACAATTCATCAACATTTTATTTTAATTCATTTTTATCAAGTCTTCAGGAGAAATCAAGCAATTTGGATGAATGTGATTTATAAATTTATAATAAAAATGGTCTTCCCCTATTGTATTTTTATTCTTTATTCTTTGTACATAACTCTTAAAATGCATGTATAATATTTTAAAATGAACGAAATTTATTTTTATTTTATTTGCTTTCGTTTCATTCTTGTCGTTGGTGTTGGTTGAGAGTTGAAGGTCTTTTGCTTTTCTATTATTTTCTTTTTCATATTAATATCGATACGCGATTAATATTTGTTCTTCTAGTGCATAAAAATTAAATAACAAAATTTTGTAAATAGTTGTTAATTTTTATTTTTTTTTTAAATACTTCTTGAATTTGAATTTTTGGTGTTTGTATGATTGTGATTTTAAAAAAATAATTAAATTATCAGTTAGGTTTTGTTATCCAACGCAAAAAATTATTGTTGTTATTATTTCAATGTGTGTATAATTTTATTTCATTTGGGATTGTTTATAAAATGCGATAATAAACAAATTGAGAAAAGAAAATTCATATGGTAAGTTTCTATACCTATATAAATACTATTTATTTCTCTTTATGTATTATGGCGTGTGTGCGTTTGTTATCACAATTTTCATTCACATTTGTATAAACAAATATTCATTTTTTTAATTTTAGTTTGTTTACATTTGATTTTTATATATATGCGTATTGTATATTAAATTTTATTAATAATTTATAGTTTTTTTAACTATATTTTGTTGATAATTTTACTTGAAATAATACAAAATATTATTTATAAATTATTATGTTTGTAAAATAGAAGAAAAAAATACACATATCAAACTATATTTGAATGTGTTTTTCGTTTCATACGCGATAGCATGCCAACAAACAAAAATTACTATCGATTTTTATCATATTTTCTTATCATGTGCTTTTTATTTGTTTGATAAATTTTGTTTACGTCTAAAAATTGCATTTTATTATTCAATATTTTACTTTGCAATTTTTTTTTGTTGATTATAAATAGGTTTGTTGTGTTTTTGTTATTAATTAAAATTAAATGTAATCAAAATTTCATCATAAATAAGTTTTGGTTTTCATTTAAACCATGATAAATAAACCACATCATCAGTAAAATTTTATTAGTTAGATATTTCCCATAATTTTATTATTCACTTATGTCTATACGAAAAAAATGTCATGCTTTGTGTGGGTGTGTGTATCTCTTTATATATAAGAAATGTAGATTTTTCTCCTTTGCATTTGAATGAATGGGAACATTTTCCAAATGAATTTTCACATTTGCCTCTAAATTTTCATTGTTTTTCTCTTCTTTTTTTTTTATTCTGTTGATTGAATTGAAATGTTTATATTTTCAATACTAACTGACGTCATATAAAATCATAATACAATAATACTTTTGTGTTGTATAAATTATAAATATAAACGATAATATTAATATATTTTTATTGATAATAAAGTATAAATATACTATTTCTAAAATGCCTTTTAGTTTAGAAATAATTTAAACTTTGTGTATTCAAATATCTATCATGAATAAACAAAATATGTAGAAGTTTAACTATTTTAAGGCAAACCATATTTAAAATAACTCACAATTAAAATATGAACTAAACAAAATTAATCTTCATCACTTTGAATAGAAGAGACTATAATCCATAAAGGGATATGTTGACTTTTATTATGTATTGTCTAAATTACCTATATCTTAGAATTATCATACATTCGGAAATCCCGAGATTTAATTTGTCAAATTCAAGGATTCCCGATGCAGGTCTTCTAGAATATATATAGTAGTATGTCTTATGGCTTTTGAGAATATAATGCATAATAACTGCATTTTTTCCAAGGGAAATTGTACTTAAATAGCGATTACAATTTCCACAGTAGAGTTTAGATGTAACAAATATTTTTTTTATTGATCTTACTTTTGTAGAAACCTTTTTTTTATTAAATGCCATTTTTTAAATATACATCGTTTAATAATTAATTCAGCAAAATTTGTGGAAATATATGAGTTAGCTCATGGAAGTGAATTTGATTAAATCCAATTTTTGTTATTTTCTTAATTTAACCGTATTGGATTCTGAGCGAACAATATATTAATTATATATTCAATAACCGAATAATTAATTAATAATTTTGTTATTAAAAATTTTTAATATTATATAAATAAATTTGTATATGTACTATTATATATTAATTAAACAGGTTTTTAAAAATAAATTAACCCTGAAATGAAAGTTGTTTTGTTTATTATTAGGATATACCTTTTAGATGTTAAATGATTGGTAATAAATATTATTTTTTAGATTAAATTATCTTTATATAGCTTGTATTTGATAGTACTTACGATTGAACATCGTTAATTATATAAGTTATTTTCAACAAAAACCTTCTCTAATTATATAATTATAAAGAACAAAATATATGGTATATTTCTTTTAACTTATGAGCTAATAAAAAGTTAACCAAAATTATTTATTTATTACTTAAATAAGCAACAGTTTTTTTTGTATTTTCTTAAAATGTTTTTATGAACCATTGAAATTCCTAAACAATATGAAAAAAAAATAAATGTATATGGATTTAACCACATTTAACTTATGATGTATATATAATAAATTGTGTATGGAATTATTCATTTAATCCATCATATATATATAGAGAGATTCTTCATCATTAGATGAAATGAACCCATATTAAGATTTCTATGTGAAGATATATAATCTATATACACACCATCCCTTTTCTTAATATATGTATATATATATATATATATAATACATTCCAAATGATAATTACAAACAAAAAATAAAAATACACACATACAAAGCAAGTATCCTTGATTCTGCAATTTACTCCTTTCGCACATATGGTTTTTTTAGGAATTAAAAAATATATATAGTAGATAACGACCCATGCGAATAAAAGGTTTCATATATCATTTTTGAAGAATAGAATAAAATTATACTATACCTATATATATATATATATTTTAAATGATTACAAGTAATTATGAATATAAAATAATCTGTTAAGGGTTCTTTTATGTATATTATGCTATGTATATGGATATAAAAAAATAGTTAAATATATGTATACAATGTAAAATATAAAATAAAACAAATATTTGAATAATTTCTATAGACATACACAATACATCTTATATTATATCTAAGATATATTCTTCTAATTTACATATTATGATTATATTAAGTAAATTTCCAAAGATATGTTCATATATGTTGACTGTTTTTCTTGTATTCGTATATTGTATATTTAAAACCAAAATCAGCAAAATTGAGAATGCGTTGATCCGTATCGCTTCCATAAAAAAAACATTTTTTTTTTTGCATTATAAAAAAACCAGAAGATTTTATCACTTTTTTTTTGTATTATATATATTGGACTTATTCTATTAGTTTGTATTTGTATATATATGAACATAAAAAATTAGCGAAACGATAATGACGACAAAAATCACCATATATATATAATTAATATAATCGCATAAAATACAGATAAAAATAATATTAAGAGTTATTTTTTAGCGAAGATCATTGAAAAATATTTTATAAATTTATATATTGAAGTGGAATTGTGGACAGTATTCATTAATATATAATCAACATTTAAAAAAAAAAATTTAAATATTGTTTGCAAAATATAAAAAAAATTATACAATAAAATATTATCAAAATTAAAGAAACATGCAAAAATTGATAAAAAAAAGTACAGAAATACTCACATTTCCTAAATTGATAACAATTTTTATTTAATAGAAATAGATTATTTCTTCATATGGATCTGAATTTTTACATATAGTTTTGTTACTTTCGGTAGAATGTATATGTATTATAGAAGAAATATTTTATGATTTGTGTTATCTCATACATAAGCTTTTTTTTTAAAGTTTTCTAAAAAGTGAATTTTGTAATATTTGCTCTTTGCAGGATTGTTTGTTTTTCCGATAAAAATTAGGATAGGATATAGGTTATAAAAGGATATATTCTATTTTCTATATATGAATTTATAAATGCGATATATTATATACATATATCTCTCTAGATATATGTCGACAAATTTTCCAAAATGAAAATGTGTTGTTTTGTTTATTTATATATATTCGTGCGGCGGCGAACGGACGATACATATTATTGTTGATACGGTATTATTATTGTTGATGATGATCCATATATTATATATATATATAAAATGATGGTAATGTCGACAGTGCTTGCTGATGGAGCTTTATCATCTACATATGCCTTATATTATATATATATTTTTGATCTCCTTTTTCTCTACAATATGTTTTAATTTCTGAAAACATCATGAACGATAGGAAATATGTATACATTGAAACAATATTTTACATATAGTATTGAACAATTATAGGATTATTTTTAAAATATTATAGAATTTATGTATGATGTGATCGTTTCATTCCAATACAATACAATTGATATACGTTACATACAATTGAATTTCATTGGAATGTGCTTCAATTAACTGTTTTTATACTAAAATTTTATAATAAAGTGTTTATATGGTAAAAAATATTTTCCCATTATAATCATTAAAATTCAGTATATCTTTAAGGATGTAGCTCTTTCAGGTTTTATTGTAAAATTTAAAACTTCACATAAAACACAATTATTCGACAAAATGGATATCAAATCATTAGCAAGGAGAATTAAGATAATATTTATTTTTAATTTTATAACAATAACCATTTTTTTTTATTGCATTTCAATGATTGCAATAACTATAATCATTATAATTATATCAAAATGAAAATGTTATTTTCCAGAATTGACCACCTTACTTTTTCTAATTTTTCCTATCACGATATTTTATTCTATATTAAAAAAGACTTTTCCTTTGATTAACTATAGATATTTCACTGTTAATTATAACTATATCTAGATTAAAGATTTACTTCTTAGTTAATTTAATATATTACGCTTTTGGTTTAGATTGGTTTTCATTATACAAAAAAAAAAACAATAAAAGTTCTCTTAATTTATTGAACAAAACTTTCTTGTCTAAATTACTTTATGTATCATATCGGTTTGTATAAATCGTTGTATATATACTATATTTTGTGGTATATGAACATTTTCCATTCTCTTATATATGTACCAAACACATAAATGTATATAATGATAATCTGCTGGAAAATTCTTCTCTATATATGCATTTTATCAAACAAATTTTTACATTATTATTATTATAAATACATATTCATTTTCATTTATAGTATAGTATATGTTTAAAAACATTTTCAGTTGCTGTCGTCTACTATATATATGAATTATATTTGCATATAGATCGAATAGCAACCAAATGTATATAAATGTATTATGGGGAGGTAGTGGTAATTTTTGTTTTTTCAGTTAGTCAATTTTCTTTACAATACAGTGTATATGGTTCAGTATTTAGTAGAATATGTTCAAGTTTGGTTCGTTATATTATTTATCGTATGATTTTTTCGGATAAACGCAGTTTTTTTTTCTTATTTTTTTTTTTTTTTGGAAAATATTTTCCATTAAAAGTCCTATCTATATATATATAGATATTTAGAGCAAAACTTTTCATTTAAAATCAACGAAAATGAATAGAAAAATTATATAAATATATTATATTAATTTCATTTCAATAGTTTTTTTCTTTATTTTTTTGTTTTGTTTAATTTTTCTGTTTAATTTTTTCTTTATAAATAACATTATAAAAAAATTATTGTGTAAATAATAATAATAAAAAAAAAGTATAATTACAATCTATTAAAAAAATAAGAGTTTTCGCATCTATACGAGTTTTTTTTTATATAATTATATATATTATTAAGGTGGTACTTTTTATGGAATTGTGTAATTGTTTGTTAATATCTTTAAATACATAAGCAGCATTCATGAATATTAAAATAAAATAAACTATTATTTATAAATCCAATTTGTGAATTTCATATTTGCAATATATATATATATAAACTCTCGTCAAATGAGATAAAATCGGTATTTATTTGGTATCCACAAAATTATAAATTAAATACGATGGTGCAGCATTTAAATCAAATATACATGCGAATTTTAAAAATACAATCGACAAATTAACAAAAAAAAACATATATACACTTTAAAAGTCAAGTTAAAATAATATTGAGAAAGCTTGTTTATTATCATTGCATATATATAATAATATATATCTTAAGATATAAAGTTTGTTGTGTATATATATATAAAAAAACTAGGCTATGTATAAATTAATTTTTTATTATTGATTAATTAAAAATATATATATATATAATAAAGAAGAAAAAGTAAAAAAATTGCTTTGTGAAAGTGAATTTTATTTTAATTTCATTGTTTTATTCGTTGATTTTGTGGTCATATTTTTTTTTTGTTTTGTTATTGTATTTATATATTTTAATATTACCATGTTTTGTAAATTGTAAACGCGTTAATGAACTCTTCTTCTTTGTCTTCTTCAAAATGTTAATGTACATATAGAGGAGAAACTTTAATAAAAAAAACAAATATACGTAAATTGTGTTGCATCTATTAAATAATAATTCAATTATAAACATTTGGGTTTTGGTTCTTGATAGCATTTTGTTTATATTATATTTTTGGAATAATATCAAAATGATATTGTGAAAAATCAAATTAATATTTGAAGATTTTTAGACACATTATCATATACCGCAAAGTTAATATATAATAGTTAATGTGTAATATATAAATAACATAATTTTATCTACTTATATATATCATTTTTTTCATATATATTATTGTTGATATTAGAAAGTTGTGGATTGTTTTTGTTCTCTTTTATTTTGCAAAAGAATATTGCAAATTTATAGAAAATCTTATATAAAAGATTTTCCATTGTTTTTTTTTTTTTTTTGGTTTTTGTTATTATTATTTTTCTGTGGTTGGTTTTTTCTTCAAGCAGTATTTTTATATTTATACATTTTAATTTTGGGTAAGATTTTATTTTGTAAATTTTTGTGTGTGGGTTTTGGATTATATAATGTGAGATTTATTTTGAAAGTCCCAATTTTGTTATGTGTATACGAAAAAATATATATTTATTTATGTGATATCAGGATTATGTAAAAATTGCATTTATGTGTATAGTGTTCTAAAAAACTAAAAAAAAATTGCAAATTAAGTATATATGGATTTGTGTATGTTTTATAAAATCTTTATATAAAGAAAAATGTAAATGGTTTATAATCACATTATATGTGTGTGTTAGCAAAAAAATTATATCTAAAAACCATTTATAATGTGATATTAAATATTTTTTTTTATATTTGCACAATTTCGATTGTATAATAAGATAAGAAAAAAAATTACCTATATAGTTAGTGTAATATAAGTTCGTTGTATCCCCCCATATATTATATATATAAAATCATTATTAATAATACTATAAAAAAAATATAGACAAATCGTGTTTTCATGTTTTGTATTTAGTGAATACAATATTATTTTTTTTTTGTATTTAATTTATTTAGAGAATGTCTGAATATTATGTGAATTTAATATAATATAAGGTCGTTAAGTGGTTTTCCTTATTCGCGTTTTCATTTTACTTATTTATACATCTATGTATACACTTAAGCTTATGTTTTATAAAAAAAATGGAAAAAATATATGTATACAAATGCATAGAATAATAATAATAATATAATAAAATAATGTTGAACGTGTTTATGTTGATAATTTTTCTTTTACATTTCGTGTGTAAACTGAATGTGCATATGTGCGTGCCAATATATTTTAATTTTATTTTAAGATTTTTGTGTTTTTTTTCTTCTTTCCATATATATATATATATGCATTTACATACATTAACATTTTCATATGAATATACAAATTATATTTTCCATATATAATACATAATTATAATTTTTATGTTGTAATATTTGTGTGCTGCAAAAGAAATGGTAGAATTGCACGAACAAATCGGTTTAATTCATATATATATATATATAAATATATATTTGTGTTTATAAATAAAAAAAAATATGATATATGCGATAAATATATTGGTTTCGGTATGACTTTATACTCTATAATAGATAATTTATAATATACCATACGCATACAGAAGACGGAAAGGTTTTATTTTATTTTTCTACATTATTTTTTTATAAATTGAATTAAAATTCATTTTGCTGCATGAATAAACTAAATATAAATTATATATATACATAATATTATACATTTTTAATATGTGACTAGCATTTTTTTTCCTTCTGCATAGTGTGTGCGTTTTGTATATAAATTTCAATTTCAATTGTTTTTGATGCATATTTATGATATAAAATAAAAAGAGTATTAGTATTATAAAAGTGAAAATATATATATATTTTTTTTATAATCGCTTTTATTTTAATTTTATTTTTATTCGTGTATGTAATTTTTAATAAATATGCTTTTATACACACACATTTCCTTCCGTTTTCTCATATGATATCATTTTCAATGTTATATTACAAAACAAAACTATGCTTTACCATAGTCGGTTACTATAATAATTTATATAAATATTATATAAATTGAATAATAGTTCATTATATCTAATTTCACAATTGGAGATTGTGTGGTTAAAAAAGCAAAAATTTCTTCAAAAATCTTTTTGTGTGGATGCGATCCAAATGAGTATATTATTTGCTTTTACACAAAAAAACACCTGTTATGTTAATTTAAATATTATATATATAGGAATTGTTAATGATAAAATGTTGATGGATCATTTTTAAGACTTCTTTTGTTATTCAAAATATAAATAAAAAAAAACTGGATTTGTATTTTTATGTATCTAAATTTATAAACAAACAAAAAATTTATATTTGCATAAAGTTCAATTAAAAAGGTTAAAATTTTAAAAGATTTCAAAAATAGTTTTCAATTATCATTTTATATTCAAATATTTTGTAAGGTATATAATAAAATAAAACAAAACACACATATTTTTTACGATTGTTAAATTTATAATATGGTATAAATATTTTGAAATTATGGGTAAAAAAATTATATAAAAAATCTATATATTTCATTCATTTTTATTGCGTATATGACGACAATAGATTTCGATGAGGTGTTATAATTTTACCATAGAAAAAAAACATAGCAAATAAAAGTAAAAAAAAAATAATAAATATATTAGATCTCTAGAGTGTATATAGTGAGAAAAAAAAACACAAAATATACAAATATAACTTTATTATAATAATATGCATGAAACATGGATAAAAAAATATATTATGCCCCCGGTATAAAAAATTGTATACAAATATAAATATATATATATATATATATATATATATATGTATATAAATATATTTATGTTGATCTACGAAAGGTATATGTAAAGAAAACATAATCGAAATTATGATACAAATAATATTTGAATATTTTTGAATTTATAAAATTCTATAAAATTCTATATAGATGTAACAAATATGAGAAAAATTCTTCTTTTTCGTTTCTTTTTGTTGTTGTTTATTGAAAAAACATTTTCGACGAAAACTTGAGGGTGTAAAAATTTACCATATATAGATATGCATGCATATATAAAAAAAAACAAGAACATTTTTAAAAGAAGAAAATGTGGTGAATGATGTCAAATTCAATATGATCTTTTATATCACATATATATTTATATTTAAATATATTCATCATCGTTGTTTTTGTTTTTTCTTTTTAGATATTCATATATAAATATAGATATATAACTTTTAAAAATAAGGAAAATATTTGAAAATATAAAAAGACAACCAACCAGAGGGAATTTTCAATTGAAATGTTTAACATATACAAATAATTTTAATAATGTTGTATCATTTTTTTTATATATAATTTTTATATACAGTTTAACTGGAATTAAAAGCGATATGTTCGTTTTTGAATCACAATTAGAATTTACCATTCTATAGAAATGAATTCAATAGAAAGCCATTGTGAGTTTGGCCCAAACTATGACTTGTTATTTCAATCATATATTTCATACATTAGAAGCGTATGGAACAGAAAATAGAACAGAAAAAAAACTTTCTTCATAAAAACTCTATGGTTTTGCTGTCTCAATTTTATTCTCGTCTCTTCTGGTATGTTGCCCAGGAGGACGGTCTGATGATGAAAAAACGTCGAATCATTGATTTTCCAAATGTAATTCATTATTAATTTTATTTATGCAAAAACCCAAAAACGTAATTGCTATTTTAATCGTACGACGATTCGATTCGTTTATTCGTAAGTTCTCAAATATTATTGCAAGGCAATAAAAAAGAAAACCGGATTATAAAAGTTCAACTGTACTTATAGATTTATTATGGTTTGAACTTTTTTACACATTATATACATTTTGTTATATGTATTTTATTTTAAAAAAATAATAAAACTATATATTTGTATATATATATCCCTTATTTCTATATCTATACATATAGATATATATATATTATATGTTTAGGTAGCTAGCGATGTCTGTTGACATTACATTTACTGTATGTATATTTATGGAAAAACTTGAGAGTTAAGTATATTATTTTAAAATTCTATAGCCCTAAGGAGTTAAATGTAAATGTATATTATACATATTCTTTTTTAATATGTTTTTTATTTCATAACATACATACCTATAATTATATGTATTTATATTATATGTATGTTCTTTTAACAAGCAAACAGATATTTATATATATATATAAAACGAACGCTTAAATGAGTGTTCCTATATATATATTATATATATATTTATGCTTACACTTATGGATTATGGATTATTATATGTTCATTATACATCATATTTTTTGTATATTAATATATATAGGAAATGTTAATTATTTAGTATAAATATAAATATGATGAGTGTTATGAGAGTGTTTATTTAGTATTCATACACCTTTATATTTGTTTATTTACATTTCATGCGATGATTAATATTATATTTATCTTTGTTGTCAATCGTCAGGGAATATATACATATACATCTGTACATACATATATATATAGTATTTATAGATATATTTTAAAAAAATATGTATAGATATGGAAATGCAATATTCTATCTCATGTTATATTTTAAATAAGCATTCATTTAATTAAAATTATAATCTTTTTAATTTTTAAATAACATATAAAATAATATGAAAATGTGATATTAATCTTGTTTGTATATTCTTTTATTTATATATGTACTTTTAATTGGTACAATAACGAAGGCACCTGTTTTAGAATATATATAAAGGCTTATTCATCATCTAAATTAAATATTATTGAATTTAACCGAAAAAGTCGAAATGCAAAAATTAAATTTCTATATACAAGAATACAAACAAAAATTATTGCAATTTAATTTTCTGCTTTCTACCATATTAATCTATTTGTAATTCACTCATCCTTATAAGGAAAAGTTTCTAGATTTATTAAAGATTTCCTACTTAACCAATTATTACAATTTTATATAGAGCTGTTCAGTGTGAATTCCTACAGCGTTTTGAAATGCAATTGCAATTGAATTAAAAATAAGACAAAGACTGTATCGATTTTGTTTTGGTAGATCTGAAACCAAAAATCTATATATAATATGTAAAGGAAATATTCAATAATTCTATTTTATTTCATTGAATTCGAAGTGATTTAAATATTACAAAATAGAAATCATATCGTATAAATGTTAATAAATTATCTACAGAATTTTATCATTTCACATTTTGACAAGATTGAATCGGATTTGATATATAATGAAATTATAACCACCATTAACATAACAAAAAAAAACATTATATTAAAATCATATTTTATCATTTAATGTTTTATTTTGGTTTTATTTTTTCTATCATATATATTTAATTTAATAATATGTGAGAAAAATGAAATTAATTTCTCCATTTCAATATTCAAAAACAAACATATAATAATTGTGAACATTATCAAAATTTATGTTTTTTTCACACAGGTGTAAATTATTTGATATATACTTTTCATATAAAAAATAAAAAATACATATAATTAGTAATAAAAATAAAATTCATTTATATAAATCTTTGTTGCATTATACATACTGCGTATTTGTATACACGTTGAATATATATGTATATATAATTTACATCATATATACTGACTTCATCATTTTATTTAAGATATGATATTAAAAGTTTATTAATTTTTATATATTTTAATTTTACGATGTAAAATATTTTTTTTTTATATTTATGACGTTAAAATACCGTCTTTTTTTTATAATAGTTGATGCTTTTGTATAATACATACAGCAGAGTTCTGTTTTAATATTCACGTATATATTAAATCCATTTATTAAGTACGAAATATTTAATTATCTTTGTATATTTTATTCGGTAATAAAAATATTATATAGACATATATATTTAGAGAAGGATAAATAATAGAATGTGGTTTTAGTTTACATTTATATATTTATATATTGATGAATACTGGTTCTAACTGATTTAATCAATTTTTACATTTATAACCACGATAAAAATTGTGATACCTTATGAAATTTATAAAACATTTTATAAATATTTTTTTTTAAATAATCGCAAGTATAACATAGAATCCTCACAAAACCATAATGGTTTTCCGCGTCTCTATAATCACCTCCGGCGGTGGTTTTGTTTTGATTCTACGAAGTGTTTAGTCTCTGAAACACGCACCACTAAATTTTATTATAGAATCAACCAATATACAATAAAATATGTTGCATATATATTTAACAAACAAATAAAATTATTAAAATGTTGAAATCCGGTATATAACAATAAGTTAATGAATAGTAAGTGAGGGTCATATATACTATATATAAACAAAAATGAATGTTGTTTTGTGTTTTTTTATAAATTTTATTATTTATATTTACTTATAAATTAAATGAAAAAATAAACACTGATAATCATTTAATTTAATTGAAATTTATAATAATAATATTTTTATTATTCATTATGTATATATAATTGTCTTTAGAATTTTTTTATATTTTATTAGTATTTTTATAATCCCATATTTAATATTTTTTATATTATATATATCCGTACGTAATTAGCTGCTATACAATTATACACGAAATCCGTGTCAGTTTCTCTAAATTTTATAAATTCGTCATCGATTTGGAAGTCAGTTTAAAAATCAAATGAAATATTTAACGGGTATATAGTATATTTAATCAAAAGATCAACGCTCGAAACATTTCATTAATGGTCACGTATGTATGTGGTTTTAATTTAAATATTTGATAAATTTTTCACATTTGATTTGAATCACAATTTTAAAACGAAAATATTATCCATCGATTGCATATCATCACATATCGCTATATATGTAGCTCGATTATTCTAACCGAAAGAAAAGATACACTCATAACAATAAAATGATAAATAATTTTATTTTTATTTGTTATTTCCATAGATCCATATTTTTTTTATATTATTACGTATACATAACAATAAATAGAGTTTATTATTATTCAAATCGCATATAAACAGATGTTATATGTAGATATATTATAAATAAAAAATAAACATATAGGCAATCACATATTTATATATATAAATGTTTATATATGGTTTTCAAATAAATATATATATATTATAAATTCAGTGTTTTTCGTTACTCTATAACATATTCCCAATGCAAACAAAGATATACTTAACCAAAAAAAACTACTGTATTTTTACATTTATTAGACATATTTTTTTTCAACAACACATCATAAATATTTTACTTTTAATATTTCACATACACCTATCTTTTATAGATTTTAATGGTAAATAATATTTATATATATGTACATGTTACATATTACATTTTTATGTTAAAATAACACCCATTATATTTATATATACATATATTGATACAGCATATCAGCCTCACATAAGTACAATAAATATACTTATATTTTTATATTATATAAATAGATATAACCGTAGTATATCATTGACACAGATCAAAATCAAAAAAAATATTTATATTCATCTGATATATATAAGAGAAAAAAATTGTATATTTTTAAGATAAATATGTATAAGAAAAGAAAGTGAAATTGAAGAAAAAAAAGGCATTTTTTTTATTTATTTCAAGTTGCCTTGTATTTCAAAAGTAATATTATCTGTATTCGTAAATATTATATATGGTGTGTATATTATTTGCATTCATTGATGTATACGTTGTATATATTACATATTATATATTTACTCATATATACATTAATTTTGTAGGTATATATACGTGTAATGCTTGTATAATGTATAAATATATATAATATGATATTTTATTCATTTTTTTTTTTATTTCTTTATTTTTAATACGAAAACGAAATAATTTATTAAATAATTTTTACATCACGGTACGTAAATTTACAAAACATTATCATTCTGTTGAATGTATGCGTATATATAAAAAAAAACTTGAATTCGATTGTCCATATATGTTGCACGAAGCCAGCAGTATTTCTCATCTTAATCTTTCACTTATTATAAATATACTCTACTAACCGGTAAAATTCCGAAAATTTTAATCATTTATCTTAATTGTGTGAATGTTGTATGTATACGCGTAAAGCTAAATAACAAGTTTTTATCTTTAAAATATTTTGTTACATTTATATTAATTTATACGATATTAAACATTTAAATGTATGTCGTCATAGACGTCATCAATATATTATACATTTTGTTTTATAAAATTGTACTTGTTTTTATAATAAAAATATATTTGCGTAAGACCCCGCACATGTATGATTTCATAATAATCAATGAAATATTTTTGTCCTAATTTCTATATAGTAAAACGATATATAATTGATATCATATGATATCATAATTGATACATATATAAATGAAAGAGATCACTTTGATTATTGTATGTATATAATCTCTGATTGTAATATTATGTTACTTTGTTTTCCTGATTATACATAGGTGGTACTAACAGCTCCTACTAATAACTCCTTTAGAATTAAGAAAAGAAAGAATAAATCAATATATTCGGATTAAAGAAAAAAACGTCAAAAGAAATTGTTTGTAATAATCGTGTCTATACAATCTTTAACATTTATGACCTCTGAATATATAAGCCAGTAGTGATCGAAGTCTATATACATTTACATTTTTCTAATCTATATATTGTTTTTAATTTTCATATATATCTGAATACAACTCTGTGGTGTAACTCTGTGGTGTAAATGTTAAAAATGCCAACCTAAAAATTGTAACGAAATTTTGGGGTCGTGGGTTCGAATCCTACTGAATGCATAAAATATGTTTTGTGTTTTCGGTTATTTTTCGAATCTGAATTTTAACACAGAGTTGTATATTCCGCTTGCGGTTCGTCGTACGGCTAATTACCGACACCGTAAAAGCCACAAATTAAGTAACTAATAACAGAAGGCTGTTGTTGGACGCTAAAACCAGATTGTTGGTTGTATAGCGAAAAATTTATTATTTTTTTTTTATATATCTGAATAAAAGTTTGTAAATTATCTAATGTTTATTTATTGCATAGTTTATTTAGAAACAATGATCAAATCTATAATTATATATGAGTGTGTATTTTATGAATAACAACAATATGACCGTAATAATATTTAAGAAAAAGGTCTGTTGGAAAATTGTAAAAAAAAAAATAAATATATAATAAAATATTATTTATCTGATTTGCATATACCGGATACGGTTTAATATTATTTATGGTACATTTTTAATTTATTATACACAATTGTATTTTACAAAAAAAAAAAAAATAAATAAATATATACGTAATTTGATTATATAATATAACTTTAATAGTTGTTATTATACTTAGACTAACATTTTCATATGTAATTATACTTTTGTCATAAATAATAAATATAAGTCATAAATATTTAACTTTGTATATTTATCGAATATATATTTGAATAAATTTAATAAATTTTGGTTTTTACCTATAATAACTTTTTTTTTATATAAAAAATTGACATTTAAATAATATTTTCTACACACTATATTATATATCAAAATATGTAAATGATAGTAAAACTGTGGTAATATACACTCAATTTATATGTAAATCAAATGGTTGCATTAAACTCTGTTATGTGTTTAAATAAATTTTTATATATACTTAAATGTGTGTAAATAATACGAATTAATTATATTTGAGACTTTTGAAATTTATATATTTTATTATGTATGAGTTCAGATTATTTCCTTAATTTGTAATACGAAACGATTAAATGTTTCTTAGATATATTGATGATGTATATATATATGACTAATGAATATTTTTTCATGTGAAATACCTGAATCAATATCCATATGCAAGTGCATATATACATATATTGAATATCGAATGTTTAAAAAATCATGGCATATATAAATAAATATACATAAAATGTATTAGGTTACAATTTAATCCAATATATTTTCTCAAATATATATATGTGCATGTAAATATATAATAATATATTGTATATACAAAAGGAAATTACGATACATGATATAATTGTGTTCATTGTATATTTGTACGATTTTTATATCTATCAATCTATATATATATATATATATAATTATAATGATTTTATTTTGGTTATTTGATAATTCCTGTCGTATTTGGTTACATATAACTATATATTTTTTACTACAATTTTTCGTCATGTTAGTTTTAATGAATCATTTTACTAATTATCTGTATATGTAATATAGTATTAAAATGATTATATATCAGGCAGATGTGTAAAATACATATGAAAATTATTCAAATAAATAAAATCATTTGTGAACAATGATTTTTTTTTAATTATATATAGTGTGTAAAATAAAAAAGTCCATCCTCGTAGTATATATATTTCTATGTATTTATATATGGAAAGAAAATAATAAATATATACGTCTGTCAAAGAATATTTTGATTATAAAGTTTATATATATGAATAAATTTATATATCAGAAAATGATTTACAAATATAATATATTCGAATGTACAAAATTCAATTATATATAGAAAATATATATATATTTTTCTTCGTAAACTTCATTTATATAAACTCATATACACGTAAATAAAATTAATAATATATATTCATGGAAAAAATTCATTATCCATAAATCATTCGGTATTTCTTATTAAATCATTTTTATGATCGTTACGTATACGCGTATATCTATATGCAATATATTTTACAAAAGGTGAAGCATATCTATATCCATAAATATATTGATAATACCGTATATAGAAGATATATAAAATACAATTCACACCCATAAATAAAATAACAATCATAATACGTAAAAAATAAAATATATATATTTATATATCTACTTTATATAATATACAGATTATTCCGTTCGAATCATTATAGCCGTATATGTATATAGGCATAGGTACAAATAAGAATAGAATTTGATATATATAAATATAAATTTGCTGGATATGTATAGAATGCTCATCCCTTATCATACCAACATATTTATTCAGAAATGTATATAATACATATAAGGGTTTAGATTATGTATAAACGTTGTTGTTAAACCTCTTTATAGATATATACATGTATATTTATATATAAGAATATAAATCAGATTTAAGATTTTCGTTTTCATTTTGTATTATTTTTATAGGTATATATCTATATAATATATATATAGCACCATTTAGAATAAGAAAATTGCAATACAAGAATATATTGAATACAGATATTATACATTAAAGTTATATATATATAGGTTATATACATTATCAAGCAAAACAACAAAACTATATATATACTACATCTATATGTAATGTACCTGTACATATTTTATAAATTTATGTATATATCGTGCATATTTGTAATATAAAAAAAAAATAAAATACGATCGCATATATAACACAGAAATGAATCGAAAAATCTAAAAGTATTAAAAAAATCCCCGAGTAAGTAGAGCCAAAAAAAAAGAAAACACCCACTCTTTAATGTTTAATTTTTTTTTCAATATGAATGTTCTTGCGAATTTACCTATAGAGATATTTTATATAAAAAAATGTATTCTATATCCAAATTGATTAAAGTATCTGTAAAAATGTATATTATATGTTAATTGTTTTGATGTTAATGCAACAAAACGTTATTATCGTTAGACTTAGATTGATTCCTGATCAAATAAAGGCTGATTGACCAAAAAACGCAGACATGGTAAAGACTACATTTATTTTTCCGAAAAGCGTTCGCTGTAAATAAAAATGATTAAAAAAATGTAGTCAAATTCTTTTCAATCATAGTTAAATATATGTAGGTATTATAAACACTCTACGATATATACTAAAAATTGAAATACTTTTATTTTCATTTCAGTTGAAATTGTAGTATAACATAGTTGATTAGTGTATATATATAATATTGCCACTTTAATTCTTATTTGGAGTATGAACAAAAAGATGAAAAACATCCCAACATCACCTGAAACTGAAAATGTTTGACTACATATATTTGTATAGATATTTTTTATATCACTTCACTCTTACATCACCTCTACTATATATTTTTATATATTCATACATCTAGATTTTTGTATAATACACATACGACGTTGTGTTTCCAGTTGTACAAATAGTATTACCTTTTTAGCATTTTCTCTATGCATATATACATAAACATTAAAAAGAAGAAAAAAAAGGGAAAACTTGATTTACCTGTATGAATATCTTGTCGTATCGTCGTATTATACATATATACGGAAAAGAAAAAAAATATTAACAAAACGGTCTCTAAAAGATTTATTGTGGTTTTATTTTATATATCGGATGATAGATAAACATTTCTTTCATATATACAGCCATATATTATTATTTTGAGTTTTGTACATACAAAAATATAATTTTCCTTGTTTTCTTTCTTATTTTTTTGTAAATGTTTATTTGCGTTACAATATTTTTGTTAAGGGGAACGAAAGTATCCTTTTGATATTATTTTTTTACTGTATCATATCTTCTTATATTTAAATTGTTTGTGTAATATAAAATGTATATTCCAAATGAAGTATAAAATAAAAAGAGGAATAAGAAAAAAAAGAAGAAAATAATGTTATCTTTGATTATTTAAATTTTCATATTCTTTGTTTTTTTTTTTTGCATCATCCACAAAACGTTTTGTCTTCATTTTGTTGCCGCTGCCATTGAGTAAATAAAACCTTTTATTGTAGAAAAAATATTTAATTTTACCTATATTGAGTTCATATTCATTTTTTATTTTGAGGGTGTTCTATTATTTCGCAAACATTTATTTTTTTTACAAATAAATAATAAAATATATTAAAAAAAAAATAAAATAAATTTCCATAAGTTATTTACCATAAAATTTATATTAAATTTTAAAGATAATTGTAAATAAAAAGAAAAAAGGAATCAGCATAATCTTTTCAAAAAAAAAAAAAGCAAAACAAACAAAACAAAAACTTTGTAAAACTGACATAAATCTCTGTCTATTTTTGTGAATGTTATATGTTCCTAATATACAAAACAATATCTCGCACAATGGATATATGGAAAATATCTTAATTTTATATTTAATTTAATACATAAAAATGTTTGACAGATGTAATGACAAATGAGTATCAACGCCGCATGGAAACGGATACGAACCAAAAATTCTGTATATGTTTTGTGTAAAGCCAAAAAAAAAACTTTTATAATTCGTATTTTTTGCAAACTTATATTGTTTTTATTTTTGCTTTATTGAATTCAAATTTAAAATATTTTTTTAATCAAATTCTATTTCCCTTTTTATATATATATATATATATATATATATATATATATTATATATTGCTTTTTATTCTTTAATTCATATATAGCATTATATATATAAAATTAAAATACTGTATTTTCTTTCTAATTAAAAGGTAAATTTTAAACAATATTATGGTATGGTTTTAAATTAAAAAAAAATTTTTATCCGGTTATAAAGTTAAGTAGAGAAATAATTTAACTTATATGTCAGGCCCTTTGGGAAATTTTTTGAGACATCAAATATAATATAAAAGTATTATTGAAGAAAACTATTCACGCATGAAATCATTCTGTGTGTATGATAAGGAGTGTATAATTGATAATAAAAAGTTTTATATATTTTAATTTATTCACATATTAATTAAATAAAAAAATAAATTATATTTGTAACAAAAAAATGTAATAAATTTACGTTTTGTTATCATATTTTATGGAATTCATTTCAAAGGTGATTGACTATGAATAAGAATAATTGAAAAATTTCAAAAATACTTTTTAAATATATTATAACGAATTTAATGATTTAAAACTGACGTGAATTCTAGTCAAAGCTTAGTCATATTATTATAGTGCCTTTACATTTAATAATTCTCTTATTCCAATAAAATACTATATAATAATCATGTTTATATTATAACAGAACCGACAATATAATAATTTCATATTACATTCTAATTAAAATTTCATATATAAAGTGTATGTACAAAAATGCAATAATGTACATACATTTTAAAAATAAATAAATATTATAGGGTTAATATAATCTTTCTGTATATACATATATATTAAACTTGCATATACATATATATATATGTGTATGTCTATTTTGAGAATTTGTTGTATTATATAATAATTAAAACTTTACTATATTTAGACATTATACATATTGTGTGTATACAAGAAATAGAATTGTATATTCATTTAATATGGTTTAGTTAAAGTACATACATATTCAAATTACTTATTCGAGACTATCGAGAGATATATATGCTTATATATATATATATATTTATATATATATATATAAAATAAATTTAATTTTAATTGTCTCATGCTTATATTTACATATTCCAAGTATAACAATAATAATAATAATAATAACAATAACAATAATGATTAAAATGGCATTCATATATGTATATAGTATAGATAATATCAAAGACAAGAAAATAAAATACTTTATTGTATATGAGTAATATTTTCCATTTAGAAATCCTATTTATATTTATCTATATATGTTTACCTAACCTATATACATTTGTCTATACAAGATAAATTTAAAATTTCACAAAAACATGAATTCGCTATTATTATTTTGTAGTATGATGTTGAAATATATTAGACTTTTTTGTTGTGTCATGTTTTCAAATAAATATTTATCTATATTATCAAATATATGGTTTTAGTATATATATTGTTTAACTAACAAGAATGCATATGTATGTCTAATTTTGTGACATATTAAACAATGATATGAATACCTTCTGATAATTTTAGAAAAAAATTAACACAAATTCCTAAATCACTTTTTTGTGGATAAGTAACATAATATGTTTAAAAAATGTATGCCAATTATCGTAAAGGTCTCCAATAACAATATATGAATTCAAATCCTAACTTAAATTTCTGATGATACTTTTTTTTTGTCAGTATAAAAAATCTAATAAATTCTAGTTTCAACACATTTATTTAATATATTTTAAAATTAAATTTGTATAGGCATTTTAATACAATACTATATATATAATAGTATTATTTTGAAATGATTTGTTAATTTCATTAAATATATATATATACATGATTTTGATACATTTTGATACAATATATACATAATTTTGATTAAAATATGTACCGATCGATCTGTATGTAATTGTAAAAATATATTGTATTTTGAATTATATAAATAATTAAATTTTTATTTTATTCATGTACCTATATTTGATTAAAAATTTCCATATAACTGTAATACAAATTAATTATAACATATATGTAATTAGTTTTATTCACTATTTTTATACCCATACATCGATAATAATTAATTTATATATTATTCAATAGGATAAATAAAAGTAAAATTCAAATTACAATTAAATGCGAGTTTATAGAGTGTAGTGTATACTATAAATAGTTAAAATAAAAAATAAATGAATCCAATCTATTTCATTAAAAATGTTTACTAAATATAAAAAAAAATAAATAAAATTGAATTTCATTGAATTGTTAATTTATTTGAAATTACAAGTTTCATTTTTGTAATGAATATAAATACAATTCAATGGTATTGATGTTTTCATTTGGTTCAATATATTTTATAATTCATTGTAATTGATTACGATAGTATTTTACGTACATAATTATTATAAATAAATGCGATGATAAAGTTTTATTCTCTTATTTTTTAAATATGGCCTTTTAAAATTAAACTATAAATGCAATATAAAATCCGACAGAATTTGCAATACACAAGAATCCACACTTAACCTTATATTATACAATTCCTATGAGCATATTACGTGTTATTACTTGCAATTTGACGTTTTTGTTTATTACAAACAATTATTCTCAATTTCAAATTTAATTATTTTTAAATTTTTCTTTTTTTTAATACATATACAACATACAATATTAATTGAATGACTATACTAAAAAAATATGATAAGTGTCAACTAAATTGAATTATAAGTGGTTGGAAATATGCATTAATTAAATGAAATAAAATAAAAAAAATTCTTTTTTGCATATTATTTTAATCATGTGATGCTTGATTAATTAACCTATTTTTGTATTGTCTCGGAATTTTCTTATATACAAATAATATTTAAATAAGAACATTTCTATAGCATTGTATATCAATTGAAATTTAATTTTAATGGATTCAAAATTATATTAAAATGGCAATGCAAATCTATTTTGTTGTATAGACTATTAGATTTTTAACACAAATTTCTATTTATGTTTTTTTTTTGTTTCACAATCACAATGAAATTGTATATGTTCATCGATAACGTTGATTCAGTTTGTTGTGTTTGTTTGTTGTTGAATGTGGTTTGACCTAATTTATAATTGGGATATATTTTTTAGTTTTATTTTTGTATATAGATACCCTGTTTTAACATTTTATAGTCTTATCAGATTTTAATTGAATGACATTTGAAATTTCGCTGTAGTTCTAGTGGTATAATAAATATTTTTGGTTTTTAAAAACAAAGCTATTGAACTGTTTATACAAACAAGCATATACTTCTTATCATTATAATTTTGAAAAATATATACACTAAAATATAATTTCTATTGAGATATTCATTTGACAAAAAAAACAATCATGTTAATAAGTATATATATAAGAAAAAAATTATACAGACATGCATGCAGAAAAAAGTCATGTATAAGAGATGATAATTTAGTTTTTATTTTGTTTGTTTTTTGTTAGCATATTTATTAATCAATTGTCGAGCGTTTTAAATGACATTGAACTAAATATTAAAATTATTATTCATTAAACAAAAAAAAAAGAATTGTCTTTTATAAAAATCTTAATTTTATATATATGTAGAAAATGTACATAGATACGAATTTACGAACAAATATAATTATATACGCAATTGAGTTTTTGAAGGAAAGTCGTAATAAATATTGTTAATATTTTTTTTTAAATGTTTTATTTTAATGCACATTTTTATTTTGTATATGTCATATACTTATATAATAAATGCTTCTATAAGTATATATTTTACATAAAAATTAACATTATATCTGTATCTATAATATCTATATATATAAAAACTTTTAATTTACAGACAATGAAAATGATTTAATGTAAAAAATTTTTTATTGACATTTTAATCTTGTATCATCAATACATAATCATATACATATATACAAATTGACAAAAATATACTCATTCATTTTTAATGGCATCATATACATATAATATATGTTCATTTATACATTCGACAAACATTACATGCATTCAAAATCAAATATATATCTGTAATATATGAATTTAATGTGAACTGATTAATTATATTTGTATATATATATAACATATATATATGTATATATTTGTAGAGAATCACAAGTAAAATATAATTGAATGAATCAATTGTTTAAACGTAATTATATTCTGATTGACCTATTTTCTAAATAATTTACTATAAACTACATATTTTTATTTATTTATATTTATTTTATTTATAGTTGTTGTGTGTATGTATAGTATATGTTGAAATATAGTGTCTTTTGTTTTGTATTTATATTTGTTGATGATTGTATGTTAACTGAAAATGTATGTTATATCGTTGAATTTTCCATAAATGGAAGAGTCTATTTATATATAGTATGTGTGTTTTTCTCGCATAAATTAAATTTACATGTATCTTTATAGTAATGTTCGTTAATATAAATGTTATATGTAAATATATATAGTAAATTATGTATTTAAATTAAATGATATGAATTAAAAATAAATAAAATTGGTTAAAGGAACAATTTATTGAAATTACAATTAAATTTTTATGTACTTTTGGACGTAATATATAAATATATTTTCTATGATATTTAAATTGGCACGAAAGTTATATATATGATAATATAGATAAATAGAAAAAATGCAAACGTTTGTGTTTTTTATGTTCAAAAAAGATCAATATTAATTATTTCAAAATTTCTATTATAAAATTAATGGCTCCTATTATATATCATGTATAGTTAGCTATATCAGTTATATATAGATATATACATACACAATATGAATAATATTGATTATAATAATTTCCTGTTTTTTTTAATTATAATTTTTCCATTTTTTATTCATTTATTTAATGTAAATTTACCTGAATATCCATGTATATAAATAAAAGTGGTTGGTGTTATATCTGATCGTGAGTATATAAGAGTTTTATTTATTTTTGTTTTTATTTTATTTTTTTGAAACATGTACAAATTACAATTAAAATGTCATTAATCAAATTGCTTTTTTTTCTATATTTATTTATATATACATGATTGCATTTCCAAGTGTGAAATATATCATAATTTGTTTATATGTACACAATATATTTTCCAATAAAGTCTTTATCATTTGACCCCACTTGTATATAATTTATATGTAAATAAATATAAATTCAAATATTTGATTGGTTAATTATTATTAGATTATATTATATTAAAGTTTTATTTATATTTTTTTCATATATATATATATATAATATGTATATATTGATGACATATATTTTAATTATTGATTTTCTTGTTTTTCATTTTCAAATCAAATTAATCATAATGATATAACGATATAGATGCAATTATAAATGTTGTAAACAAAATATAGTTTCATATTGTATGTATTTTATCAAACTCGTTTAAGATTTGATTTTAAAAAATCTTTACTTTCTTAAATAAAAAAATACATTAAAGCTAAATTGATCAAATTATAAATATATATATATATAAATGAATATTTATTGTATATCTTTTATATATGACCATTTTTAAACCGTAAATTATTTGTCATGCAATCGTATATAATAAAAGAAATAGTTTTTAACAAATTGTTATTTTGATAGAAAAAAAAAAACCTATATACTTGTATAATTTAAAAATTATTTGTGATTTATTTTGTTATTGTTTTATAAAGTTTTGTTTTTATTTTTGATTTTGACAAAGTTAAAAGAATATTAATAATGACAAATTGTAAATTTTTAATAACATATATTACGTATAATATAAACACAAAAACCAATTTACATAAATTGAAAGTTAAAGTTATATACTAACGAGATATTTGTCCAAAGAATATTTAAAAATATACAAATATATATAAATTTTCCGAAAAAGAATATATGTCGAAATCAATAAATATATTAATATAAATTTATTTATACAAATTTTTGAATTTATTTCAGCAAATTTCTCGAAAGTGAACAACTTGCATTACGTTATTTATTGTTTACATATATCCCTAATATAATACAGATATAGAGTATTGGCATAGATTTTTGTCATTGATTAAATATTCCTGAAAGTACATTTATTTATTTATTTATCGATTTTATTTAATTGGAAACATAACAAATTTTCTGTTTTTAATGTCTTTAAAAACAAATTGTAAAAATAACACAAATATAAGTGTTTTATTTTATTATATGCACCCTGTTTATAGATTAGTTACTGAACTATCGCAGTGCATAAAATAAGGAACAAGTAACAAGTGTATTTCAATTTATTAAATAATTCAGCATGGATATATACATCAGCCAGATCAACTTTTGGTTCCTAGAAATAAAATTAATCTGATGTATTAAAAAATATAATTTTTTCTTTTTTATTTTAATAACAAAAAACAATGGAATTTCAAAGGTATATAAATTTATGTCTATACTCTCGTATATACATATATGATAAAGTTCAAATCTAAATTTTTAAATATATAAAATGAAAATGTAAAATCTTGTAATAGTTAATCACATGCGGATAACAAAAGTAACTTCTATATTTAAATGAAATAAAGATTACTCTTTATATAATTTTACATGAATATATATATATAACAATGAACTAGATATATGAATAATTTTATATGGCTATGAAAATGAAAATCCTTCCTCACATGCATATAGCATAATATATATATGGAAAAGTGTTAATATAATAAGGATTACATTGTATACATTACTTATTTTATAGATATATCCCTGTATACATATATGAATGTGTAATTTTTGATTGTGCATATACCATGATAGTGTACAACAAAATGCCTACAGGGTGTTTTTATATTTTTAATAAATTTTTAAAGTCAATCATTCAATCATTTTCCAAATTCAATAAATATTATGATGAAGCAATGATAATATGTTGTAAATTATATCGATTCGAAATTTAGAAATTATTGACTTTTGGTAAAAGTAGATTGTTTCCGCCCTGTGTAAATGTATATATATATATATATATATATATATAAAATGATACAATTATTTAATGTACGAAAAAGCATGAGAATATACATATATAGCTGAGCTGTAATCCATATATTATAGATATATATAAATATATATTGTCCTGTTGGTTGTATGTTGTTCTACATTTGATCATACATTTATATTTATGTATATAGATATTTAAATAATAATATTAATATTTGTTTACATTCATGTTTGTTCACATTTATATTTTACACATACACAACAATGGTATATATACTTGATAGAAATATATAGATACATATTATATATAAAGAGAAAACGGATAATAGGATTTGTAATAGATATCAGAAAATTCAAATGAAGTTTATATTTTTGGGTTCAATTGTCTTATATATGTGTGTCCTACTTTATACATTTTCCTTAAAATATAACGAAAATATATGTACTATTTATTATTATATTGTATATTTATTATTATTTTATGAAGAGACATCATATATATAACTATATATACAGAAGAATATTTTCTTGTTTGGGCTTTCATCTTGTTATTATTATTATTATTATTATTATTATTCTTATATAATATACCCTTTTTCCATATATGAGAAATTTTGAGACTATAAATTTATTTATATTTTAACTTACGCAACAAAACAACGTATGGGTTTATTTAGCCTATACATATTCTTTATACATATATATATTTATCTTTCAAACCTCTTTTTATACATTTTGATATCAGTAATTGTCATCATTGTTGATTCTATAAAAAAAAAAGAAAGAAAAATTTGTGCAGCATTACTAAACAATATAATAATACTTTTTGAATATACGAAACAAAAAAGAAAAAAAAAATTGAGTCCCGTTTCCGATATCGTATATAAACGATATATACATTTTTTTTTACATTGAAAATATTTCTATAAACGCACAAGCTTTTTTGAATAAACATATATACATATGTATAAATATAAACAACATTGAAAATGTATATTTGTTATGTATACATTTTATATATAGGACAATTGCAAATTGAGTGAAATGAAACGAAGTGATTTGATAAAGAAACAAAACCATATCTTTATATATGATGTTATATATCTATATATACATATATAAAGATAAGTATATGCATAGCGAAGTAAAATATAATAAAATAAAAGTAAAAAAGGATTCATAATATTATATATTTATTTTTTTTTTTTGCTATATTATAATTTTGTATATTATATACAAATTGACAGTTTTATTGTATGAAAAATATTTGATAGGAAATAGCAACGAAAACATTTTTTTTATATATAAAATAAGATATCGCTTTAGATATACTATAAACAATTTAGAAATCACAAAAAAAAACAAGGCTATATAATTTGATGTAGAAAAATTATTTTTTTATATAAATATGTCATATTTAGTTCTTTTTAATTTACTAAATTAATTATTTTATTTTTGGATTTTTTTTTTCAATTTAACTTATTTCTATAATAGTTATTAGTTATATTGAATTTATTTATGTATAACAACAATAAAACCATATTCCTTAATTGATTGCGTGCATATACATTTTTTATGTTCATTAATATATTGATATATGTGTTTTATAGACTTAATGTTTTGTATTGTGTATAATAAGTTTTTTTTCTATATATATAATAACAAATGGGGAATAAAGGATATTGTATATAGAAACGCGTTCAAATGAAATGTTATATGTTCGTTGACAAATATCTTATGTACCAGACCCAGTACCATGTTCGTTTTATATTATAGATATATACCTAGATATATATAATAAAAGCTAAATAACTGCGATAACCCTATATAACGAAATTAAACATTAAATATGTATAAGATTTATATATCCATATATGAGTAGATATATATATGATTATATATATAGTGTGTTTTTGGTGCTGCTATTAAGTAATAAAATGTATTATATTGAAATAGAAATGTTTTATATAACGACTATATCTGATAAAATTTACTTCTATTTAATAGTTAGTTACACTATACTATATGTATATACATATATCCAAATGTGTATAAACATTAAATATATAAAGACTTTGATAGAAAATTTATTTATTCGAGATTGTATTTTCTATATATATATATTTTATGAATTGTATTATAAAGGTTTATTGGCTGTCGAAATTTAGCAACTAACAACAATAAATATATCGTATATATATTGTTAATTGTTGAAAAGCTTTTTATTCACTTTTTTTCGTTGTTATTTCATTAGTAATAAAATGTCAGTATATTAAAAATATATATGGTTTCAATGACGACGACTAAATATAATATATATATATATATATAAATAAAATTATAGTAATATAAAGATTATATAAGTTATTAATTGTATATATAGTTATATTATAGATTTTTGTTAAATACAAAAAAAAAATAGTAATATAATAATATCCTATAATTAATGTCAAAACCCCCTAAGGGCGAACACATGTTTCTTCTATTTATATATATAATTGGTGTATAGCAATTAAAAAAACCTAAATATTGAGTTTACGTATTTTTCGATAACACATAAAAAAAATCATAGATATGTCGATTCTATATAAAGATTATCCACGAAATAGTAGTCATTTGGAATACCACATTTCCATCTACAAAAAATACATGTTTCTTAATTTTACTATGCCTTTTTTTCAATTGTATGTTAAATGTTAAATTGTTAAATTCTAATATAATTAATTTTTCATATATAAAAACTTGGAACTTTTCGTTTTGTAAATCCATTAAGTGCTACAGTCTGTAAACTACAGATGAAGTTGTCATTTTTTTTAGAAAATCGGCAACTCCTTTAGCATCGGCAACTCCTTTAGTTATTTTTTTTAGTTTTTTTAGTTTATAGACGTTTAAGACTTGATAATAAATTATAATTTGTTATACAGTTTTGCACATTAGATATACACATTAAATATATGTAACATTGAATTATTTTCTGCATATTTGTAATTATACCTATTTATAATTCAATTCAGTATAAAAAAAAACAAATTGTGAAAAAAAAAATTTAATTCCATTATACTGCATAAATTGTTGCATAAAATATATATATGCGCAATCACTTTTGCAATATTATATGATAATTATATGTATATATATTATAAATATAATGAATGAGATTTTTCCTTTGATTTGTAAACAAAAAAAAAATTTCTTAAAATAATTTACATAATTAAAATTTATATTCGCATATTTTATTATATATTATATTACATTACGACATTCATTATTAAAAAAAAAATGTATATATATAAATGAATATAATATTTATTTTATAAATATATGATTGATTGTGTTTTATTAATACATATTCGTAATGAATAATCCAATATTTATTACTTAATCAACACATTTATAATATATACGAATGTTATTTGTATTGCGACGGGCATTACTCGTCTCTGCAATTTATTAATAAATTTATCGATATTTAAATTGGGTATAATTAATCATCATTTCCATAGCACCGCTTACTTATAATAGCAAAAATAAATACACTCTTTAAAACATTTTCATTATCACACATACACACATACACAGATCATTTTATTAATTTACAATGAAAGTCTAATTATATATATATAATGACATATATTATTATAAAGATTAATATTGTTTAACAGCATTTTTAATTATACCATCATATATTTATATGAATGATTAAAAATATTGGTTTACAACATTATTATACGCGGTTTATTTGTATATATTGTCAATCATTTAATCGAATCCCCATCAGACATGCATATATAAATAAGTGATTGCAAGTAAAATATACAATTTTTTTTATAACTTATTTACTATGTATATTATCATATTATTTATATACTATATAGTATAATTATATGTATAATTGATGATAACAATAAAACTAATTCTAATAAAGAATTAATATATGTATATATTGTATTTTATCAGGCAATATTTTGACGTTTTCATGTATATTATTCATTAGTGTTTATGAATATTTATATATATACATATATATATATATATAGTAGATATGTATTTTTCGATTAAATATACATATGTTTAATTTTGTATTGGATAATGTTTAATATTTATTTTACATTATCAAAATATTTATCTGTTTTTTTTATTTATATACATATCCGTTTTAAATACTTTATAATGATGTTATATGGATCTTTGAACTTTTGGAAGTTACGATATTGCTCCATTTAGCGACAACTGTCAATATCAAGTCAATAAGTTTAATTTTTGTCATCTGTTGACATTCTATAGGCGACTATAAAATCACAATTTTAACTTGAAAACGAATTGATTTTACTTTTTTAAATCATCTTTAAACCCCATTACGCGGTATGTAAGATTTTGTAAACTTCCTTTTTGTATCAAAAAATTATTCTAAATAACTAAAAGACAATCTAATTCGGCCTTATTATTTTAATTCAATCTAAATATAATATAAAATAGTACAAAAATTTTAATTTCGACGGCATTTCAAAGTCAATAATATACACACATTCTTATTAATATACCACATGTTTAATTTTTTTAATTCAAATCCGCATAAAATCTGTTTGAACCGATTTTTATATATATTATAAATATACCATATAACTTATGAGTTAAAAAATCTATTTATAGGACAAAAGCGTAAAACGCACTAGTAAAAAATAATTTTTTGATTATATTTTTTATTATAATATAAACAACAATAAATATTTGCGGTTTGATTAAATCGTTCGTTATAGTACAATCAAATTTTCAATAAAAAATATAATTGTGTGTATAATAAAAATATCATTTTAATTTAAAAAATGTGTTTTTAAATACATTCTTCAATGTAAATTTCAATGCGATAAGCACAAATTTTCACAATTGCTGATATTTTTGAAATCATATGAATATATAAATTACAGTATATTCCGCGGTTATTAACATTTCAATGTATAATATCAAAATGATTATTATTTATATATGCGTTACTCCGAATGATATTTTGTGTTTCAGTTTATATTTTATTATACGAAATTATTTAAATTCAACAAAATATATTTATATATAAATATCTAACGAAAAATATATTATAGAATTTGTATAGTGCGTATTTTTTTTTTTAAATTGTGCATTGAAATAAGAGATATCTCACAACATAATCTTGATCCTCTATGATGGGGATTTTTATTATTTGGATCAAAAATGATAGAATTTATAAAATAAATTGTATAAAGTTCAATAAACCGGAAATATTTTAATTTATTTTTTGCATTTATTTAGATAAAAAATACTCTATAGATATCTGTAGTATAGGTTAAATTTGTTTTATCTAATATCTACTAATATATGTACATATACGAATCAAATCTTTTTAACAAAAATTGTTTTATTGAATTTGGTTCTGGATATATTCAATATATACATATATAAATGAATTTAACTCGTGCGTATCAAATGTTGTATGTTTATATATATATAAAATAGTATTTATTTATCTAACAATATAATACAATGACGATTCGATATCTGCCTGTCATCTAATCTAATGTGTATTTAGAATATTATATATAAAAATATATGTATTTATATATTTATATGTATCTTTTTTTATGTATCTTTAAGATGGAAATGAAATTTTCTGAATATTTTACTTCATTTTCTTATTTTTATTTTTTCATTTATTGTCTCATATTTATATATTCAATAAAATTATAAATTCTCAATAAAAATTTCATTCAAATAAAATTTATTTTATGTAATATGAAATGTTTTTAAGTTAAAAAAAACTTTATTGATTGTGTAAAAAAACCAGATTTGTATGACCGGAATTCATGACCTTGTCCTTAATTTTATTTTTGAATCAATTTAAATGTTTTTGAATAAATTATAAATTTTATTATATGTAAATAAAATAGTTTTGTATATCTTCCAGGATTTCATAAGAAAAAATGTATACAAAAATAAATTCCCAATTTAACTTTATCAATAAATTATAAATATATTATTTTTTCCAGTCTACAATAATAAATATTTGTTTTATATTAAATCTATTGTGTAAATATAAATATTTTCATCTATAAAATATAAGATGAATAAATGTTTTTACAGCAAAAAAAAAAAAATAAATAAATAATACAATATATAAAACTTTTTATTCACATGAATTTATTTATTTATATATACTTTTCGGTTGTTGCCTTATAATTTTAAATAATATTCAAAATAAGTTTTTTTTTCGTATATTGAAATGTATGTATGCGTATTTTATATATTATATTTGCAAGTTATTTTATATATTTATATATAGCAAGTATGGATAAAATTCGATTAGATTTATTTATATCCCTCATCAATATCATCGGTACATGTATTCAAAATTATATTCTGTATTTACATAAAAAAATTATTATTATTATTATTATTTCTCATATATACGACGAGGTTGAAAGATGAATATTGAATATTTGAAATACATTTGTATTTATTTTTTTCCAAAACATTTTTTTATTTTGAATTGGGTATTTTCTATATGATATATTTACATTTGTATATATATGGGGAAGTAAAGCATAAAACAATATTTATAAATTCATAGATACACACACTCCTATAAATAAAATAATCATTTATCTTACGAAAGATGCATCTTTATATATATATACCCATAAACTAAAATATGTACACTTATGCTTTATATAAGTATATATGCCATATAGAACAGAACATCGATCCCACATATATACTCATATTTATATATATGATACATTATTAAATTCATAAAAACAAAAAAAAATGATTTATTGACATACATTTCACCTTTTAACATTTTGGCATTTGGTTATTTCACTTTCTATACACATAGTATCGTACATATAATATAAATAGATAGATACTTATATGTATATAGTGAGGGATATAAACATTTTGTGCAATAACTTGTAAAGCAAACGATATCGCAAATTCAAATCTTCTCTGACCCTCTAATAAATTTTAACACATTTTCCTGTAATAATAATATAAAAAAAACATTAAACATTCTTTACTATACGATGTATTTTGTAAACGATTTACTTATACAAAAAATAAAACATCGACAAATAGTAAATTTTACTGTATATGGAATTATAATATATATAACCCAAAAATTTAGGGAAATATACAATAAAATGTAATGCTAATAATTTGAATACGTAGAATATACGTTTTTTTATGTATATAGATTTTCAGTAAATGCCAAACACATATATGCATATGGAATATAAGCGTATTTTTCGCAAATTATCATTGTAGTTGCGTGTGGTGTATTATAGAAGATACATAGAAGCATTAAATATTATTATTTATATACAATGGTGAATATTGAAAACATAATCATATAATAAAAACAACCACAAACCAAAATTTTTATGAGGACATCTTTCTTTATTTCTTTCTTTATATATTTACCGATATATAATGAAAAACAAATGGATATTTATAACGAAAATAAAATAAAGAAAAATCAAAGTAAAATAAATGTAATACATAAAAATAGAAAAGTTTTCGCATATATATAATATTGGTGTGATAGATAGACAAAATAATAATAAAAAAAAATAAAGAAACAGAAATCATAACTTAAAAAAGTTTTCGTTTTATTTTTATATATGTACTTTATATAACTTTTTTGTTAAGTGGGTTATTTGTACTGTCTATAGATAGTACGTATAGTATTATATTGATATATCATACATGAGTTATTTATAAATAGATATGAGATGGTATCAATAATAAGTATATTGTTAAAACATTTTATTGTATTTGGAATGGGTTGGTAATAAATAAAAAATACAAGAAAATTCGTCTTGATGTCCTATATATATATATATATATATGGTTTTATTAAAAAAATAAAAAAGAAAATCGAATTCAGATAAAACAGTTGTTAATAATATAAAAAAAAATCATTTCAAAGTTATCACAGCATTATCAATATAATATTGATAATATATATATAATAGAATTATTTCAATTTGGTATTATCTTCGCTCGTATCGCATTAAATATTTGGTCTTTGTTGAATATTTGTTGAAATATTATTATCAACTTTTTGTATTTTATATCGTGTGTTATTATAATAATTGACACAATTTTCAATACCATACATTATATCAAACATTATTCGGATAAGAATACATTTTTTTTAAAGTTTTAAACTTTTTACTCAAGAAATGTGTTGATTTTTTATTGATAAATCAAGCCAATAAATTGAAAATGCCATACTGTATACATTTCTGGTTGAGTGGGTTAAATTGATATATGCTTCATATTGAATTGAATTTAAACCAAATAAATAAATTTCATAAAGTGGATTTGTGATGATAGATTTCGATTTTTCCTATTTGTTCATCGCACTTATATACCAACTCCAAATTTGTTTAAATTGATTAGGTTTGTATATATATATGTAATGTTATTATTATATTTGCATCTATCTATGCGAATATTTATATATTGTCTATATGTATGTATGTATGTACTTAGACTTTCAGAAATCAAAGTTATTTCTTTTTTTTTCCACTTTGTGTTTGCACCAAGAACAACAACACGTACTTTTATCTTATTATAATACAGGAAATTTATTGAAATGTGACATGAGTGCAGCATATTTAAGATTAAACAAGTATTATATATATATATATATATATATACTATACTTATTTATATATACATAGGCCCAACAATAAAACGTGTATATGTATGACACTCACGATTTAGTATTTACGAAATAAAAAACCTCTTTATATAAACTTTTTCTTTCTTTCATAATGTATTTATAAAAGCGTATGTTATTTCATTTGTTTTTACATTATATAAAGGAAAAGTTAATTATTTAATATCTCATTTCACATATATGTACATGTAATGTATATAGCTATAGATAAATTTAAATTCAGTTTTTTTCTTTTTTTCTTTGTTCAATATAAAAATATATATTTTATTTATAGTTACTTTCACGAATTAATTTAAAAAATATATAGTAAAACTTATGTAATGGAAGTTAATAATATTATTTATAAAATTTCACAAAAAAAATTTGCAAATATTTTATTAAACCGGTTGAGGGATTCGTTAAAAAAACTATATAACTATATAAGAAAATGAAGTTACTTGGGGAAATCATTTATCCAGATTTTGCCTTTTAAACGGTATTGTGAAAACTCAGAATTCTATTCCCTATACTAACGAAACAACAAAAAAACTAAAATGAAAATATTTCCATTTTGCAATACGCAACAATTATAGTATGTAAATTTCTCTTTTTTTTTGCTCTGTATATTCAGTTTTCTATCGATACCGGGCTTAAACTAAAAATAGATTGCATATAATTTAATTTATATACCAACCAGCTAACAAATATACCAACAAATAATTAATTATAAAATATAATCTCTATACGAATAAATTTAATTTGATTGGAAAATATATATATACAAAAACCTTTGAGCAATGTCAAGTTAAATTTAAAATTAGGATATAAGATAATATATATTCAGTTATATAGAATTAAAATTAAATATACTATATATATATATGTGAATAGGTCTATTTAACACTAATTCTATATGCGACTATATACACAAGCCATATAGCAAGATCTACTTATGCAAATATAAATGATACAATAAATACCGAGATGTATATACAATCTATATATATATAAAATAAATAGGTGAATTTATATTTGCTATTTCTATATACATATATAAATAGAGGTTAACTGTGTATATATGCATATATATTTTTGTAGGTTTATATCGAATGAAAATTAATGTATTTATAGTAAAATGTATATATGAACATACATTTAAATCAATAACTATATATAAATAAATAATATGGTACATATATATAGAAAATAAATCAACAAGCAAACATCACAAAACTATAAATATATTAAATAAATATATATATTGTATATATATGATATAATAAGGAACACAAAATATAAATGTGTCACAGATAAAACCAAAAAGGCGTATCATATATGTATATGGTTTTTGGTATATATATAATATATCAAGTTGTTTTACAAAATATATAATAAAATAATTATTATTATTAAATATATTGTAGGTATAATCCTATTATAATATTATATGTAGACGAATGTGTGTTTGTTTATTCTATATGAATATTTGTTTATTCTATATATATATATATATATTGTATATTAATATTTATTCATATACATTTACATATCATATAATATTAATTTTTATATTTACTTAACTTTTACCGCATGTTTTACCAAAAAATATTATACATTTCGGTATATATATATAGATATATAAATTTGATACATCTATGCATTTTATCAAAGATTTTATATCCACTTATACTGCAACCGCTTAAAATTTATAGCATATACAGATTTATATATAGTTAAATAATTTAGTATTAAATTTGATTTATCGTTCGTTTAATTTATCGCTCATCTACTTGAGGTATAAATGTTTTGGTTTCTTGTAAAACAAGTTTATATATTTTTTAATGTTTTAGATCTTGAAATTATTTGAATGACTTTTGTGTTTTTGGGTAAATATATTTATTAGTTTTGAAAATGATGTATATATATTCATAATTAGAGAATTTTTTATTTCATAAACACAATTAAAATTTTTTAAAAAACCATATTACGAAATTATTGTTAATGGAATGGTTAGCCGTCATCAGGTTCCGCCGAAATATGTTAAGATATCAATAAAAATTACAAATTAATTTCCAAACTAAAGAAAAAAACATATATATCGATTCAGTTACTAACTGCGAAAATATTGCAAATCGTTCAAGAAAAAAAACACAAATTTTTCCACTCAATAATACAATAAGATACAAATCATATGAAAAAAAAAATCATTTAATTATTGGTATAAAAAATATAAGAAAAACAACTTGTAAATATTCAAAAGTATAAATTAAATATAATGAAGGTTAATTTGCATGTCACCAAATAAAAAAAACATTCAATTTATTTTTTCATACAAATAAACAATTCAAAACTATAATTTTTTTATTTTTTCATTTTTATTTCAACAAATAAAGAAAATAAAAGGTAAATTTTGTTTTTAATATCTCTTATTCACATATACTGTATACTAATTGAATTAATTTAATTTATAAATGTGTTATAATTAAATTAAATATATACTAAAAAAAATCCATTAATTTCATATACAGAAAAAAATGAAACTATATACTTCAATTGCACATAATTTGTGATTGTACAATTAGAACGTGTATAAAAATATATAATAGAAAAAATAATCCTATATACCATTTAGTTATATAACATATATACCTGAATGTACACTTATAATTGTCATATATAAAGTTATATTAAAATACGCGTTTTTTATTTTTTTTTTAATTATATACAATGGTGTTATTAATAAATGCGATGTGTGAAATTAAAAGTATTAGGTTGTCGAAAAAGTATTGATAATTTTTATAAATAGATGTCATTATAATTGAATATTTCAAGTAGTACTAATCTGATCAGGTAACACTAACATATGTTCGAAAGATGACATTTCGTAGATAAAAAAAAAAAAAAATTAAATTTGTTTAGTCATTTAAAAGTTGTAGTGCATTAAAGATGAGCGAAATTAGTGAAAAAATTCAATACATTTTACAATTTTATTATGAAAAAGGTGAAAATGCAACGCAGGCACATGAACAAATTTGTGCAGTTTACGGTGAAGGAACTTTATCAAAATTAACAGCCTATAGATGGTTTGCTCGATTTCGTTCCGGTAATTTTGATGTCAAAGATGCACCTCGTTCTGGTCGACCAATCACTGAAAAAGTCGATGAAATCATATCAAAAATTGAAGAAAATCGACACGTAAGCAGACATGATATCGCTAAAGAACTAAACATCCATCACCAAACAGTTTTAAACCATTTGACAAAGCCATTTGACGCTGGATACAAGAAAAACAATTTAATGAACCGAATTTCCATTTGCGAAACGCTGTTTAAAAGGAACGAAATCGAGTCCTTTTTAAAGCGAATGATTACAGGTGATGAAAAATGGATCACATACGATAATAATGTACGAAAAAGATCGTGGTCCAAGAAGGGTGAAGCTCCTAAAACAGTAGCAAAACCTGGATTAACACCAAGAAAGGTAATGCTGTCTGTTTGGTGGGATTGGAAAGGAATCGTTCATTATGAATTACTAGCACCCGGTCAAACCATTGATTCCGATCTCTATTGTCAACAATTAACAAGATTGAAGCACGAGATTAAAAGAAAACGTCCAGAATTAATCAATCGAAAGGGTGTTGTGTTCCATCATGACAAAGCCAGACCACACACATCTTTGATGACTCGGCAGAAACTGAGAGAGTTTGGCTGGGAAGTTTTAATGCATCCACCATATAGCCCGGACCTTGCACCTTCAGATTATCATTTGTTCCGGTCTCTGCAGAACTCCCTTAATGGTTTAAAATTAAATTCCGCAGAGGACTGCAAAATGCACTTGGATCCATAGAAATAATATAGTAGAACTAGAAGCGAAATTAGGTTAGGATTCTTGGTTAAACATCAATGGCGTCCATTTAGGATATTTGTCAAAAAAATTCCATCGATATTTTTAAAAGCTTTATACATCGACATCGACAGCGATAAATTAATTAAAATTGTGTGTAAAAATTCATATAAAGTTAATATAAAGCTTAAAACAATAAAATTAAGCTTTATATAAAGCTCAAAATCGATTTAAATTAAAATTTTAGGTTAAATTCCTTAAAAATTTATGAAAAATTCCTCAAAAATTTAGAAAAATGGCCGAAATCCGCCATTGATGTTTAACCAAACCATTTATATGAAAACATAACCTAATTTCGCTTCTAGTTCTACTATATTATTTCTATGCTTGGATCAGTTTTTTGCCCAGAAAACACAGAAGTTCTACAGTGATGGGATAATGTCTTTACCAGAAAAAATGGCAAAGGGTCATCGATCAAAACGGCGCATATTTGGTTTAATAAAGTTCATTTGAAATATATAAAAAAATCGTTTGAATTTTGTAAAAAAAATTAACAATACTTTTTACACAACCTAATATATACATATAAACAATAAAAACACATTCGAATGTTAAACATTCATTATATAAATTTGCAAATATACACACATCTATATTTGAAGTGTCTATATATATTTTTGTTTAGATATATTTTTGTTGTGTTGTTTATATATATATTTCCTTCCATCATCAGTAGATAATATGCATATAGTAATTATATATACCTTTTTTTTAATTAATTTCAATTCACAAATATATTTTTTATTCATGTTTACTATATATATCTATATACCTATATTATTTATACTTGAATGAATGCATTAATGCATGCATAAATATATGCATTATGCAACCTTTTCTATACCATAAAATAAAAAAATATTCATATAGTAATTGGTGGATATGTGGGAGATAATGTACAAAAAAAATTCAATTCAATTCGAGTGTATTTTTATAAATGGGGTTATATAATTATTGTGTTCATTATAAATTCAGAAAAATAAAGTCACATATATATGATATTTGATATTTATACCTTTATTTATAATATAAAGATAAAGATATCTTTTACCTACACAGAACTAAATTGCTTTAAAAATCTACTGTAGGAACAAAATCATGATCATTGCGATGCATTTATACAACTAATCAGAAGCGTATATATTCGTTACTGAACTGAATTACTATTTTTTTTTGTTGTAAATAAAACTGAAAATATTTTTACGTTATATTTAATTCAGGAAAATCAATATCCATATATGGTTAAAAATATGTTATTCCAATATTCTAAAGTACATGTAAATACGATTTTAGGTCTTTGCTATATTGACAATTTATCGCATAAATCAAATATATTATATACAAAATTTAGCTATATGAATGTTTATCTAAAAAAACCAATTACTACACAACTTGTATGTTCATCAAAAAATTATTGAAAATGTATTCTGTTAAGAAAATTGAATCGAGAAAATTCAAATTCCATTTAAATAAAATCGTTCAAATGCTACTTTAAATGTGATTACCAAATATATATATATGCATGCACATACACACATTTTAAAAATATACAAATTGTGCGATTTAGCCTAAAGAATTTTCAACTTTAATATTTCATTTATATTTTACTTTATCTATATGCAAAAACACAAATTATATTTTAAATATATAGTTATATTACAGAATACATATATTTATTATATATACATAGATCTCTGTGAAATTTATTTTTTTTTTCTTTTTACAAACCATTATAAAGGATTTATATATAAGTTTGGAAAATTTGTATCTTCCATTTATATGTGTATAAAAAAAATAATTATTATATACATATTTGCATTTTGTTGCAAATATGTTCGCATTTCATGTATATACTTCTACAATACACGATGATGCAATTGAATTTCTACAAATGTTCAACTTTTTTTTTATTCGTAATAATAATAATAATAATAATCTGATACACATTTGCATCTCATATATTATATTCATATATAGATATATATGCATAAAATACGTGCAGCAAGAACTCTGAGTATAATTTAAATGAAAAAATATAATTTGAATATAAAAAATTCTATATTTTTTTCATTTATTCATTTATTTAGTGAATTTTTATATTTACATATATATATATATGTAATTATAATTATATATCATCAACATCATCTATATCTATATATAAATAGTAGTTATATATAGTCAACAGTATATATAAAAAATAAAATATAATACCAAAAGTAATTAAAAGTGCAACGTAAAAAATAAATAAAATTGAATAAAGTTTTTTTTTTATTTGTATTTATTATATACATTTGTACCTCTAAACCATATGCTAGATATACTTTAAATGAGTTTCAATGCGGTTTAAGCTGTGTTTTTTTATTATTGTAAAATATATTTGAAGTTTTTTTGTTTAATTCACACTTGTATTACTGCCTCCTTTTATATATAGTTAGAAGCGTTTACATTTCTGTATATGTAAAAGTAAACGCGTTTAATATAATATATATTGTTACAATTAATGACATATTTTTTTATATGTATAAGAAATAGAATTTACGTGTATTTAAATAATTAAATATTGTCATTATTTTCTCATGCTTATATTATTTCTATAAATAAATGTATATAGACAGAGGTATATTGAATATATTAATTTAGCAATTGTGTCATTAACAGAATTGTATATTAAACAAAAAAAATTAAAATAATGTATCGTAATATATGAATCTTTCATTTGACTGTATACGGAGTAAAATTAAATAAAAAAATATACAGAATATATGTACATATATGTATATCGATATATGTTGATATTTATGTAGTGAAATTTTTATTTTCATATTATTCTCTATGGTAAATAATTACAGCAATGTAATTTAACATATATATATATATAATTATGTATGCATTCAAATCCTATAGATATATAGATATCACTTAATGAGCATTTGGAATATATGTAAATTAAAATACTCTATAGAATTGTTATTAATTTTAGATTATCATTTAGTATGCAATGGACAATAATAAATGCAATGGATTTTTTTCTGTAACAGTTGTATAATTGCAAATTTACGAACAGCATTTTGTTCTATATTTATATTTTCAAATACTTAATTATTCGACGTTTTACATTGTCAGAAGTTCTATATATACATACAATTCAATCATTACACTTCAACTAAAATTTCATTATATTTATTGTGAAATCGCATTAAATTTATATAATTGAGAATCATTTAGATATTTTTTTTTGTTATATTATATTATATATAAGAATTCTATTAATTAGGGGTTGAAAATTTGAAAAAATATGACTTTTTAATTTTTTTATTGTATATATGAATGATTAAAATTATATATCAGCAATTTTTGCCAATGAAAATATTTATTATAATATACTTCTTTTGAGGTAACTTTTTCTGGAAAATAAATCTTATTTGCAGATGACTTTATATGTCAAACATGTTTACTATAATTTGTTCATTGTTTGTTTATTATCAATCCTATATAGCGAGTACATAACTATATGTATGCATTAATAAACTTCAATGCAGCGAATTACAATTTCTATTTTCATCTACTACGTGTAGGAATTAAAAATGCGGATTTAGATAACAGATGGCGAAACTAGCGTTGAGTGTATCGCAACACACCTCGGCCATTTACTTTTTTTTTGTCTGTCATTAGGCTATAAATTTCAGAATATGTCATTTCATTGCAGTGTAAACAACAAAGCTTTTTTTTGCTTCGAATATGTGGAAACACATGCCTGAAAAAGTTGTTTTGGGGGGAAGTTTAATAACTTTCTTTAATTTGAAGAAAACCGCTGCTGAAAGTTATCGTTTGTTGGTTGAAGTTTATGGTGGACATGCTCCAGCTCAAGCAACTTGTGAACGATGGTTTGTACGCTTCCGAAGTGGTGATTTTGACTTGGAAGACAAAGAACAGCCAGGTCAGCCAAAAAAATTGGAAGACGAAGAATTGCAAGCGTTATTGGATGAAAATTCGTGTAGAACGCAACATGAACTTGCAATGGCGTTGAATGTCGACCAAACAACCATTGGCAAACGTTTACATTTTGTTATACATATAAATGCCATTTTCAAGCCAACAAATCCGCATTATTAATTCCTACTATATTATATATTATCTAAACATTTTCTCTTCATATGTATCAAAACAATTTTTCATCTTTTATTATATGAAAATCTATAAAAATTAATAGGATTTTTTTCTTTTTACATATTTTTCTTTTTATATAATGTCCTTTCTTATTATATATATATATATATAATATATAAAAGATAATTTATGTCAATTTATTTCACTTGAACAGATTTTTATTGTTTAATATATAAATAATCAATAAGTTTTCTAAAACGATCTTAATATCTTACAAAATTATTGTCTGTCAAATATTATATTTATAAATATATATACATAGTTATTTTCAATTTACAAATATCTTATATATCCTTCTATATTACTATATAAGAAAATATATATAAATGAATATTTTTTTATGAAAAGAAATATTAATCTTTTATGATGTATATATATATACTATAATATATAGAGTTGTTAAAACCTGTGAAAATGAGCAGAAAATCAAAGTGAATTTGTCATTATAAATACAAATTTTCTATATATAAACTCATATGAAGTATATATGTATTATCAATATTATATACATATAGCTATATATATATAGAATTTCATTAAACATTTCTTAGGGATTCACTTCCTTATATTCTTATATATATTATATATATATAAGGACCGAATATATAATTATAAAAGATTTTGTAACCTTATTTTTTTAATATTTAATAAATATTATTTATCTCGTATATCAATGGAATAAAAAGTAATATTAAATACATATTTTGGTGTCAGATACAGAGTTATTATCCCTTCTATTAATACTTTTCATATAGCATTATAACTTCTTATATACCCATATAATGAGTCCTATTAATTCTGTACATACATGTTTAGAAAAGATATTATTTTTAATATTACAATATTTCTTTAATATTACATTAAATTATTAAATCCGACTGGTAAATTAAAGATAATCAATTTTTTAGTACAAATTTATCTATACAAAATAAATACAAAAGTAAAAAAGAAAAATTTAGTTCAATATACAATTTAAAATTTATATAAGTGTGTATAATACAAAATATGTCGGTATATGTCCCTTTATTTTTTTTATTTACATATATAAGATTATCATGCACCCGCCGCATTCAGTCATTCCGAACAACGCATGATATATATAGTAATGTAATAAAATGTAATACAACTCAACTCTATTACAAACACTAACAAATATGTATCTAATAATAAATACATACCTTTAGGGTTACATATTATACATATATATATGTGTTGATGTAAACTTGCAAATTTTTCTTCATCATACATAACATATATATTGTATAGATAATTTTATTATAACATTATATGTATCATATGGGAATATTTTTACACACAATATGTTTTTATATATGTGTATATATTACATATTCGGTATCCACAGATAGTGTGATTCTTAACTTGTTAAGTTTATTTTTCAATAGTTCCATTGTATAGTTAGCCATAAAGTTCTTATTATAACAAATTTTATGAATATAATATTGAGACACGGTATAGAATAGGAGTGTTGAAATCGAAAAGTAACTATATGATCGTTCAATAATTTTCAAATACTAAACTGACTTCTTTCATTAGGCGGTGAAAGAGTAAAAAAATAAAAATGAGCATTCACCCAAATTCGTATTTGAATTGTAGATCTATATAGCCTAAACCTCGAATAATTTAGGGTGCTTAATTTCCTTCATTCCTTATATCCATAAATGTGTGATAGATAATAGAAAAATGTGTAAAATAAATTATGTATATAATGAATGATATTATGTATATAGTATATATATAATGTCTTTCAAATTACCAAAGCTCGCATACAATATTGTCATGAATCAAACATTTAAGTTTGCGCCCTGTTTATATATATATAGAAATACTTTTATATATACTGAATATAATATAAATAATAAATAACAATATTAATCTAATTTGATGATGTCATCACATGATGTTTGGCGATGACAACTAGGACGACGACGATAACGATAAGGAAAATACCCATATATGTATCATATATACTATATATTTTACCATAATATAAAATATTCATATTTATGTATCCTGTTATGTAATCGTATAATATCCTAATATATATATATCTATACCCACCTTGTTATATGAGCCATTGTATATATAAAGCAAAAAATAAAAAAACAATATTATTCTGTTCTATATATATACTTATTTATATATACCTCAAATATACATAAATTGTATTTATTTATATGAAGAAGAATAAGAAGAAGAAAAAATGAACACCGTAAAAGAGTAAAAGTTCTGTCAAGTGTATTATATCCCTTTTTTTTGTATATAGATATATAAAATATATTCAATAAATATATATTTATATATATAAATAAATAAATGAATGTAAAGATAACAGGGAAAGAAAATGAAATTGGATAAGACATTGATTAAAATCCATAAAGTGTGTATGTATAAGAAAAATTATATTTATGATATAAGTGGATATGATTGATATTCAGCGTAACTTTTATATATTTATATGTTATATTTTTATGCATATATAAACAAACATTTTTTTCTCTCCCTCAACCATTTTTATGCAACATATATATTAATATTTATTTTATATATACAAAGTTATTCTTATTGTATGTATTATTATATGTATGCATGCATGTACCATATATACGTATAAAATTAAATTAATTTTGACATATGTTGATTAAATTAATTATATGTTTTGATACTTTTATATACATAAATGTATATATTCTAAAAATTATATATCTATATCTATATCATCATGTATAATAGTTATTATATATACAATAATCGTCATATATATTATAATTAATTATGATTTTTGGTATAGAATTCCCGTGTATATAAATACAAAAATTTTGTGTTCAACCGTGTGTTGTAATTTATTGATATATGAACATTTTACGTTTGGTGAGCGTATATATATATATACAAAGAGATATATATACTATTGTAATATATAGTTAAGGCATAAAATATTTTTAGAATATACAAATAATGAAATATAATATATATAATATATATTTATGCGAATAATTAACTCGAAAACAGACAGGAAATTTTTGTTTGCATATACAATACGATATGATTATTGAATGTATGATATATGATAAATATATAAAATGTATGATACATAACAAAAATAATTTTTGTTTTTATTCATTTTGAAAATATTTATTTAAAGTCATTTACATATAGTAAAATAAATATTTTATTAATAATGTTTTATTTTTTTCTATTATATTTCAGGTGAGATTTAATGTTTTTTTAGCTGATAAATTAATGATAAGTGCTATGATAAATTTTGTGAAGAAAATACATTTCATTTTTTCGGGGTTAAAAGGTAATATTTTATAAGTTTCTAAATATTAATAAAAGAGAACGAAAAAACTGAATCGAACCATAGAAGAAATATAATATAATAGAAAAAGTTAAATTTTTATGATATTTATAAAAATAAAATAATATAAAATTAACAGCAAAATCAGTCGTTCCATATACCTACGACGAAGTAATATAAGCATTTTATTTAGATATCCTTTTACTTAGGATATTTTGAACTTTTTTGCATATTAAAACGGGTTAAATAATTTTTGATTAATGCACATATTCAAAATCAAATGATAAATTAATTTAACTAGTATATGAATCACATTTTTGTTTTGTATTTTCCTACAAGTTTTTAAATGATATTTTAAAGATATTTCTACCATCATAGAAATGAATAAAAAATTTACAGATATATATCTTATTAGTTGTATTAAAAATTGTTGGAATTACAAAAAAATTAGTATCTCCATAGAATTTAATTTATAAGTAATAAAAAGTTAAAACATAAAAAAAACAACATTTAAATTGAAATTTTTTATCAAAAATCATTTAAAATCTCATATAGAAATATTTTCAATATACGATGAGGAGAAAAAAATTGTTTGTGACCATAAAAAAAGCTATATATAAATGATTGATTTTCAATTTATATACGATATAATAACAAAATAGAAATACTATATATATTGTATAACACACACTAACCTATATATATGTATTATGTATAAATGTGAGATCAATATAAAATTATTAATATTTCGTAATTCTTCATTTCCGCAATCCGATATTATATCTATATGTTGCTGTGCATATAGATTTTATTTTATATTCCTAAAATTTCCATAATATATTGAAAGGATATATATTTATTGAAAGGGGGGCAGTGGTTTTTAGGTATATATTTATATATATATATATATAAATCATTTTAAATGTATTTGAATTACAAAATTGTTATATATATTTAGAAATATGGCCAATACATTTATTTAATACTTTTTTATATATCTATAAATTGATTCAATATTTACATTTATACCCTTTTTACATTTATATATATACATATAATGTTATGTGTGTATATAACCTTACAAATATTATATAAAAATATATAAATTATAGTTTTCAATTTTGAACAATCGGCAATAGGAAAATATTATTTATCATTCCGTATATAAACATACATAAACATCAGTTTATATATATAGTAGTTAAATGTATATTTATATATATAGGAATTGTATATGGATTGAACAATTCTATTAAATTTATATTGATTTATGGATATGAATTGTTTTTGTTTACAAAAAAATCATTTATTTTTGGATGAAACAATATAAAAATGCAATTCAATGATATAACATATTATAAATATTTTTTTCGTATTGTTTTTAATAATGAAAACTCCAATTATATAATTCACACCGCAAATATCGATATGTTTAGCCAGAGATCATTTGCATTAAAGCTGTAATATATATGTTTGTAAGAAACAATACCAGTTTTTTTTTATAATTCTAAATACAACTCCGTATTTATGAAAAATGAAATATATTTAAATTAATTAGATTAACGATATATAAAATAATATGTATTTATTTTAAATATTATTAATTATATATTTTTTGTATTGTATTTCATCATATATATATATATATATATATGTAATACATGCAATATATTGTAATATTAAACCGCATTTGTATATATATAAATATGTTTATATACGTTTCTCTTTGGGTCTTTTAGCATGAAATAAAAAAAAAAATATAAATATAATCTGTTTCTGTATATATATTTATATTTAACTCTATATATATCAAATATATTTAATATATATAAAGTTTATTATACACAAAAGACCCTTTCTAATTTGTGGTCGCAATTTTATTACTCAATCAGTGTCATTTTACATTAAATATTATCTAGAGAATTTACCGCATTTGTTATATATAAAACGTATAATAAAATTATTTTAGATATAAATATATATTATTTTTTTTCCTTTTCATTATTATAGAGATATAAACTTTACTATATATAATTTATAATATCAATTATACATTTTTTTTTCTTTAAATATATTAAAATCCCTACTGTATTAATTTCCATAAAATAATATATATTAAAAACAAACCATTTACCTATAATATAATAGAATGCATAAAAATATATTTATAGATATTAGGTATTATTTTTAATATATTCATTAAAAAAAATGTTATTAAATTAAATTTTATATCGCTATACTTGGTTTTATGTATTTCAATGTGATGACGCATATTTAGTAAAAACCCACATTAAATTCTCATAGTATAGAGATTAATAAAAAAAAAAGTTAGCTGATCAATATAACTATATAATCTTCTATTTAAACAATTCTTAAACCATTTATCAATCCTTAATGTTCCTCGAAAACACTATTTAAGTAATATTTTCACAATGCGATGCCTGTATCAAGATCTGCTTTAAAATCCCATTTATATATTACTTCTATATTCATCGCAGTCGATGATCAGATGAAATATATAGATTTTAATTGTTGATATATTATCAATAAGATGATTTTATTTCTAGATTCCCCTATAACAATGGAATTTCCGTCTATAATAACCTCTTTTACGCCGTTCCATATACAAATATTTAAATAATTTATATTCATTAAAAGTTATATCGTATAATTATCATTTATCTTATTTATAACAATTTTTATGTATACTTATATATAAAATATTTGTTTATATAATTAAAAAAAATTTATGTATTATATTATAATATATATTTATTTTTATATCAAAAAAATATTCACATTAATTTAATTAAAAGTATTTTTTTGTTCTCTTTATTTGAACAAAAAATATCAATATCTCATTATAATGAAATTCAGTATATATAGAAAAAATAAAATGTTAAATAAAAATACATAATCAATATGAAAAAAAAGAATAGATTCAATATGTATATAATATAATTATTAAAAAAAAAATGTTGCAATATATATTTTTTCTAGATTTCTTTATCTTTTTAATTTGAATACATATATTATATAAATATATATATATAGTTACGACCATTCGATTCCCATATTGCACATAGCATATAATTTTCATTTTAATAGTGTAATTTTTTTTACATTATATAAATATAACAAAAAATAAAAAAAATTGTTTTATCAAAAAAAATAATATATATATTTTCTTTTTCATCTATCCGATTTATACAAAAAAAAATTTCTATCCATTCTTATAAAAAAAAATATATATTTATTTTTTTCTTATTTCAATAATCACTATATATGACACATACAAGTTCGTCACAATATGATGTTTTTGTTGTTTTGTATATCGTCCAAATATATATATAAGTTAAGATATTATTAAATAATAATTTATCGGACTATATCTGTATAATGTGCATGTAGATATAAAAGAATAAGATCCTTGAAGGAAATAGTGAAAAAAACAAGAATTTTCAAGAAGAAAATCCTCTTTCTATTATATTTTTATTATATAAGATTTAACTTTCTATTGTATTATATATATGAAGTGGTTATGTAACTATACATATATGTACATATTGTATGATACATATCCACCTGTTTCAAAACGTATCTTTCTGGATATATATATATATATATATATATATATATAAAGATATAATAATATATATCTCTATATATTTATACATACATTCTTTTATTTACATTTTATATACAGTATATATGCATATAATAGGGATGGTTATGCTTTTTTTATATGTTATACAAATATGTATAGCGGGTTTTTATACACATGTAAAATAAAAGCATATAAACACAAATCTTTTTCGATTTCATATGTATAAACAGATCATACAGATATACCTCTATGTCTATATCTATCTATATTTACAAATAAACACATTTTCTTTCGTTTTCTTCTCAATTTACTTTTATATGTTTTTCTTTATGTACTAAATAAAGCTCTAATATATATATAATATTATTATATATACCTCCTTGTATATATATGAATTTTTTTTCATCTTTCGCATTCATTCATCTTCGCACATTGTCTACAGTATATACAAATATAGAATATATATATAGATAGATGTTTATACATACACGCTTGTTATTATTATGGCTAATCATTCATCCATTCACTTCATCTATTGTTATCGATAACAACATATAAAATATTTCTATGAATATACACGTCATTTATGATGTATATACATTCCATATAGAACTTCTATTATATATACGGTTGTGCTGGCATTGAGATAAAAAGATTGAAATAATGACTGTAAATATCCTATGTATAATATGTACGAATGTATATATATCTATAGATATAGTCATTATTATATATGATTTTTTGTTTGTTTGAATTTTGGCAATTTGAGGATGATTGTATACATATGAGTTTATATATATAATATATATGAAAAACAAAAATTGGATGTTTTCTATATTTAGAAAATAAAATTTGTAAAGGGTCATCTGGAGAACATTATGTAACATATATATACCATAAATGTGCGCTAATGATCACAAAAATATGATTCAATCAATGGCTTATTATGTACATTGTTCATACACAATTTTAGAAATATTCCGAAGATTATTAGATATCCGATTTCAAATGTATATAAATACTATAATAAACAAATAAAGTGAAATATATATATCCTTAAATAATTATAATAATAAATCTATAATTTGAATTATATAATAAAAAATTCATTTATATCTATATCTATACTTTAAAAAACAAAAAAAAAGTAAAAACATATATTACGATTAGATTAACTAACAATATCTCTAAAAATTATTATACATAATATTTCATTATATAAAATATTAATATTTAATTATTTTTTTTTTTACTTTCAATTTTATATTTTTTTAGTTAATTTATTGTTAATTACATATATTATTTCGATATTATTGATTTATAGTTCGTTTTTTCGTAGTTTTCTGTTCTGTATATCAAAATACAGACCTTATACATGAACTTTGTCCGGTCATTTCAGTATATATTTTGATAAATGTATATATAGAAAAAAATGATATGGTGCGTCAGCTACCTCATAATTAAATATAAAAAACATTTTTTTTTATTGAATAAAATATAAATACAATAATTTCAAAATCAATATATAAATTATAACTCTCAGAATATAAAACTAAAAAAAAAAAAAAGAATATAAAAAGAAGGTGAGCTATTACATATTTTTTTATATATATTAATATAAATTTATAACTCGATATGTACTATATATAATCAATATATAAATTATTAACGATATATATTCACTAAAGTATGTTTCATAAAATATAAATTTCTGTATCTGATAATATTTAATGAAGACGAAACTACATAGCAGAAGTAAGTCATGTAATATAAAAAATCAAAATGTTAAAAGTTTATGAAATCTTTACTTCAAACTATTGACCATATTCCTATTTTTTTTTTTTGATTGGTATTAGATAATTGAAAATTTTCATATAACAGTGAAAAGTTTATCCGCACTGTATTTTATCAAATTCGTAACAGAAAGAAATAAAAGAAACTGCCCTTATTCTATATATATTTCTTCACATTTCATTGTATATAAGTATTAGAAACAGTGTTTATAAATAGTTTTTTAGTTATCCATTTATTTTCAAATAACAAACAAATATCTTAATTCTTATAATAAACGTAATTCATGAAATTTACATTTAAGATTGATTTTTCTGTCAAAGTTGTGTATTTTACAGAAATTTAAATAAATATCTTAGATATGGAATGTTTTTCTTCTTTTAATATATTAAAATTCTATCTTCAATAACAATTATATTAAATTTTCATATCAAAATCAAAACATTGATTTTTATAATTATATTTAGTTCTTATATAGCCATGGGATTTTTAATATTCATGCTTGTATATAATTATACATTTATGATTTAATGAATTTGAAATAAATAATACAATAATAATATATTTGGAAATAATAATTATAGTATTTACATATATATAGAGACGGAGGGTTACCTAACAAAACGTTATATTTTCATTTTGTATATAATAAAACTAACAGCAATATTAATGTAATAACTATTTATGCTATATATTTATATATAAATATTCTATTGATAATAGCATTAATTCATATTATATAAAAAAAGGGTTGTTTATGAGTGTACTATAAGCAATATTATAACCTATATATGTATGGTGATGGGCTGAAACGATTGTACAAATAAGTTCCCTGCTTAATTGTTATTCTGTATATATACGCACATATTTGATTGAACATTTTATATTATATTTTTTCTACATATATACTTTTGTAATATAACATAACATATTTCAATATATACCTGTGAAATACAATATATAGAAATTATATTAAAGCGTATATGCAAATATTCCTTTCTATATTAATATATTTACCTACTACAAAAAAAAATGTTTGGTTATATTGAATAAATTATGGTATTAATCGGTATTCAACTTGCACATGACATATATTAGATTAATAATCACGGTATAATATGTTGAATCAGTTGAATACATTGTTGATTTACTATATTATATATGTTATTATATTGAATTTTTGTAAATCATAATATCCTGGATATTGAATGGTTTGAATATAAAAAAAAGCAAAATAAATATTGTTTTGTTCCGTGGTATTATTCCTTTCGGTATATATATACGTTTTTTTTCGGTATATATATACGTGCCATACCTGCCCCCATAGATAAGCACGCTTTTATATACGTAAAGATAAATAAAATATAAATATTATAAACATTGGGGGGTAGACTGTATTTTTTTTACGAATAGTAATCTCTATATAAAAAAAAAATAACAACATGAAAACTAAAAATAACATATATATAAATGTATGTAATGTAATGACACATACACAAAAAAGCAATTAAACATTATTGATGTAAACGAATTTATGGTTATATAAAATATATTTTATTCATGAAATCGATTATAATTTATAAATATTTTTTTACCTTTAATTGGAATTCAAAAAAAAAAATTCCAAAAAAAGTTCAGAAATGAAAAATCTATTTATATTTATTCAATAAAAATATTATTATATGCTTTTTATATATATTATCAATGATGTAGGCATATTTAAACCGAATATTTAAATCCAATATTACGTGTTTTAATATCGACCATTTGGTTTTAATGCCCGACAATAGTTTTCTGTTGTTGATTTTATACTTTGCTGTTTGTATTCACAAAAAAATATTTAACGCTATGAGAAATACAGATTAGGAAAAATACTGTTGCAAATAGGATTCGTAATAGGACTTGAACCTACGAATATTAAGTTGGGTTGTTTTACAACTACAACATGTATTCTGTTCTTATATACTGTATGAATTATTTATTATATTGATACATGTATAATTGTATATATTTATATATAGAATATGTTAAATTACAAATTACTTTATATTTATCTATATATCTTTGATGTTTAAAACTCATAGAGCTGATATTGTATGTTTTAAACATCTACTATATTATATACATATATAATGTATATAATATTTCTATATTTATATGCTATTGATGCATTTGATAAAATTAATATACTCATATAATTATGGTCATCTTTCAGTTGATATGTTTCCCTTTGTAATACATGTATAATACATACATATATATAGAAAGAAAATCTATAAGGTGATTAATCCAGTTACTGAAAATGGTATTTGAATTCACACAATTTTTGTTCTTATAATTCATAATTATAGATTATTCGGTTATTATATAGGTAAGGATGTGGTCGGACTCAATCGCGATTATTTTGTGATAATACATTTTAATAGAAAATTTCTTATACTGTTTATATTTAAAAAAAAAATGTACATACATATGTAAATTAATATTGCTTGGCATCGTTAAGTGATGCAATTGCGAACACAACCCGAAAATTTTATGTTAAAAAAATTATTAAATAAGAATTTAACAAATATCTTTACACAAATAAATTGTCAGTTATTAAAGCATTCACCTTAATCCAATGATATAATAATAATCTATTTGAATGCACATATATTCCCCATTTATTCATAGAATTTATTCATGTTGAATTTGGAAGAAATAATCCTTATTCTATATATATTTATATTCGATTTACATTACATATATAGTATATTGTATGTATACATAAATAAAGTAAATTGACCTGCTTATGATAAATTGATCTGCTTATGATTGACATTAAATTAGTTTTATATATATATTTAACATACACATGCGCGTTTGATAAAAATACAAAATGAAAATGATAAATTTCATATAATTTTGTAATTTGTAAAATTTTGTATATATGTTATATCGCTATGGCTATATATATTAATTACGTATATTTAATGTTTAATTTAAACACATGTAATGTTCACGCAATGTATGTATTGTTGATATTTTATAAAAAGCAATATTAAAAGGTGCGTTGGGTATAAGTAATATCGTTATATATATATATTAAGTATATTAACATATTTTATTGTATATAAGTGGGTTTAATAAGAGATTAGGATAAATGTTTATTATACTTGATTGATGATTTATATAAGGATATGACATTTACATTGAATGATATGTATGTTAAATATTATATGATTATTCTATGCATCCTCATATAATACGAACGTGTGTAAAATTATATAGTAAACATTATAATATATATCACATATAGATTGGATTATATTTACAATTATAGTATAGATATTAGATGGATTAAAGATAGATATATAACTTTAATACTTTTTTTTATTATATTACAAACGGATTATTTTATATAATAAATGCATCCTCGTACGTCAAAATCAGTTATACACGTAAATATATATAACTTTATAAAGATAACAACAGGAAAACAAAAAAAAATATAATAAGGAAAGAAAATAATAATATTAATAAAAATAAACTTTATTAAATATACAAACACGAAAAAAACGGAAAAAAAGATGCATACCCATAAGAAGATAGATAAGAAATAATAACTATATACTATATTTTATATATATATATATAAATATATAATCGTATATATACACTAATATTTCATGATTTCATCTTTTTGTCTTTGACACATATCCTTTTTCTTATATATATATATATATATATATATATACGACGGACGGTTAATCAACGCGCATACATAAACATTATGATTACAATATAAAAATTATATTCAGTATATGTTGTATCATAAAATAAATGATATAACTGTATATATATATATATTTCGGTATTTCGCATTTAAGAAATTGATTGACTTTTCTTGTTTATTTATTATTAAACTTTATATCTCTGCGTGTATAGTTTTTTTTGTTTTTTATTTTTAGCATTTTTATTTTATTTTCTTATATAATAAATATAATCATAATTAATCATACTTTTTATATGTATGTATACTTATGTATATATATTATTTAATTTAAAATTATATTTTGTTTGAAAATTTCTATATACAGAGTTCATAATATGAAATACTCGTATAATAATAATATACTAAAGTTTAATCAAAACTTTAATATGAAATAAACTGCTGTGGATTTATTTATATATATATATATATATTGCTATAATCAAATATATATGGATATTTATCGCATGAACTATAATATATTTATATACGTTAAGCTTTAATTCATCATATTTATAAACTTGAATTTAAATAAATTTTATGTGTAGAAATAATTCGTATTATACTATATACTCTATTTATATGGATATAAATTTTAATAAATTTTATCTCATATAATCATTTATTTATTATTGTATACAAATGGTAAATGAATGCGGTAGACATAAAATATTTAAATTTATATATATATATGTATACGTATATGATGCTGAAGTTTATTTAATGCAAATTCATTCAAAATTATCTGATTTTTGTTAAATGATTGGTTTATATAACATAACTATATATATATTTATACAGGAATGTAAATTTCAGATACGATTGTTTATACACAGAAAATGTATATATATTATATATTAAGTAGAGATATGATAAAATCTTATTTAAATTATTGTGGTATTATACATATATATAGTATACAGTATATGTTATATAAATAAATGTATTTAAAGTTTCACAAAACTCATATTAAATAATTTGTCGTATATATAAATAATTATTTAACGTCCTATATAATTGATAATTTAATACATGGTTTTGTATTTTATTATGAACATTATAAAAAAAAATATACACAACTTTTGTGTTACATTCACACCTATATATACAAAATAAATACAATTTTTTTTTATATCTACAGGGGATATCCCATGTAGCAATTTTAGCATTATGTGATACGATATAATGCTACTCAAAGGTCCTATATCGGCCCTATATTGGTATTTTTTCCATAAGAAGTGGACGGTCTATAGGGCTTAAAAAGGCTCTATATCAGAATTTCCATTATTATATAGGGCTTGTTTAGGTCATATATAAGAATATTTAATATAAGAAATATATAAATTTATATATAAGAAATACTTATATATTCTCATATAATGCTGATAAAACTTATACAAGTCTAGATAAGAAAAAGAAAACCACTATAAAGCTTAAGATTTGCCCAAGAATAATAAAAAAAACATTTTTTTTTATAACCAGATTTCATTTTATTATGTTATCTTATTTTTTTGAATCCATTAATTAATTTATTTTATTACATTACAATTGCCTTATCAGTTAAATTTAATGTTAAAGTTTACTTACTTGACCGCACCGAGATATGAACCGTGAACCGCAACCTTGGAGTGTGTGATGTTAACATTTACCTACGCGTGATATGTTTATATTGTTGTGTTTTACTGATATTATTATAAATCGATTTAGAGAGAATGCTTTATTTGCATTTTATTTATAATTCAATAATAAAAATGTGTTATCTTTTATAATTGAAGATCATTTAATTATAATAATAGATATAATTATCTAAATATAATTATAGCCGTATAATAGCATTAAATAAATTGTATCATGTTTTAGCTGTATATTGGAATTCGTAAACTTTAATAAGTTTTAAAAGCTGTATATAACGATTTAAATAAATAAATAAATAAATAAATAAATAAATAACGATTTAAATAATAATATAGGGCTTATATTTAACATACCTTATATCGTATATAAATAATCTTATATAGGGCTGAATTAAGCCCTATATTTGAATAAAATAAGATATATAATGCTTTGGTAATATAAGTTTAATATCAGGCTAATATACGCCAAGTGTGTGTTGGTGTATTGTCGTATATTGGTCATAATAGGATATTATTGGTCTCAAGCCCTAAAACAATCTATAAATTCCGATATAAGGCTCTTAAATATGTGTTAGAATATAAATGCCAAAATAGGGCCAATATAGGACGTACGCATTATATAAACCTAAGATTGCTGATATAGGGTATCAAATAGAATTAAAATGCTAATATAGGTTTGATATAAGGTTAAAGAATACAAATACCGATATAATGCTGATATACAGCCTTTATATAGGGCTTAATGTTACATGGGATGACATATATAAAAAATAAATAAATACACATAATTACATACGTACACAAACAGAAAAATAATTATATTCATTTGACTTAATAATATTTAACAAGAAAAAAACAAAATAGAAATAAATAAAACGTTTCATTTTTTAATTTAAATATTTATATTGCGGAATTTGTTTTCGGGGGATTTTATATTTTATTATTCTTTTTCATTTTTATATACCAAATATTTTTATTTTAATTAAAAAATTAAGTCTTTTTTTATCCTCATATTTGCTTCACAATTAACGTTTGCTAAACGTATAAGTACCGGATATGATTTCGCATGTTAAACAAAGTTTTCTTTTTGTTATTCCATTCATACATTAATTCCAAAATTAAACCTCTATATTGAAAATATTATTAAATTTAAAGTTTCAAAAGATCATTATATATCCAATTAAATAAATTAAAGTTCAAATAAATTTTACTTGGAATTGCTCATGTTTTAATTTAATTATGATATAGATATTATATAAAAATAGGTATATTTATATAGAATAAAATTCGATCGAATGTTATAAATATTATATATAGGTAAATATATCAAATTTAGTAATACATATATACTCCATACAGTTAGTTTTTATAAAATACATACACGCAAACTTTTATTTATTTGTATATATGCACATGCATTACAAATTATAAACATATACAATGCAATTACATACTTCTTTCTATTGCTAAAAATAAACAAAATAATAAGAGAGACACAAAATAATAATTTAAAAAGTACTATAAATAACTTTTTTTGTATATTGTAAAATTATATGTCTATAAATTTATATTTAATTTACAAAAATTTAAACATTATACATGAAAATGAAAACAAAAACTTGTACCTTTAATAAATTACTTGTATACATGACAAAGTGAAATTTAAAAATTATTTATTAATGAATTTAATATTTTTGTTGTCAACTCTATTTTATTATTTTGATATTATAAAAAAACTATTTATAGTATAATATATTATATATAAAAAAATATAATATACCTATTATGCTATTATATATTATATGCACAAAAAAAGTAATAAAACATTGAATTCGTTTTGTAAAATACATTTTGACTTACATTTTAAAAATATTATTTATAATATGAATAAGGCAAACTGCTTTTATAGAACTGGTAAACCTTGAAGCATGTATTATGCCAATTATACGTAATCAATAAATTATTCGTCAAAGGAACCAAATTTACACGTTAAATAATTAAGAATAAATCGGACCACGCGATAATATTCGATTAAGTATCATACCCAAATGTTTTGATATACAAAAGTCGAAATAAAATGTTTTAAATCTTATATTAAACCATTAATGGCTGATTATCTTGACAAGAAAAAAAAGTAAATAATTGATTAATATTTTAAGTAATTTCCACACAATATAGAATTATTTCAATTCCCCCATAACACGAGCAAAATGTTTTAAAAGACTGTAAAATTAAATGATTTTCTAAAATGTCCGATGCATAAAAATAAATATAAATATCGATTAAAATGAAACTTAATTATTGTGCTATATACAATTAAATGCTTAAAAAGGGAAAACTGGCTATTGTTTATTATATAAATTTAATATTGTATATTAATATACATATATTTTTTCAATTTTTTATACATAGAAATACAGTGCATTTCATTTAATTATGGAAAATTATTGGGTAACTCCGCTTATAGACTGGACAATTTTTAAATATAAGAAATAATTATATAATGTTTATGTGATAAAATTATTCGTCAAGTCACTTAATCATACCAAATTGCAAATCCCTATGTGTCCGACTACTAAGTATAGAATGTACTGTTTGAATAATTGAATATATATACAAAATTACCGAAATTATATAATATTATAAATATATATATATATTACGCATCCTATATAAATGTGCGTTATTAATATTAAATACCCACAAAGTATACCAATTTTATATTAATATAGTTGTTATATAGAATTATATTATATACATAAAATACAATCTGTGACACAAAATTTGGTTTAGTTAATTATTGTATATATTTATAGATTCATTTTATATAATCTATCCGCAACATTGATTAAATTTACAATAAAGCAATTGTTTCAACTGGAATGTTATTAAAATTTAATTGGAAACCTTTACATTTAATCAAAAAAAGAACATGATTTAAACGATCAATATATTTTTAGAATAATCAATAAAAAAACTAATCAACCACATCATTAAAACAAATATAATTTATATAAACTGATTAAAAAATATTCACACGCAGTTCTGGTATATATATGTTTTGATGCAAATATAATCATTTTGTATAAAAAAATGGATTTTTTTTATTATTATATTTTACAAGCAGATTAATATATGAATATTTAATTTGAACTAATTATATGCATGTTTACCTCGATAAATTTATTTTATAATATTTTTCTGCTATATTTATTATACAAACATATATTTTTAATTAAAGATATGTGTGAATATAAAATTTCCGTCAGAGTATTATATATATATAAATAAATTTCGCTTTTAATTTCTTTAATTTTATTATATGTAAATTGTATATCCTATTATATAGTATCATATATAAAGCTATATCATTTGTATTAGCATGCAAAATATTACAGATACAATTTTCATATATACAGCATTGAATACATTTTAAATTTAATTTTGTTTCTACTAGATTTTCAACAAAAAAAAAACATGGTTAAAATTTACATCTATATATAAATGTATATAAAATATATTTATTCACTACTAAACCCATGAAAATTATGTCATATTATTTAAATGATTAAAAAAACATTTATACAATGCAAATATAATACAAATATCACCAAATTGACAATATACAGAGTGTCAAATAATTTCTATACCCCAAGAAAATGACTATTGAGATTGTCGATTTATGAAAAGAATGGCTTTACATTTATATTGCCTTATGAAACTCGTCAAACGTATATTAAGAATAAGAATTGGAAAAAAGTTAAAATGGATCACAACGTGTATAGTTTTTGAACCCAACAAAGTAATTGTTTTCATCAAATTTATAAATCTAAAAGCTATCTATTCGTTGTCGGTTATCCGGCACTGGGACACCGTATATATAATATAATACATATAAATTGAGTAGAGAAAACACCGAATTGTTAGTATTTATTTTTATACATTTGACTGCTTTTATATATACAAAAAATGTACATGGACATTAATTAACGAAAAAAAAAAAATTACGATTTTTTTTACTTTAAAATAACATGACAAATTTTATTATATGTACGTACATGCAATTTAAAAAAAAAAACCCCGACAGCAAGTGGTTTTTTTTTGCATTTGCCATTTACCTGTAATAGTTTTATAAAATACTTACATAAAAAATTATGTATCTGTATATTTAGTTATATCAATAATGTGACAAAAAAATTATATTAATGATTAAATATTAAAATAGAGAGTTTGCATAATTATATTTGTTTTACATCATTTAAAAAAATACCTATATATTTTTTGGCTGTTTGTTTTGATTTTTCTATTGAAAATCTCAACTTTTTATTATATCTATACTATCAGTAGTTCTTTTTAAAAAATATTCAGGGTTTCAAATGATAATACTCTAGAATTCCCTCTAGCGCTGAAGTAATACTAAAATTATATTATTATGTAACATGAATTTAACCAGAATTTTTAATTGGAAAAGCATTTTTTTAGAGTATTTTACCAATTTAAATTCCTTAAATCAATTCATTTCCAATTGAATACATAAGTTCATATATTGCGGCATAGAGAGTTTGTTTTTATCAACTATGTAATTTTATGTTAAATTTTCTTTAAATTTTATATCGACTTCAACGAAGTACTGTAATGTTTCTGCAGATTTAAATAAATCCAAAAAAGGATTTACATTTTATTATAAAGTATTTTGGATTCAGACGGTTTAAAACCTATATATATATATATACCTATTTTTTGGATTAGATGCTTATTTATATATATACATTTGGGAAATTGTTCAATTCTCAATTCTATAATAACTTTACCAGAATGTTTTTATCAATATTTTTATACATGAAAATAAAATGATTTTGAAGAAAAATAACGCTTTAATAATATGAAATTATATAACGATACATGTATAACGTTTACCTGTTATAAAATTGATAGAATGTAATAGAATATACATAAAGTTTTATTGTTTTGATTGAATATTTTTTTATGAGTTTCTTTTTTTAAATAATCAAATTAGCTTTACCACTCTATCCATAATAAGTGCAATAAACTATAGTATATGTAATATTGGTATTATTATTATACTATTTGCATTAAAATAAAAATATTATAATCATTTTATATTAAATTTATATATTTTACATTCACTGTATACATTCAATTTACTTACCTATAAAAAAAAATAAAAGAAATCTTAATAATATTATAATATATTAGTAAAAATATATATTATATAAAATCAATAAGTATTTTATCGAAAAATACAATTTCATATATTTATAAATATTAAGCACATTTACACGTAAAAACTCTCTAAACTTTTTCCATAAAATCTTATAGAACTTTTGTACATATAAACATGGTATTTATTAAGTATACATATATATATATATGAATAAATGTGTATGGTGAGGAAGGAGTAAGTAAGAATAATCTCCATATTCTATATATATTAATATTATACACCGTGTATTATTTAATATTCTATTATATTAATAATAGAATATAATTTATATGTAATTGAAAAATTCTAAATTGCTAAATCATAAATATATATATATATATAGATAATAAGAAAATAATACGCAATAATTTATTTTTTTAAATATAATGATGTTAATCCTTCGGTATATAGACTAACAATATGTAAATAACAATCGAAAAACAAAAACTCAATGAATATTCAAAGTGTATTTTATTATCTATACGTATATATTAAGTTCATTGAAACAATATTCATGCAGATATAGACATGATAAATATCTCAATTAGACGATCCATCATACGTTGAATGATTTTGAACAAAAAATAATCTCCTATATATAACATATAAAATTTTAGAATAAATTCTTTCATTTCATATACTTGCTTAATAATTTTAAGAATATTTTTTCATTTAATTGTATTTACCTATATATACTTAAAATTTTTATAAATATTTGCCGATTCCACTCGAAATTTATTATATTATTTTTTTTTGTTTTAATTTGCTACTTTTTATTTAATCAAATCATTATCTTTTTGTTTATAATTATAAATGGATTTGTATTAATAAAAATTCTTATTTTGAAAAAATTTAAAAAGATAAAATGTATCATTATGAAGGTAATTAAAATTAATTTTACAAAATAATAATCGTATAATTATTTATGAAAGGTTCGTTGCGGTATGTAATTTTTTTTTATTAACCTTGTCAATGACATTAGAAAATTTCTATATATACGAAGTTCATATAAAAGATAATAAAGGTTTAAAATTACACTGAATTTTTGTGTGTGTGGTGATCAAATTTTTGTAATGAATGTTTAAATTAAATATTTAGATAATTGCCGTATCGGTTGTTACTTTAATGAAATCAAATTTTTTATGTATCTTTATCTTAACTCAATTTCATGTATATATAGAGTTCAAGAATAAAAAATTATTTTTTTTATAGTATTATTATTTTCATTATCATTATCATTTGCTGTATATAGATCGGCGTAACTTATATATATATTTATATATGCAATATTCTAGTAATTTATTTAAAAACTTCAATTGGATTTTTTGTTTATATTTTCATATTACCATTATTTTTTTTATATGTATATAAAACAATATACAAATATAAAAGTTCTAAACTAAAAAGATTAAAATGAAAATGAAAAAATCAGGTTTTCGATTTGGTTTGGTTTCATTTCGTTTTTTGCTTTATTTTGCATTCAATAATTATTTGGAAAATATTCCATTTAAATATAAAACTGCATCATCGCAAGCAATAACATGCATTATATACCATATACGGTTTTTTTTATCTCATATACTAGAAGTATTTTTATTTATTTATCATATATAGAAGAGTATAATATATATATAGAAGAAATATTATATATACCTCATCTCATATCACATACCTCATTTATTTATTTATTTATTTTATTTTTCTATAAAACCACATATAACGACAAAGTTTTTCTTGAATTTTTCCATAGTTGTCTTTCAATTTATATAAATAAATATATATGCATGCGGAGTAAATATTTAATTATATAATTCCACTATTCGGTTTGTTCATTTGTTCGTTTAGTGTATTTTAAATTATATATAAGTACAGTTTTACAAAAAAGAAAATAGTACAAAATGGAATGTTTAATTAAGTTTAGTTTTGTTTTTTTTTTTTGAATCCACAACATTTTCTATTTCAATTTTAAATATTTTAGTAAATTATTTTTATAAACTTCACAGATGTATATAGTATTCATATATACGATTGTATGAATGATGACGGATGAAGGTGACTGAAAGTACGGTGTTATCCAGTAGAATGATTGGACAAATATTATACTTAATATGTAAAAGAAAAAAATAGTATTCTATAATAAAGTAAAGTATATCCATAAAATAATAAAATATATATATATATATATATGTATAAAATACCAAAAGGAAAAATTTAAGTAAATATTAAAGAAACTTGTTGTTCTATCTCCCTGTTTATATAGACGTATGTATGTACGGTTATAAAGCTCATGTATATGTGTTCTATATTGTAAAATATACATATTGTGCTGTAGATAGACCATAAACTCTTTCAATAAACAACTATATAAACATCAAGAAATATATAACTATATAAATATAGTATAGATATTTTAGGAAAAACTTTATAAATAATAATATTCGAATAAGAATTTTACTATAAAAGTATATGAAAAACTTTTATATATATGATAAACATTTTCCCAGCTTTTCTCTTGCGATGTTCACTATATAGATACCATTCTTTTTTCGTTTCATTTTTTATTTTATCTAATATTCGCATGTATTGTATGATTTTCTTATTCGAGGTTTTCTTATAGTTTATTTATCTATAGCTATACCATACATATATATTTCTGGTGTTCAAGTCATTGTCGCATGTATTTTCGATCCTCTTTATTGTCAAATTTTCATTTTCATAAAATATGTATGTGGCTGTTTATACATCTATGTATATAATAATACAACATTTCAGTATATATGCGTAAATAAATAAACACCTATATAAGTAAAGAAAATCATGAAGAATGAAAATGACCAGAAAAGTTTTTCTAATATATATAATATTTGGTTTGTCATAATATAAAATTGTATAGATATTTATACATACAACAACACACATTGATGTCAATTATGAAACTTTTGTCGTTTTTTTCTTCTTTTTTATATGATACAGACATGCTATATATATATAATTATATATATATATATATATAGGGAAAATGTCCTGGATTTCTAAATGTTACTATAATATTTATCTATATGTATACAGGGTGTTAATATCATACTCATTTATATTCACATTGTTGCATACAATAATAATAACAATAATATATTTTCTTTTATCTGATTTTTATGTTGTGTAATTTGATTTTTTGTTTTAATTAAAATATACCTGAGTCAGTTCTTATTTTTTTTTGTATGTATATATAATATTAAATGAAATATAATTAAATATAAAACGTAATTCTGATATTAATATATTATTTGTATTATTATATCCGCATATAAATAAATCACCCATTTCTAAATCAAATAAATGTATTACGCATATGTTGATATCTATAGGAATTAAAAATAAACTTTTTTCATATTTTGTTTATTTAGTTTACAATTGTGAACATTAAAATAGTAGCGTTATTAAAAATTATTTTTCAATATTTTATTTTTTTCAGTATATAAATTCGAATAATTTTGATTTTATAAAATATCTTGTTTACTATAATTTATTTGCAAATAAACATCATGTTCCGGTTACTATACTTTCTACAATATATAAACATACTTATTAATGAAGATTGAAATTTAGATCAATTAGGAAATCCTATATATAAAAATCCTTCCATGATTTTTTCTAATTCATACGTGGAATTTTTGTTGAAATTAAAAATTTTTTATGATCAAATAACAACAAGCTCCTTACTAAAGTAATTAATTATGTCACTGTTTTCATAATGTTGGCCATCATAGCATTTTTTTCCCCTGCAATGATAATGGAATTATATATATGTGATATTGCAAAAAAAATAATCATATATATATTTATTTTTTTACCATTAACATACATATATTTCTATACATATAATATAATATGTACCGAAAGCAAAAAAATATAAATAGAATAAATAAATAAATAAATAAATTGAAATGATGTTATCATAAATAAACATAAAAATATTTATCTTTCTTTTGCAGATATGTCGCTGTGGTGCTAAACATCGTTTATTATATTTATTTAGGAATAATATATAACAGATATATATATAAATATACAATAAATGTATATCTTCCGTATACAAAAATATACAAAAATATCCAACAAATAAAAAAAAAAGAAATAATAAATACATAAAACATCCCCTAAAAATATATATTTTTAATAAATGTTTGTGTTTTGTTTGCTTATGCATCAGCATATGTATATATATAAAAAAAATTGTATATATGGTCAAATAATATATAACAAATTAAATTCATAAAATTAAATAAAAAATAAAAAATTGTTTGTGATATTTATTATAATATATATTTATTTAATATTTAATTATTTAAAAAAAATTCATTTTAATATTATATAATTAAACCTATATGTATATAAATTATTGTTTTTATTTTCCACATTGATTGCATTAAAATCATTATTAAATTGTGAATGTATTCAATTGGAAAATATACGAAAAGAAAAACAGCTGCATTTGATGCAACGATCACAATTTGTTTGATACAAATCAATTGGGGCGAAATTATTCAGAAATCATTTCTAAACCACATATACAATATTCATTATATATGAATATAACGATACAATTACAAAAAACAAATTAAACAATAATAGATAAATACCGATATATAGTTAAAATTTATAATTATTTTATTGTAAATATTTGTTTTGCGTGTGTGTTTTTTTTTCATTTGCATTTGTTTATTTCGTTCCTATAAATTTTTTTTTTTTGCGTGCACGCTGCCTGAGTTATAATGTTGTTGTTATTTTCATTACCACAACGACAACAACAACAACATCCGCATCAACAACCACCAGAATGTATAAATAAAATGTTCACCAATTTTTTTTTTAAAAACTATTACAAAAAATTTTATCATAATGTTAAAATGTGTCAAGAACATCATCAAATCCACAGTAACAGCATCCAACAACCCCAACAACAAGACCAACAAATACATTTAAAAAACCATCATCATCCAAAACATCGTATATGTTCAAAATTAAAAAATTCAACAATGTCATTGACATCAATAATATTTTTATTATTAATGACATTTTCATTTGTGATAATTAAATGTCAGGCATCAACAGTTAATAGAAATAATTATAATAATTTGATACAGAATAGTAACAACAGTGATAGTTATAATAATAATTTTAATAATTATAGTGATAGTGAAAAATATATTAATAATAATAATTTAAACAATTTAAATAAAAATATTTATGATGATGTTAATAATTATTATCATGTGCCGTCACAACATAAATTAAATAAACGTTTACCAATATTTCAAAATGAATTTGCTGTGCATATACCAAGTGGAAGTGATGTAGCCGATAATTTAGCCGATAAATATGGTTTTACTAACCTAGGACAGGTAAATTATTCATTAATTATATTATTAACTTTTTTTATATATATATATATGATAATAATAATATTTTCTATAAAAAATTTATGATTTATAAAATATCTATATATATAAAATACCTCGCATACTTTATTATGTATATAACTCTATAATAAATGAGTTATTTACGTCTATATAGCTATAATTTACTGATATTTTCAATATTAAATTTTATTTTATATCATGGTTTTAAAATTATTGAATTGCAATATTTCAAATTTGATAGATTTATTGTTGGCAAAAAACCATTTTTGACCTACCTTTTTCTTTTTATCTAATTTATAATGCTATAAATTACATATTAAATTTCATAAAATATACGTACGGAAAGTTTTCAAACGAATATAGATAAAATTGGTTTTGGAATACTATTTTTTCACATTACTTAAACTTAAAATTTGTAACAGTCTAGTCTAGTGTTTTAAAAACAAAAAAAAATACAGATTAATGAATGTACAAAACATTTTTTTTTACATTTTTAAATTACCTCTAATATGCTAATATTTATTTTCATCATTATTATACCTGGCGTTTTTCCTTATACATATTCACATAATACAACATTTTTATAGATTTTCTGTATGTATTTTGGTATATGCGTATATATTAACAATTAATAGTAAGCATCTCATTACATTAACATATCGCATACGAAACAAAATTGCATTTTTTTATGATTATTTTTTTTATGTGTCTGCGCATTTAATGAAAAGTAAATTAAAAATATTTTTAATTAAAAATATAACATTAAACACAAAAAAGAACTAAAACTTCGTATATAGTAATTTTAATAATTTTTTTAAGGTACTATAACATATTATATATAAGAATAAACTATTTCTATTTACTAAATATAACTTTAGTATATCTATACATAGTTTATTCAGTTTATTTTTTTATTCTGCGATGTAAATAAAAGCAATTTAATTGTGATTAATATCAAAAAAGAAAAAATAAAAATAACATTACAAAAAAGTTAAAGTTTTAAAAGTGTTAAAAGATTATTGGTATATAATTATACACATATTATATATGCAGATATAGATTTATATATAGTTTTATTCATTTTTTTACAAAATCGATTCTGTGCTGTACCATCTTCTTCCTAAACATAATTTTACAAAATCCGCAGTTGGTATAACAAATTTTACATTGAGTAAATATTAGTAAAATCGTTTCTAATTTTCAAAAAAGAAAAGCATATTTTTATTATACAAATACAATTCTCTATAAAATACATTTAGTAAAATCCATATAATAAAAAAAAATTAACTTTTATCAGCACAAAATTATCAAAAGAAATTTTCTCCATATTTATAAATAGATATCTGATGTTAATACGCGCGTGTACCACATCAACAACATTATAATTTTCATGAAAAACCAAAAAAAAAAAATAAAAATCATATACACATTTTTTATACAAATATATTTTGATAATCAAATATATATTTTTTTATTCTATCTCTTAATATTTGATAGAGGTACACGCTTACGGCTAACGATAGGCAAAAAAAAACCATTTTTTTATCTTTAATATTTATCTTTCTGAATTACAATTTTTTTTATATATATTTATAAATATATTTTATATATACAATTTTTTTTTCTTCATTTATTTCTATTTATATATATATATATAACATTTTTGTTTAACTTCATTTACAACATAGTACGGAATATATATATAATGTTATTTTTACTTGAATATAAAAATAAAACCCTTGCAGTCATTTTCGCACATGTACAATATATATATATATATATATTTTTAATGAAAAATACAGGAATTTTACTAAATTGTACATATTTGTGTAAAAAAAAATAAATAATAATTAAAAAATGTTTTCATTTCATTTTTTTTTTTCGCTGGCTCGCTTTCTGTAAAACACTAATTTTATAAAGGATAATGTAAAAAAATACTCCCGCACCAGATGTATAAATAATTATGAATATCTATTTATAACAATAAAAATGAGAATTTTTATTTTGTGTTTGGATTTTTGTAAATGTTTCATTATACACGCACAAGTATATACAAACAATTCTATTAATAAAAAAAAATTGTAATTTTTTCAAACCCTTTTCTTTTTAATATTTTATTATTATTATTATTATAGAAATGTTTGTTTATTTTACAAAATGTAGCCGCATCCAGTGTGTGAATGTGCTGGATACGGCTAAATTTTGTGATAAATAATCATTTTTATATAATAATAATATTAAATTTGCGCTAAAATAAAAAAAGAAAATGTTTTGCTATTAAATTAATATTAAATTTCATGTTTCCAATGAAAAGATAAATCTATAATACATAATAATATAAAAACGTCCTATTCGTATCAATGAAATAAACAAATTATATGGTGAATGGTCAGATTTCCCGTAAAAAATGAAATAGACTTATTATCAATAATAATTAAGCCCATCAAATTAAGTTAACAGTTTTTTAAAGATATTTCTAATTAATTCAAGTAATTTTACTTTCTTTCTATATATTTATGGATTTTTAAAGAGGATTTTTTTATGTTTTATTAAATGTTCGTTATAAATTTCACTTATAACATTTTCAAATGCCACAAAGTAAACAGAGAAAAAGCCACTTAATTATAATAAAATAACACTTTATAGGTAAAATAATTTGCAAACTCATCCACTTTATGTATATTATTTTAGCGATTAAATGATACGATACCAAACAAACGCATTCATAATATTTCTATATAATATTATATCCAATTTTAAACATATGTTATACCTTATAATGAGATGTCAAGTGTATATATATATATATATATATATGTAAATTCATGAGTAATAATACCGCATATATTATCATATAATATAATCATATAACATTGTTTTATGATAATAATAAGTACCTTTTGGTTTTCACAATTATTTTTTATATAAAATCATTAGAAATACATTATTTTCCTAAAAAATACATTTGTCTTTTTTATATGGTTACGTAACTCCAGTAATAAACACACAAACCTATTGAAAAAATATTCAACCAAATATAATTGACGTTTCTTTTGCAAATGATTTTTAATATTATTATGTATTATAATATCCTATACCAATTGTAATTTTACTTGATGAAAAACGAAGAAAAAAAATTAATTTTTTTTATTTGCCATTTTATTTGTATAATCATTCTCTTTAATGCATTTGATATATAATAATATTACATTAATTATATAGAAAGCATATTGCCTTCTTATCGCTGCGACACGGTAAAAATTGTTATAATGCTTGTTATTTTCATTTTAACATTTTCACATTTTCACATTTTGTGAAGTGTGTTATGTTTTTTGCATGAAATTAATCATATTGATAAAATTTATTTTCTTATTATTAATAATCTTTTATTTACATATAAAATTTACCAATATAATTTGTTAGCATAACAAAATAAAAAAAAAATGTTTTTGCTTGTTTTATTTATTGCGATATCATCTCAAATAGTTTTAAATAAATGTATACATATAAATATATATTCCTCAATATATGTGAATTGTAAATTATTGGTATAATACCTACATATAAATATGAAATTTATCTAATCTTTTATTTTGTAAAATATAAACTAAAGTGTATATAAAACATTTTATTGAGTGTTTTTTTTTTTTGGTTCGCTTTGTTTGTATTTTATTGTAAACATTGCTTATCATAGTATGTTAATAATTAATTATAATTAATTTTATTATATGTATATACCTCTGCGATACCTGTGAAACTTTATATATAAAATAATTTATGTACTCATCGTGTGTAAATTTTTTTCAGCATTGTCATTTATTAGCACGAACGGAAATTACAATATATTCATTATATATACAAACAAATATATAAAATATAATAAGTACTCACGCTAATTTAGTGATTGTATAATGATGTTATATTCGTTGAAATATATGAGGATATTATAAAAGATTATATTAAACAGTATATATATTTATATTTATATAATATAGATTGCAATAATTAATTTGCAATTTATATAACATTTTTTACCTTGAATTTGCTATTGATTTATATATAGATTTCAAATTTTAAAGAAAGTATACAAATTATGGATATATAAAATATAAAATGTTATATTTTTTTTTTTCCAGTGTTAATTATTATCAATTTGTAAATCGGAAAATGTTTATGTAATACATAAGAAATTGAAAAATTTTTTGTTTTGTTTTAATATATTATTGTTTCGTAAATAAATTTTATATTACAGTATTTAGTAAATTTTCACTTCAAATATTCACTATAATATTTATTACAGTTTTATTCCCAAAAAGTATATTAATAAATCCCCAACCTTTTGAGGGATCTGTGTTTAAGGAAAACTCATTTTCTGATGCAGTTTAAAATATATTGAAGTGTTGAAGTGCATGTTAAATGAACTGCTGAGATATAATAAATTTTGCAATTGATTATCAAATAATGACGGTTCTTAAATACTAAAAACATTGCATTTGCAAATATTTTTCATTATATATCATCATTTCTATATATACATATATATACAAATGTATACATGCATTTGTTTTAATTAAATTACAAAACAATAAAAACAGTATTTATACGTGTGTTGCCAATTGTTTTTTTTTCTAAATAAATGAACATAATGACCTAATTTAACCTATCAATAGTATCAATAAATACATACAAATTTATAAAGGTTATTCTTGTACATCTTTTTTCCGCTGTATAATTATTATTTTTTCATAATTAATATAAACAATATAACACTTCGTTCAATAATGTGTGTGACTAATTAATTAAAACACATTTTTTTGCCAAAATTCGTTTTTATTCATCAAGATAGTCCCCTTTTAGGGAGATACAATCATTCCAACGCTTTTCCAATCTTTCGATACCGCCTTTGTAAAACGATTTTTCTTTGCCTTCAAAATAGGCGTTAGTTTCGGCGATTACTTCATCATTTGAGCCAAATCTCTTACCACGGAGCATCCTTTTGAGGTCTGCGAAGAGCCAGTAGTCGCTGGGGCTAAATCTGGAGAATACGGTGGATGGGGAAGCAATTCAAAGCCCAATTCGTTCAATTTTGCCATCGTTTTCATTGATTTGTGACACGGTGCATTGTCTTGGTGGAACAACACTTTTTTCTTCGCCATATGAGGCCGTTTCTTTGCGATTTCGACTTTCAAACGCTCCAATAACGCTATATAATAGTCGCTGTTGATGGTCTGCCCCTTCTGGAGATAGTCGATGAATATTATTCCATGCGCATCCCAAAATACAGACGCCATAACCTTGCCAGCCAACTGCTGCGTCTTTGGTCGCTTTGGGCGGCTTTCGCCGGCTGCATGCCACTCAGCAGACTGCCGATTTGACTCTGGAGTAAAATGGTGGATCCATGTTTCATCCATTGTGATGTACCGTCGCAAAAACTCCGACTTATTGCGCGTAAACATGTCCAAACAGCTCTTTGAATCATCGGTTCGTTGTTGTTTTTGCTCCGGTGTGAGCAAACGCGGCACCCATTTGGAACACACCTTTTTCATACCCAAATGTTCGTGTATTATGGTTTGTACACTGCCTGCTGATATCTTCAGAATGTCAGCAATTTCCCTCACTTTCACTTTACGGTTGGACATAATGATTTTCAGTGTTTTTTCAACGTTTTCCGGAATAACAGCGTCATTTGGCCTTCCAGTAGATGGAATGTCATCGGTGTCTGTACGACCACGTTTGAATTCGGCATACCAATAACAAATGCTTCTTTTTGATGGAGCAGAGTCCGAGTAATGTTTTTCAAGCCATTCCTGGCATTGAACAGTATTTTTTTTCATTAAAAAACAATGATAAATCAGCACACGGAATTGCTTTGAATTCATTTTTTTTTAAAACACAAAAATAGCGTCACTTATAGCACTGTAACTTGTAAACAAATGATCTGATTAACATATGATGTTGACAGTAAGCCTAAAAAGGTTGCCAAATGCGAAAAAAAATATTGATTTAGTTCTAGGGACGCCATCTATGTGTCAGTCACACACATTATTGAACGAAGTGTTATATAGAAATAATTGGAACAATATTTTTATAACATGCACAAAAAATAAATAAATAAAAAAAATATTTTAATACATAGGTCTCTATTTATATATATTTATTATTGTATGTTGCAATTCAGCATTAAAAATTGTTAACAAATACAAATATTTTTGCATATATTTCTTCTTTTTTTTGTGTGCTAATGTTTTTTTTATAATCTCAAATATATAAACTCTTATTGTATATAAAACAGGTAAAAAATAACAAAATGATCAATTATTATTGTATATATTTTGGTAACTGATATAATCTATTCGTCTAATTAGAATTATATATAAAATGCAAACCATAAATTCTCATAAAGTATATGTATATGATACATCTAAAAATCATTAATCATTGATCTTTGGTGAATAAATTATTTCGACAATATTCATTGCATATTAAAAAAAACGTGGTGCATTCACAAAAAATCTTTTATGGATATTTAAAGCTATTAACCTTTTGATATTCCAACCATTTATTAACACTATATATAAACAAAAACCCAATAATGTATTGCAAAGGCAAACCCTACCTACGTATTTTATAATATATACACATATCATATATGTATTATTGGTTTATATTTGCACATATGTATATGATTTTTATTTATACAAAATATATTAATATTCATATAGCTATAAAAACATATATATATATAATATTTTATATATAAGAGAAAGTGAAATTGTTTTGTTTCTTAAATAATGTCGTAAATAAATAATTTATTCAACAAAAAAAACTATATACATAATTTATTGACATTCATTGCAATACGAATACCTACAATATATACAAATGTATAATTAAATGATAAATTGATTGTGTATAGTATTTCTATATGTATACAAATTATTTGGTGTTTTTTTTCTAGTATTTACGATCTGATTATTATACTATAATAATCAGTAATGTAATGTAATTTTTTTTATTCATTCAAATATATGAATAAATGAAATTTTTAGAACACATATTGCTGTAATTGGTTTATATCAATAGAGTTTAATTAATTTTTTATATTTGCTGCAGTTAAAAAATACCATTTTAAATTATGTGTCATTTGTCACAATATGAATTTTTATAACCTTAAGTTTTTTTTAATTCAACTATAAAGGATAAATATATTTAATACATATAGGCTACATTGTAACCATTATAGATTGTGCATATACACTTTTGGTTCCGCCTGATAAATTACACAGGTTATACCTGTATTTTATTATTTTTTATATAAAATATATACATTCGGTTTTTTTTTGCTTTTCAAATGCATGCATGGTTTTTTATATACAAGTATATTACAAAATATCTTATATATATATATATATATATATATTCTTATACATTAATATATTTAACAAAAAAAAAATGTTTTATTATTATTGAAAATGGGGATATGACACAATAATAATTTTGCAAATAATATGCATATGGTAATGAATGGGTTTTAGTTTAACTTTTTCAACCATTTTTTTTTCATATATATATATATATATATAATATAATATATAGCAATAATAATAATAATAATAATACTGAATGAATGGAATGCATGCCAAAATTAAAAAAAAAAACTTTTGTATACATTATTTTAAAATTAATGTGTATACGCATAGCAGTAAAACATAAATATATATATATATACAAAATTGCTAATTCAAATATATCCATTTACATTTATAATATTTATGAAGTAACCGCATATTATTAATAATTTCATTATTTTCAAAATTTTTTTTTGCTTTATTAAAATTTAACGCGAATGTCATTATCACATGTGACAAAAAAAAATGTATATTTAAAATACAAAAATTTAATAGACATTTTTATAATATATTGATCAAATACACTCTAAAACATTTACTTATTTATTTGGTCCAATATCTGACTGACTATATTTTATAGATCAAAGTAAAATTCTATTTGGCCGGTACTATACAAAAACGATATATAATAACGATATATCTGACTCATTATATTTTATAGATCAAAGTAAAATTCTATTTGGCCGGTACTATACAAAAACGATATAATAATGAAAAAAATAATATATCGAAGAATTTTGTTCAGTTTACAATTTGAGAATGGTAACGTCATTTAATGAACCATTTTTTTGTATTCCGAATTTCAATTATATTTTACCTACCCTATCATTAAATGTATTTAAAATTCCTAATATCCGAACATCTACATTTACAAAAAGTTGTATATAGATTATAATATTTAACTTCAATAACATTTAAATGGAATATGATTTTCTCAAAATATGTATAGATAAATAGAATATAACATACGTATTATAAAAATAAATGAGGTGAAAATAATTAAATTAATTTATAGATCATTTACATATATATAAAGAATCAAACATAAGAAGATATACACATATATACGATTTCCTGTTATAGATACTGAAATATTGAAGTAATGTGAATGAAATAATGAAATCAATCATTAAATTGTTTGTTAAAATATGATCCAATTAAAATTATACTCTATATAAAGGTATAAAAGTATATATTTTCAGTATATTATACATCATTAAAATACGATTGATAATATTTTGCGTCATTGAATATATTATTATTATTATTATTATTTATTATGATAATTGAATCGTTTCAACGAATTGTCTTGTGTTATTATATGTCATATATCTATGTGGTTATGTATTATATATTAATATTTTTGATTTGCATTCAAAAAATATTTTATTTGATTTTCTCTTATATATATTATACACTCATTGACATTTGACAACATTCATATGCGGTATATTATTACTTTATAATATAAATCATTTCTTCATAATATATTTACGATATTATGTATACTTGGTTGATATTTTAATATATGCAATATTATTCGTGAAATTTGAATTTGAATTGATATTCATGCATATATATTATATATTGAAATATTGAATAATAATTATCAATTATTTTTATTATCAATATATATAATATGAACTAAAACATCTTTTATTTTACTTGCATTTAAAATATTCGAAATATTTATTTATAAAAATATTCAATAAAAAAAATCGATTTCGACAGTGATTCAACGGTGATTATTGTACATTTAATTCTCTATGTTTTTGTAATTTCAAAAAACTCCGCAAATGAATCATCAAAGTTTATTTCTTTTTTCTGTTAAAATTTACCAAAAATATATATTTCATTCATAATGATTATTATTGTTTTAAATATTAATCGAAATAAATTACCTGTTGAGTGTTTTTTTTTCTTTTAGTTAAAAAAGTAATAAATATTTATATATAAGTTATAAAAAAAAAACTTGTTCATTAATGGAGATAATTGATTGAGCATTAATAATATTTCATATACATATGTTATATTTAAATTATCAATGTAATTATAATTTTATTAATATACTAAATAAGATATAATTAGAACCTAATATAATAGATAGAACTATATGATATATTAATTTCAATATAAAATTTTATGTAGTATATTTATTTAATATTTGTTTTGCTACGTTACATTCTTATATCAATTTTATTATATTCATAGAAAATATATACATACATATAATTACGACGAGTTTTATAAATATATAGATATATATCAAAATAATTTTCCTTTTGTACCCACTTTAACAAATATATACCTCTCTGGTTTCATATAAGAACAAGTCACAAGTACTTTAAAAGCAATTAATTTCTTTGTTATATATGTATTTAAACATTATAATTTAGCTTGGTACAACAAAATTTATTTCTATCTATATATTCATCATATATAAAATTTGTATATATGTTGTATACAAAAGTGAAGCAAGTATATATTAATAACAAAAATTTATATATGTTTTAATGAATTACATTGTGTTTGACAAATATATATGTATATAGATATCATTATAATATATCTATCTATTTTATAAAACCTCTATTCATAAATTGTTGATTAACCTTCTGCTTCTCTTTTATCTATTTATATAATATTTTTGTTTAATTATTTATACATAAAAATAATTTGTTTATGTTTACCTTTGGTAAACGCGCGTTAAAATAACAAATAAATGAATGGTATATATTTTAATTTTTATATTCATTGTTTTATTATATCAAATTGTTTACTTTAATACACGGGGAAAAACAATAGTTTTTTTTAATTATATTATTTTAATTCGGATAATTAAGTTTAACTATAACTCTATCCCCATCATACTTATATATATAAATGATAATAAAAAATTGATGATATGAGGATGTGAATATTATAAGAATATGTTATTGCTATAGGTAAATGTTTAAATAGAATGAAATATCAATAGAGTATAACACAATAGAAAATATATATATATATAATAATACGTGACAAATAAATGAACATGTATAAATATTATTTTCGTTACAATTGTTTAAATAATTGTAATATTTAATATAGCTTGCGCTATAGTATTTAAATGCACCTAAAGTTATTTGTAAAACAATTATTTATTTTATTATTATATTATTTTATGATATGATATTTTAAAAGCGAAAGATAAAAACACTTTTATTTATATATTTATGAATAAACAAAAGTCTTTATTTTTCTGACAATTATATCAACAAATTTATTTTCATTTTTCGATAAAATATTTATTTATCTCTATTTTATTTAATTTACTTTAAGTATTGTGTTTTTTTTTTTAGTATTTCAATATTTGATAGTCGTGATAATTCGTTTGCAACGAATTAAGCTCCGTTCGACTTTAAAGTTTAGTTTTCGTAAGTTCTATAGTATTCATACGTTTTTATTGATTTTTTTGATCTGTTTAATCGTTTAAGTGACTTTTAAGGAAAATAAAAGCATGCCCAATAGGACGTAGTCTGTTGACGGTTGTCGGAAAATAAATACTATACGACCTGCAGCGATTAATTATACGTTTAATTATACTAATTCAAAATCATCATAATCAATAAACGAAAAATGATACTATAATTCATATATCACTTCAATTTTTGTTATATATTAATATCATTATCATTATTAATATTTTTATATTTATATTTCCTTTTTTTAGATATTCTTTTAATAGCAGAGCTATATATAGATATAAATAAATGTATTAAATAAAATTTACATATAAAAATCCCTTTTTTTTTTTCACATTCAGTGTTGTTAAAATAATATTTTATATTTAATGATGTTTACTATATTATACACATATATGAAATGAATCATATTTATTCGTAGACGACTTGGTGGTGCCGTTGATAAAGCATCCAACCCAATTGCGGGTGGTCACGAGTTCAAATCCTAGCCGGAAAATTTTTTCTGTGCTTTTTATGATTTGAATTCATGAACTAAGTCACCATTTATTCATTGGGATCAAATTAATGAATATCTTTGGTATATTGTGTCGGACGCAGCCAAAGATTTACAAAGTCTACTACACACACATACTCGCAATTATATATGAAAGTATATAACAAATACTCATCATCATTATTAAAATTACATTAATAATTATAATATTAATGATTTCTAATTCCGGTAAAAGCCAAAGGCCCTAGCAGCCATAGTGCTTATTAAAAACTAATGTTGGCATTTTACATACATCATTAGTTGTTAAATAATAATAATAATAATAATATTTATTCGTAATATTATATATACGGGATACATCATCACAAATGTAAACAGGATGTTTTTGATTATTGTTTCTAGTTTCTAGTTTCTATTTTCATTTCTATATATATATTTTTTTTTTGTGAAGATTAAACGATCACTTAAAAATGTATATGTATGAGAGCATTCAATGAACTGCTTAGCAGATTTCTACACCGTAATCTAATAATATAAGTTCATATAATATACGGTTTCAAAAACTGATTTAAATTGGAAATACTATAAATGTTTGTTTCAATTTCAGTAAAATTATCCCATTTACATTTATGGCTTCTTAACAACAATCATCCAAACATCTTCTAAACCTTGATGATGCGTATTCTATAAACATTCACACATATATAAATACATATTATATAGTATTGTAAATATAAAAAAGTAAATTTATTATATCATATAAAATACATGTGTGTTATACAATAATATTTTATAAATATAAATATACCTTAAATATACCATATACACCTACGCTATATATGTGAAAAGTGATAAAGTGCAAATCTAAAAGTATATAAATCAAAAATGAACAAAATTTTATATAATATATTTATATTTTCAGAAGGACTTTTTAATATTTCGTATATTTTCTTATATATTATATTAAAATTTTCCCTTGTGACACGACGATGATGATAAGAATCTGTTATAAGAAAAGAAAATTTAAAAAAGAAAATTTACATTCACCTACTTACATAAGGAGTAACATTTCTTATTATATATATATATATATATATATGTTTGCATGTATTTAATTTAAAATATAATTTATTGCATATAGGCCCAGGCATACATACGTAATGTGATATGTTTTTTATTTTTTTTAAATGTAATATAAAATACATAATTCATTATGTAAAGATTTAAAATAGTACCAGATATATTTGTATTTTGTTTTTTAACATATACCTATAAAAATCGCATCAATTATTTAAAAAAAAATTCAAATTAAGTATATATAATATAATATTTAATATACATTTTTATTCACATATATTTATATATAGCCAATAATTTATTTATAGACGTGTGCAGTGTTACAAGAAAGTTTAATTTAAATTTAAGTACATTTATAGTCTTCTTACTCTTTGCGGTATCTTAAAGTGTAACTATATATTTATCTATACATGTATAGACGATTTGTATAATAAATAATTCATTAATTTTACCTAATGTTATATTGAGTTTATTTGGTATACATATATATAAAATTTATTTATAATGTATGTTATATAGGTAGATAAAATTTTGTCTAGTCGAATAATTTATACATTCGTATATGTATGGATGAAAAACGTATATATAAATATTTTATACATTATTTACGATAAATAGATTCAGTCAACGTTATATATCGAATAGATATTTAACATGATAAATAAATATATATACTTTGATTTTTAATGTTATCTGTATTTTATTATATACACCTATAGTTATTCGAGAGGAGTAAATTTATTTATACATTACTTTATCAGAATATATATTCGAAAATATAGCATCGCAGATCAGAATGTATATAACATAGAAAAATATATTTTATATATATAGAACTTTTTCAATATTATTTATACTATACATGTATAATACTATATTATATACATATAGTTGAATAAACACACAATAGTATTCCGTTTTCATGGTATAGTTATTTATTTTATGTGTTTGGAATATTTTATTCATTGAATATTCGACAATCTTATAAGGCTTATAACTATATATATAAATATATTTTTGTATCATCAGGGTATCAGAGATGTGAACTTAACTATCATTCAGTTTACTTATTTGAAATACTTCATTCTTCAAAATAATTCACAGTATCTTTAATTAAATTTATATCTAAATGGAAGTGAACAGAAACGAAAATTCAATGTAATATGCAATCGTCCATTCAAGTCCGTTATATTCAAATGTTTCAATTCATCAACACTTTATTAGACCCGAATGATCTTAACAGTTTAAACTACATTAAAATGGAATTAAATAAAATCATTGATATTTCAATTGATTATAAATTATTTACGCCGATTGATGATATTAAAACTATCTAAAATAAATATTAATTTACAACTCTGACGATTACACAAAATAACTATAGAATACACAATAACATATTTTGAATATAGCAAGGAAATAATGTATGTATATATATAGATAGCTATATAAACGTATCGAACCGATATGTAACAAAACATAATCGCTATATATATATATATATATAAATATATGTAATGTATATAGAATGGATATAGAATGGGAATGAAATTCGATTCTTATATTATACTTTTTATATTGTATCATGTTCATTTTGATTCAAAACATATACATGTCATTTTATTTTAAGAGGCGATGAAAACTAATAGGTTATTGTTATTGCATAAATATATATACAATATAATACATTTTTGGAGTACATTACATTTCCATGGGATAGGATATAACATATATATAACAAAAATTTAATTTTATATAATATACATTGTAAATTTTTTATTGTATTATTTTTTTGGTATTCAATAAGTGTCTGATTTTTATATCCAATGACTTTTAAGTATATTTTATTTATTTTAATTTATTTTGCACATTTTAAACATTTATTTTAATTTTAAAAATTCAATAATCATCATTTTTTATTTGATTATTTTATTATAATATTGTTTTTTTTTTGTCAATTGTTGTGTTATAACGAACTGAATATTGAATTTTTTTCTTTTTTTTTACACAAATAAATCTGTGTGAAATGAATATTAAACGGAGTTTCAGTGGTGGTTATTTTTTTTCTTTCTTATGTATATGTATGGTTGTAAAAATGTATCGATGAGATTATGAATTTTTTTTTTATAAAATTTAAATGTTATCGAAATAAATAATTTCGGTGGATATTGTTTGCTATATATATTTGCAAAACACACCTATATAAAATATATTTTCATATCGTAAAAATGTAAAAGAATTTAACAATTCAATCAAAATTTTTATATGTATAAGCGCATATTTATTCATTCTACGGGGGTTTTTATTTTCTTTTTGGACTTTTGCTTCATTCCGCATATTAGAAATATATAAATTATTCAACACACAAAAAAGTTTAAAATAAAAATAAATTTGCATTCAAATTACTTGAGTATTTCGTATTTCTATATAAATTCATGCATATACACTCGTCGTAATATTTACATACAAATATATATTTATAAATATAGGTACTAAATATAAATACATAAATTATTATTTAAATTATAGAGTAAAATTTTCCATGTAATACATATACTTATTTTTTTTTTATTTATGCTGTATGGAAATATATTCCATTTATATATATATATATATATATATATGAAATATTAACACACAGTGAAAAACTCTATATATTTAAGATAATATAAGTATATGTATATAAAACATATTACTTTGTATTTATATAGTAAAATTTAATAGTTGCATATATATATATATATATATATATATATATATGTAAAAATAAATATATAGTATGTGCATAATTAACTTTAATTATATCTATATTTTATATATATCTACACTTATATAAGTATAATTACGGCACCGTTTCATATACCTGAGCGTGTATATAAATATATTAATATATATCGTGTAGATAATCACTTTCCATTTTTCTTCTTTTAAATGTAGTTATATCCATATATATTTATTTCGATATGATTTTTAAAGTACTGTGGGGTATAATTTTAAACATATACATACCATAATTTCGTTTTTTTTATAAATTTGTTTTATATTGACTGTGCGTAACGATGAATCTTCCTTTGAATGGAATCATTTGAATTTCAGTAAAAACTTAAACTATAGATTTACTATTAGCAAGATTTTTTCTTAAAATTATTTACTATTTAAATGATACTACCAAATTCAAAAATCGTATCCAAATAACACATTATTTTAGCATAAAACAATTGTACATATAACTTTTCGAAATAATTTAAATATCCGTATAGAATAACTTTTAAGCAATCACCCCAAATGACTCTATATAACACTTGTGTATATACTTCTAAATTATTCATATATGATATTGAGTTTTTAATCATTACATGGTAAGTGTAAAAAATTATCTATTATATATATGTTCATGCAATTATGCGTTAATGCATATATAAATAAATAAAAAAATGCACAACGTGCTCTAAAGAAACTGTAATAATATATCATAGAGCCGAATCGTGATTCTATGATGAATTCGTATAGTCGAAATTGTGCTATCACGTTATTTTTTTTTGAACAATTTAATTCGGAGATACGATCGAAATTGGGTACTTAATATTACTAGAAAAAATGTTCAACATTTGAAATATAAATACTTTTGTTTTGACAATATTATGGAAAGGTTTAAATTTCTAAATTATTAGTCATAGAGATGTTTATACAATTAATAATTTTTGTGTTATAGATCGTGAACTATTGCGGTATCTTTTATAGCGCACCCTGTATAATTCTCTGTATATATATATATATTATGATGAGTTATGATGAATTAATATAAATATACGTATAAACAAAGTCAAGAGCATGTCTAAATATACTGGAATGTATTTATATACATTTACTTTTTTTTTTTTAATTTGATAACATTTATATCTATTTTCAGTGTATTCATGTATAAAATAAATATAGGATAGAATATTTTATGTATAGATATATTAAAGTACGCAAATTTTGTATATTTGAAATGATTCCAATTTGCTTTTTTTTTGCAAATACATATGTTATAATTATTATATGCATTCGCGAATATAACACGTTATGTAGATATAAAATTATTTTTTTCAAGTGGATATATATATTTTTTTACTTATATGGTAATTGACGTGTTTGTCTACAGGTCTGCTATATAGTCAACGTAATATAAATGTATAGAAGTTAAAACTTTTTTTTTCTTTATTTTACTATTATAATAGCGAATGTCATTTTTTTTCTGTATAGCCACATTCAATATTATATTTGTGTTTTGATGCGATCATCGTCGTTTATTCTTTATAGTTTTTCTTTTTTTTGTAAATAAATAAAAAAAATGGAAAAATGTAAACGTTCTTTTAAAAACAATGAATATTTTATACATAAATTTAGCATAAACAGTGCAAATACCATAATCATTTTGCATTTTCATAAATATAGAATAGAAATTTCTTTTTTGCAGCTTTTTAAATATACATACGGATGATATATAGTTACTCTTTCGTCATAATTCTATATAAATACATTTACTATGGGATCGGTATATTTTGTAAAAGAAAGGAATTATATTGAATGTTATTTACGTGGAAAAATTGTTGATAACATCCTTTGTTTTATATGAAAGTTGATATATATATTGTTTCATGTATTTGTGATTTTGGCATCTATACTAAGAATTCATTTATAATGCATGTTTATCTATATATAGATTTCATATAATAGAGATTTGTTGTATGAATTGTAAATTGAAATGGTGTTATTATAGAACATATGAACTATAGAATATATAAGCTAATACGTAACAAATTGAAATCAACCAAAATGATTTGGTTTTTGTTAAAATAAAAATTGTAATTACGCAATGTGACATAATTTTTTTTATTACTATATAATAATAATAAATTATTCAATTAATTTTCAAGTTCGCAGTGTATTGTATATAATATACGCAAAGAATTAATTTTAATTATTATATATGCATTTTAACTGTACTATGTCATATGAATAATAATCACTTCAAATGAATTATACAAAATTAAATAAAAATAATAAAAGATAAATTTTTTTGCTTATATAGTAAGTGATTATTGTGAGTGTGTATTTTCTTATGTATTTTGAAAATTCAATATTTACACAAAATCTATTATATTTTTTATTTTTTTTTAAACAAAAACACCATATATTATTGATTGTATATTTTATATTATATATACATTATTTCTAATGGTTTTTTTTTATTTCTTTGTACATTCAAAACCTTGCTCTAGATTTTAAAATTTAAATGTATTTATAGAGATATTTATATATATAGAAACAAATATAATAGATATAATACCATAAAATGCAGAAAATATTTTTTTGTTCTTTAAAACAAAATACTTATATACATAAAGTAAAATCGTATAATAAACAATTATACAACGTTCCAGTTGTTAATATTGTATTACTATATGCACATTTGGAATGTATTTAATTGTGGTATAAATGTCGCAATTTAGATATATATATATATGACATAAATGTGCATAATTCAATTAGCCCTACTTATTATAACAAATAGCATTATCGTTTATAAATTAGTTTTGATCCCATTTTCAACCTCTTCAAACGGCAATATTAAGATTAGAAGAATGTCTATAAAAAGCATGATAATCCAATTATATTATATAGACACAAAATTCTTTATATATAAAAATACAGTTCCATTCACAAATGCTGTACATTTTTATGGTTCAATATTCGCTTTTATATCAAATAATATTGTGTATCATCATCATGAATTTAATCACCAATGAATATATTTCATTATAAAATATTATACCTTATTCAGAATATATTTTATTATAAACTTTTTCTATTAGTCAACTTCTTATATATATATAATTTATATACATTATTTATCATCGCAATTTAATTTACATTCTTTGTTAAAAGTACAAATATGTATATGAACAAAATGCAGTGACAAAATAAAAATACACTTATATATAAATTTATAATAAAGTAAATATATATGTTATATTAACACCAATTAAATATTTTATGAATATAATTTTCATTTACATGTGCATCTCATCATGTTTATTAATACAATGAATGTATATTACAAAACAAAATAATACTTAAAAAAATTAATATCAATTGCATATATATAAACAATTAAACAACAAAATTAATAAAGATACAGACAATTTCATACACATCTATATTCTATATATAAATATATAATAACAATGATGCTCTATGCACGATAACAATTTAAAACATTTTGAATAAAAAATACACGTTACACTTTTAATTATGATATTATACATACCATACAAAAAAAAAATAAATAAATACTCAACTTCACACAAAAATACAGTGAGATAAAAAATAATATTCATCATTTAATATATACAATACATATATATTTTCTTTTATATATAAAATTGTGCATGCATTATATAAATTTTGTCTTCAATTGTGTTTTTTATTTTCTTTTTTTCCATTTTTTTTTTCAGAATGTCCTTTGTAATAAGTGGATTTATATTTTATTTTTTTACATTACATTAAGTTTTTTTTTATTTTACCTCCTTTTATACATTTCAATTTAAAAACCACATTAAATAAATTATAACATAAAAATTATTATCTTTTAAGAAAAAGAAATAAATGAAAAAAAAGAACAATTTAAAAAAAAAATATTCTTTTATATGTTTCATCTCATAAACTGTTTCGTATTTTGTCTCACACAAAAATATCTTACAAAATGAATTTTACATTGTTTAAAAGATAAAAAAAATAATATTCAATATTCATTTTATGTCATCAAATCATCACACCCTGTCCTCTTTATAAATACACATATTTTCATTCATATTCATACATCTATATATAAATATATATGAAATGGATACAACGATATGATTATAATATCACGATCCTTTTGCATAAAATTTATATTTGTATATTATATATGTTATGTATATATTATTCGTGTCAAGTGTTTCTTACCTAAATTGTGTATATTTTATTTAATAACGTAATTTAAGTATTATCAGTGTTATTATGTATTCTTCATAAAAAAAAAAATATACCCATAATAATAATAATAATATACATTGACATAATCATAAAAAAAACGATATTCATTTCTCTTTTAAACTTTTTTTTATATTTTTTTATAAACATAATATTTATATATATATATAATAAGGATTGTGTGCGGTGTAAATACTTTTATTTATATATTTTTTTACTTTTAGTTATAGATGAAGATCATTTATATAGCTATATTTTTTTTATCTTAATGTGACACAGACTTCTTATAATACCATTAGTTTGTATGTATACTTTGTATATTAAAAAGTGTACTAGCTTATCATAAATTACCCATACAATTATTCCACGACATTACACATATATTTATCTACGTAATTCATATATATATATATATATTATATATTATATAAATATCATTATATAATGTAATCAAGTATAACAAACAATAGAAGGACGCACAGTTTTTGTAAATTTATTGATTTTATTTTAAAATGTTTACTACTATTTTCCGATCTCTCTTAATAATGACTAAATATGTTTTTAAAAATAAAATTTTATATCAAAACAAAGAAGAATGTAAACGATAAGAAATTTATTGCAATTTTAAACAAAAAAAAAATTAGATTTTCATTTAAAGTAATGGAAAGTAAAAACAAACATATTCTTTGAACAATTAAAGACTGTCGCATGTCCGTGCTAAATTATTTCACATTTAATATAAACTTAAAAGATTTTACTCGTATATCCGAAACATATTTAAATGTATTTTAAACGTTCCATATATGAATTTAATCCTCTTAAATTAAATATGTATTAAGTATGTATTGAATTCATTCAACATGATCTTCTTTTTATACATATTTTATGAAATAACATGATTCCACGGTAATACATATAAAAAAATCAAACGTACGATGTTGCACGAATGGCAGTTAAAAAAGAAAACTAATATATACAATATTTTGAAATGTAAATCAACACGCATTTAATTTTTTAATTTATGACGAAGTAAATAAAATTGCAATATTCTGTAAAATAAAATAAAATATTATTGATATTCAAGTTAATATACATTGAAAGAAGAAAATAAAAATACTTTACCTTATATATATATCGATATAAACGCGGTATCATATGCAAGAACGATTATATTATATATAGTATATAGTTATAAGTTATAACAACATAAAAATATATAGCAATATTATTTTAATATAATATTAATATTATTTATTTCTTATGATACATCAACCATATTAAATATACTATAAATAAATATTATATTTTATACTTTCACTGTATAGTTTTATGTTTAAAAAAATGTATAATGATAAAACATTTATATACATATAGTTTTTGATTTATGAGTGTAATTAATATAATAAAAGTAAAGATTAAAGAACAAAAATTATCCGCAATATAAGTGCATATAATGATACATATATATATATAAATATAATATTTTTAATACCTGATATTATTATACACATCGATAATAATAATAAATTTTTGTTTTAATTTTTTATTGAGAAAAAATCAAACAAGATCAATATATAAAATAATAATAATAATATCTATATATTCCCGGCATTATATTGAAAAACTTTTTACATATTACATAAATTCGATTAGACATATAAAGAAAGAAAATATAATATAAATGTTATTAAGCGAGATTGAAGAACAAAAGTAATAATAATAATATAACCATATATAATACGAAAACATGGCAAATAAAAAGAAAAACTATCATCATCGATATTATATTTACTTTTGTGCTTTTGATAAGAATTTATAAAGTTTTTTTTCCCCCATTCGTATTACAAAAATTCTATTGTGGTATATATATTAAAATAAAAAACTGAACTCAACCTTTTTTTAAAATATCATATGAAAATTTTAAATGTATATGTTTATATATGTAACTTTATATAGATCTATATATAAGAACTTATATATAAAAAGAAAAAACCAACTTGAAGAATTACCTTGAAAAAGTTTAGTTTTTTTTCTTTATATACTAAAAATAGGCACTTATTTAAAATAATAAGAAGGGATATTATAAAAAGATGTATTCTGCTGTTTTATAACAAACAACGTGAAATTATCTTTGTAGAATACTATTTATTTTTTTTAAGAAAAATGGTTGTATACAAATAATCTATCATTTATAAATGATTGTTTTTTGTTAATTCACTTGTTTATAATATCTAATAATTGATCATTATAAAATTAAGTTTAATATACAAATTTATTTTGAATATTTTTTGACATTAATGTCATTATAAAAACCTTTATATAAATGATTTCCTAAAAAAGAATATCTCTAAATAATTATAAAATTATATTCACCAAAATCCAATTATTATATATTTGATATAGAGATGAAAGAAAGGTTAAAAAATAATTTTAAAAATTAAATTAAAAATTATAAACGTTAAAAAATATATCGAGAATTATTTAAATTTCATTATCCCATTATGTATTTAGATTTTATTTTTCAAAATAGAATTGAATATACATACAAAATAATTTGAAATAAGTTTTTTTTTTATTTCTTTTATATATACATTATATTGTATTGTGCTATAAACAGATAGCACAATACAATAAAAGTAAAAGTAAAATTTACAAAAAAATTTATTAACAAATATACTTGAATTATAATTCAGAAGAAAGAAGCCATTATTGTATATGAACACTATCATCATATATAATGCTATATAATAGTTTTCCTAAAATGAAACGTTTATATACACTTTTCTTTTTATTAACTGTTTGGTTAAAAGCCCGAGTTTTCCCGAAAAATCAGATTTGAAAAAACACAAAATAATGTGAACGTTCTACAGATAATAATTGTAATATCATAATATGAAATACGTTTAAGAAAGACAATACGTTTATTTACAAAAAATCCATACATACATTCCAGAGTTGCCATTGAATTCCAGAGTTGCCATTGATAAATCAACATAAATAGAAAATATTTATAGTTATTTTTATTCGGATTCCACAAAACATTTTTTCCCTCTAACAAAATCTGCAAAAATACTAATTAAAAATATCCTAAAAATACAGTCTACACCAGTAGAGAAACAAAATTGTACATTATATTAAAAAGATTGACAATAATTATTCATTGTTATATATTTATGGAACATTATCATTCATCCATATATAGTATGTATATTGTATATTTATATATAATTTTCGCATTAACATATCTGATGATATTAAAAATTTGCCTTATCTTAATCAAAAATCTATTCCTGTGTATATACCATATTTATTATATACAAATTACACATATATGATACATTTGAATTTGTATTCAAAATGCTCTAATGTACACTCATTGTATGAGTACTCATTGTATGTATTGAATTTCTATGTACAATCAGTACAATATATGTTCGTTCCGTCGACATATTATAAATATTTTGTTAATTATTTTTTAATTATTTCTATATAAAAATCAAATATTGTGCTCAACGCAGCAATGAAGACTATATAAGTGTATTGTGTATATAATAGATTATGATATATAAATTTTATTTTTTTTTAAATAATCACACAATAATACATTTGCTTTTGCTTGCATATATGATAAATGCTACTTTGATACACTTAATTGCATAATATACATCATTATGTAATACTAAAAAGAATGAAATATAATTTAAAAATGGCAACCAAAAACGGTTGGTATTTAATGTTTTCAAAAATAATTTGTACGCTTTCGTAATGTACGCTGCTATAGAAAATAAAGAAAAATACTAATGCGAACGGACAAATTTAGGAAAAATTAGAGAAATTGCCAACAATATCGGTGATAAAGTGTACACAAATATACGTATAAAATAAATACTGATATGATAAATATAAATAAATATGATTTCTCAAGTCATGATATACGTATAAATAAATTTATATAATATTTGTTTGAATAAAAAAGAATTTTCCAACAACATATTTTTTTTAATATAGCCAAGATAAATGTGTTGACGATGATTGAATATATCATCTATATATTACGAATATTCTTACATATATATATAAATGTAATTAATATAAGTATACATCATACATTGCTGTATAGCTTTAAAAAGTGTGTGATTTTTTTTTTAATTTTAATCATTACCATGCATGCATGCATGCATATATTATTCATTTTATAAATACGTAAAAATGAATATATTTCATTTAAATATGTTTTCTTTGTTGGGTTTTGTGGTGTTGTTGTTAAAATGAAAAAAAAAATTGCAATTCTTATGCGATGATGTTTGAATACGCAATACGTATATTAACAAACATATATTGTTCTTATATACAATTCATTCTAAACCATTTCATTTATTCTATTGAAATATATATACACAATTATTATTAATGCATTTATTATAAATACGTATTATGATGAATTTTATAAGGGGATTTTTTTTCTTTTATTGTCTTCGTTTTATATATATGCAATATGAATAATATAATGAAATAAGATGTGAATTTAAAAAATGTGTTATATCATGATATTTGTAATCATTTTATATAATTCACATATATGCCACTATGATGAAAGATACTATATATTGAAATTATGAAACGTATGTGTATTCTTTTTTTTTTCCATTATAACACGTTCAATAAACACTTAAATAAAATTACCATATATAATACATAGGACGAAATTGTGTCAGCTGCTTAAAGTTTAAACTTTATAGTTCAATACACTTTGATAAACTTTAGCTTGTATTCTAAATATACAGACAGACAATATTCATCTCATTTGTATTGAATATTTGCGAAATAAGAAATCAATTATTCTCATAAGAAATACGATTAATATCAAAAAATAAATATTCCAGATTATATACAAAAAATCTGAATGTGTTTCATTTTAAAAACGAAAACAGGTAAAATTAAAATGTAAAAATGCATAAATTGATAAATTGTATACATATAAATACGAACATTTTGTACTTTGATGTTTTTTTATTAAAAAAAATGAATAAATTTTAATAAAATATTAATTGTGGATGTATGAAATGAAAAAAGAAAAATAAATAAACATTGCGCGTATTGCACACAAATAAAATTATTAAACGAACGAACGTGTTTTTATTGGCGTTGGAGGGAATCAAATACTATAATCAAAAACAAAAAAATAATTTTTTTTTTATTTTTTTTAATTTATTTCATTAAAAGTTTCATTTAATGTATTTATTACATAACATATACAAATGGATATGGATAAATTATAAATATATTATTACCATGTGTGTATTGTTTTATATGCAATTAATTAAGCATAATATTTTTTATAATTTATATTGTTATATATAAATTTTGTTAGTATATACAGTATTCAACTGAATGCATATTTAATTTATTGTATACCATATATAAAAACACACATATTTTAAACTATGAAATATTAATTTATAATAAATTTCCGCATATTTAATTTTTAATAATTTATATTTGTACAAATAATTATATTTACACACACTTTTTTTTTATTAATTTCCGTATCCAATGCTTTTTAAGGTCATATATATTATATAGATTTGTTTTTTATGGCTTTCATATATATAATTGAGCAATTTTCAATCAATTTTATGTTTGTTATAAGAACATACCATAAAAACTATATATAGAAAACAAAATAAAATAAATATGTAAACCAAAAAGAGAGTGTAAATTTTGGATTGTATCAAACACCAAAGACATTAAATTTATAGATTTTAACCTTCACAAATAACAATTATCTGAACGTAAATAATAAAGTTTTTTGGTTCAAATTTTTTTTTTGTATATGATTATTTTTAATGTTTTGTTTTTATATGATCACTAACATGTAGATTTTTTTTAATAACAAAATTAGTGTTTTAAATAAAGAATTAAAAGGATATACGATAATGTTGACCGTCACGTTTTTTAAAATGACTTTTCTATTGCTGCATTAACTATATAACTATATATTTTATACGCATATATAGTTATATAGTTAATGCAACGAAACCGTTTAAATTAATGGACATTTTATAAATATTAATTTATTTTTATTAAATTTTGTTATAAATCAATTGTGCATATCATTTAAAATCAAAATTTATATTATACAGGGTGTCCCAGTACAGGGTGCCAACCCGAAACAGGCAGGTTCTACACCTCATTTCCAATCAAAAAATGTGAGCTAAAAAATTAAAGCTAAAACACCAAAGAAGTTTTTCTAAAAACCGACAGCTGATAAACATAAAAGTTCTATAGTTCTCGGCTTGCAAAATAACAAAAATATTTGAGGTCGTTGAAATTTCTTGTGTTTGACCAGCTATAGCATGAAAACGGGTTGTCGCCGATGTTTGTGTGATTAGAAACAGTTAAAGATAGTTAAAATACCTTTCCAACAAGGTTATAATTATTGGATTCCGATAAGTGGTTGCTGAGATATGGTAAATAACATCTGCGTACTACCTTGAACTTCAACGGAATCTTTTTTTCGGGCTAGCTCGAAAACCAAGGCAGATAGACATGGGGTCGCCATAGATTTTTTGATTGGAAATGAGGTGTAGAACCTGCCTGTTTCGGGTTGGCACCCTGTACTGGGACACCCTGTATAAACACTATATAATATACAATACTTCATGTATTATAAATTATATACTTACACAATTTGTGATTTGTTTGAAATTTTAACTAATAAAACAGACATTATAGACTATCAATGTAAATTGCCCTTGTCATACACATTGCGTTTTGTTGTTTATTGAACCTGATATATATGCATAGAAAATAAAAGATTGTATCACAAAAAAAATGAATTTATATGCATAACTGATTTCAAAGAATTTTTCTATATATTAAATTTACTTTGATATGCCATTTGAATAAATGATAATTAAGATATGTGTAAGATATGTGAGATGTTGTTAGAAAATATAACACAACATCGAGTTTTATTAGGTTTTTTTTAATAAATATATTCTATTAATTTAAACATAAATTTCTATATAAATTTACTTTCGTTACTTTTTTTTGTTATTTATTTTCTTATTTTGTTATTGATTATATTTTGTGTAATTCAGATATCTGTTTAATTTGTTTACCTTTGAGCGTATCATAAAACTTTTTAAAATTTTGATCTATAAAATGAATAATTTTTTTATTAAAATTATTTTTAAATGAATATAAGAATACACTTTTTTGTGGTTATTGAAGTAAATGAACTCAATATTATTTTATAGTTGCTTATTTATAATTTTCTCGTAACTTGACACATTCTTGATATAATAAAATATATACAATATTTTATTTTAGAATATGTAAAATGAGATTCTCTTGTGGTATACAAAAAAAATGAATATGATAATATAAAAAAACAATAATATTCACATATAAACGAAAAATTTCCATTGAAAATTTTAATTTAATTTACAACAAATATAATTGTATTTATAATATCGCAGCTCTATATATACATACATATATAAATTTGTTTGTAAATATTTTATTGTTATCTATACAAATCAAAAACAAAAGGTGTTAATTATGTGTTTTTCACTAATTCAATCCGTATTGTGTTATTTGAATGAACCAAAAAAATTGTTTATAAACCTTCTTTGAATTTTTTTTTGTTTTATTAGTTAATACATGTTTTAATTTATTTATCACAAAAACAAAATGTTTATGAAAAAAATCGATGACAAATAAACGCTCATTAACTTTTTAATTATTACTTATATATACATTTATTTTTGTTTTTTTGGTAAAATAAAATAATTAACAATTTTGTTATCATATATATATGTGATGTAAACAATAAAATACCAAAATATTTATAAAATCATAAAAATTATAATTAAATTTTTTAATTGCAATTGACGCAAAAACCGAAAAACCAATTACAATCTATTTATTATGAATTGACATTTATTTAAAAATGATTATAACTTATTTTAAATGAGGTAATATTTATAATTTTTTGTTATAGTATTCATCGTATAGATACTTTTTTGTTTACCCACTATTTTATGAGATTAAAATTTTCAACTGTGACAAATATGAAATTAATTAATAATAAAAACCATTTAATTCTATTTGAACAATTTAAATTATATAAATTTGATTTTCATTGTAGTGATAATGAAATGTATGTATAGTATACAATAAGGTAAACAATTTTTATAAATTGCTAATTGTTAATTTTTTGTTTGTTTTATTATTTAATGAGTATTCATTATTTTATTCGTTTTATTTTTTATTTCTGATCTCATAAAATGATACAAATACAATGAAAAATGGTATTGAAATAAAAATAATAATTTACAAAAAAAAACTGATTGTTTTAGTGTTTCGCAAGAAAGCAAAAAAAATGTCAACGTATAAAATTCGGAATTTTATAATTTTTTAGTCTTTACACCATTCTTTGTATGATGATATATTTATACATCAAAATTATCCATATTTATATGTCTTTATTCTATATGCTGATTAAAAAATTGTCACGTACAAAATAGAAAAAATAGAAATCACGTAATGCAAATATTGAATTAACAAATGAATATATAAAGAAATTCCTTTTTTTATATTCTATTTAATGATTTTGACTATATGCATATAGGTAAAAAGACTGAAGTGAACATATACCTTTTGTAATATAGATATTAAAGATTAAAATATTTTTTTATATTTATTTGTAATCAGTTGATATTTGAATTTAAATTTGAAGAAAAAAATTACAAATATATTTTTCGCAATCACGCAAATATTCACATTAAATTGATATACACACCACAAAAATAAATAACAAGATTTAGAATTGAATTATAAATTGTGCTAATTAAATTTTGTGAAATTTAAAGCAAATTTTAAACAATTTCTTTTGCATAATTCTTTTTCATATACAATTTAAACTATGATGATTTAATATTATTATAATTTTTTGTTTATAAAGGCTTTAAAATGTGTTTTTTTTCCATGGAACCACAGATTACAATTATAAAAATGCATAAGCGTATTATCTATCATATATCTATAATAAATATGATGGTATAATTAATATATATTTTATTTTTACTTTATATTTATTCTATATAAGGTTTTATTTATAAAGAATAAAAATGTTATTGCTGAAATTTCAAAAAATATTTGCTTATTTTTCGTGTTGAATTTTATGAGTTAATTTCATCGATATATATATATATAATATAATTTTCTAAATCAACGATTTTTATATATGCTGTGCACAGATGCAGTATTTCTATTTTTTACTTATTCATATAAAATCAATGATGTAGATTTTTGTGTATGTTCAATAAATGTAATAAAATCAATATTATTTTTTATATTCTTTTTAATATATTGAATAAAAAATAACTTTCATATTCAGATAAAATTTTCATATGCTGTTTTTGTTTTATTTATATACAATTTTTTTATGTATACTTTTATAAATTATATTACAATTTATTTATGTTTTTTTTTTGCTCTCAACTTTCAAATGTGTGTGCGGTTTATAGGGTTTGTATTTGTACATATATATTCTTTTGATATGTACAAATATAAAATAAATTATATATATGACATAATAAATTACTAAAAAAAACTTATTTTTCCTATATATAGGTAAGATTCATATCATCTACATGATTTATTGCGTTAGTACATTTTTACCTCTATCTTTTATTAACAGAAGAAATCATAAAAATTGCTGTGGGATATTTTTAAAGTATTGCCTATATATATAAATAAGTTGAATCAAATTATTGTGTTATTCAAAAGGGAAAAGAAAGACAAAATTAATATATACGAATAGAATTTTTGATAATATTTTAATTAAATCTCATTATAAAATAATCACATATCGAAATGTGTTATTTTTGATGTCAAAAGAACGTTTTTTCAATATTTTTTCTTAAAATTCATGAAAAATAGAAAAGCGTGCATGCTAATTTTACGTTCTGCGATACAATTTCTAATATAACAACTGTATTTTTGTTCTCACTCATGTAGTTGAAATTGTTTAGGGTTATATCAATGCAAAAAATATCCGTGTACTTACAGGAAAAATTTCAATATAAAATGTAAGAGGAGTTTATTTATGAATTTAATTTATATAAAAATTTTGATATTATTATCCTATTTTTTTTTTCGTATAAATAGAATATTGAATTTAAGTAATTGACTTTTAATTAAATTTTTTCTTATCCAAATATGTTATCTTTTTTCCAACTTTTATTATTTTTTTTAAACTATAAATGCATTATATCTAAAAATTTTTAATTAGTTAAATTTTTTCCATGTAAAAATATTACGTAAATTTGTAATACAAAAAGCAATTGATTTAGTTAGAAATAAATTTATTAAAAAAAAATTGTGTAAGGAATAAAAAAGGATTTTTTAATATAATAAAACGTTTATAGCACGAGAAACAAAAAACGGAATACGGAAATATAAATATATAAATTATGATAACTCATGTAAAAGGAAAACTTAAAAGAATATAATAAGTATAAAAGTTTCAAGTTTCATTTATGTATATTTTTTGTATGTATATTATATACCTATACTATTTTGTATATGTGTATATACAATGCTTATATAATAGATTGTGAATAAAATTTACAGAAATCGGTATATTATTATTTTTTTGTAATGATTTTCCATATAGCACAAATTCTTTATTATAGATATTTTTTTTTAAATTTTCTATACCAAATATTTCAATAAAATTCATTCATTTTTTTTTATCTGTTTAAAAGAAAAATATTTTTTCGTATATTGCTTTTTTTCAATTATGCTTTTTATATAAATCCATTTTTTTTATTATCTATTTTCTCTCATCATATCGCAGCATCATTAGATCTTTTTTGTCTTTCTTAAACCACATTCAATGATTGTTTTTTATCCTATGTTTAATGAGAGAAATGATTAATAAATTTACCATTTGTGTATGTAAATGATCGTCAATTAAAAAACAAAAAATTGTAATCAATACTGTTTTATTCTTTGTGTACACAGAAGATATGTATCTATGCAATATTCATAAAATTCAAAATCTTTCATTCATAAAATTAACATTTTTTATTTTTCGTTCAACAAAATAAAATTTGTATATCGATAACAACACATATATGTATATACTTAAATCTTTACATTAATATTTTATTTTCCTTCTGATTATGTATATATGTAATATATTTGTTTTTTCATATTTATATATCCAGATATAGAAATTTATATATATGATGAATTTAATTAAATCATATATACATATCATAACATACATATATAATGATAATATTAACTATTAATAACATACATCAGATTGTTGTGTAAAGCAATATATATATATATATATATAAATTAAATGTAATCATGTTTTATTTTTGCTTTAAGCAAAAAAAAATAATAATAAAATTCTATTGTTTGTTTTTATTTCATTTTAATAATATTTGTTTTATTTTTAAGATATATGTTTGTTCAAATATGTAATATTTTATGTATTTATAATACTTGTATTTTATATTAAAAAAATATTTTCATAATTTATTTTTCTCATATATATATATATTTTAGACATTTCATATACGATTTTGTAAACCTATTATATATTTATTGATTTGATTTATTCATTTCATTTAATAGAAATGAATAACTTCTTAATATGGTTTGATTGTTAATTGTATATTTCTGTATGAATTTATAAACAAATAAAATAATAAAAAATTTTCTTTTGATTATGTATAATTCTTTATTCATATCAAATTGAACCCAATCCATATCACATTCAATCCAAACAAAATCAAAATGTTTTTAAAATGGAATTCAACTTTTCAACATATCTAATCAAATTGAACAAATTCTAAGTATTAATCAATAAAATCGTTGAAAGTAAGATTAAAATGAAAGTAAAATCATTAAAATAAATGCTACACTCTCTCATATTTATATAGGTTATAAATATGAGTTGCTCAATAAAAAATTCTTTATTCTTAAAAATAATCGTATTTCATTGACTATATCAAAATTATATTTTTAATTCGATATTTATGTGTAAATATTATAAATCCATGGTACTTAATTAATGTGTGTGATATTTAAATCTATATAGTTTTCTATTCTATATATCTATAATGAAAGTAAAAAGTATATTTAAAAATAACTCATATATCATAAATAAACGTAACTATATATAGAATTTAACTTGAGGTTTATATATATATATTATATATATATATAAAGGAGGTTATCATAACTTTCCATTCATATAATTATACTATTATTTTATATTATATTTATTCAAATTCTATTCTATTTTAAAAGTTTATTTATACTATATACCACATATTTATTTGCCAAAAATAAACCACAAGTTTTCGTTACGTATACAATGATAATAATAATAATAATAATATTGGAATGATAATTCTATAAAAACATAGTTTTCTAAATGAACAATTGTATTTGAAACATTATAAAATCAAATAATTCTAAATCATATTATTAACATATAATAAAATATATATATACATATAGTTCTAAAGCGTATGTACTGTGTATATGTACGTACATTTATTGATTGATAATTATAATTTAACATCGTACATATGTATATACTTTTATATATATAATGTTGATTTTCATTTAGTTTATTTAATAATTTCATTAAATTATATTTGCATTATATTTATTATAAATTGTTTTAATACATCTGTTAAACATGCTAAAATGTAACAAAATTATGTTATTATCGATATATGTAATATCATAATAATAATTAGAATATATATACGTATATTTGTTATTCTATTTTAATTTAATATATATTTCTAGCACAAAATATGGAATTCAAAGTGTATATAAACACACCTTATATAGCTTATGAAAATGCATTACAAAAATTTTATATAAATATTTATGTTAAGTAACCTATATATAGATATATAGAAGTATAAATATATTGCATTTGATTATGTGTGTGTTGTATGTTGTATATAATGAAATTCAATATGCATTGCTTTTTCTATATAAAGCATTCATAATAATAAATTTCTGCGATAATATATATGTAGAAAATTTATATCATTGAGATTTCAATTTTCTGAAAATCTAAAAATCTAAATATTATATTTCTCAATAATATGTTTTTGCATATTCTTGTGCATAGAAAAATTTACAAAACTTGCATTTTTGTTACAAAATAATAATGAAAGAAAAAAAGTATAAAAAATAAATAAAGATAAAAAAAATTGATGAAAAATGATAGAATAAATTTTGAATAATATGATTTTTATGAATATGATTTTTTTTCCTATTTTTATTTTGTTTGTATATAGGTATAATCAATATTTTATCAAAATTTTCACAAAATCATTTTTATATATCGTACATTATAATACGCCGTATATTCTCTGTCATATACTTTTTATAAATATATGCATGAATAATATTGAAAAAAAAAACAAATTTTTAAATTCCATATATAGACAATAAAAAAAAATATATGTATAATAAGAGAAAACTGAAAAAATGAACAAATAATAAATAAATATTACGAGTCAATAAATTTGAATGAAATATTTTTCAAATTAAAATATGGGTTTTATTTAAATTTTTTTTTTTCAAAATAATATTTAATAAATAATAAAACAAAATATTGTCTATAGAATATTTATATAATTATATAAATTGTGCATGTATAAAGTTTTAGTTGTGATTGTTAATTCAATTTGTGAATTTTCTATATTAGATTATATGACATTAAAAAGTATGTGCTATAAAAGTTACCACAACCAATGGAAAATATGTGATGGATTCTATATAGAAATGGAAATAATTTTTAAGTTTTTTCATTAAACAAAAATTAATATCCTTTCTTTTCTTGAAAAATACACGTATTATATTTTTTATATATGGTAGTAAACGATCCTTTCATTCATAAAATATACTTCATTTTAATTCTTTTTATTGGTAATAGTGGTATATATATATATGGTAAATCTAAATTGCACTACACTTTAGTATAAAAAATAACTTCCGTTTTGAAGAAATTTTTTTCATTTTACTCAAAAAAAAAAAAATTCCGTATTTGATTATTTTTATTTTCTTACAAAATAGATATTCATTGAATCATGTCTTATGTATACCAAAGTAGATATTTATTCTATATAATGTAACGTATAATTTAATACTTTAAGATCAATTAATTTGATGAATTTTATACACATATATATAATATATACTAAATACAAAATACTATACAGAAATTTCAATAAAATTATATTAAACAGGTATTTCTTTAAAAAAAAACTGTTATAGATATTTTTATTACAAAAACATTTTTCTAAAAGAATTTTATACATATAATATATGTATACAATATTGATTAATTTAAAATGTGAATGTTTCTATATACGTCTTGTCTTATACTATTATATTATATCATAATTTTTTTTTTAATAAACCTTATAAGTTTTTTATTAAATTAAATTTTAATTATATATATAGTTTGGTGCTCTTCTAATTGTAAATAGAAATATTTCATATATTTTATAAAAGAAATTTTATCGATATGTATATTGATTGAATTAAATAGGGTAAAAAGTTCTTGAAATGAACATATTGTGGAATTTTAGCTAATTCAATCAATTATAAATTATTTCAATATCTCATAACTTGTCTGTATATATATCTTAAATTTTGTTTTTGCACGTACCCTATAGGCCTACAGACTAGAGTGTTACCCTTTATTATCAAATGGTTTATTATAGTATTTAAACTATCAATCATGCCATAAATGTACACATTTCGCGTTTTTATAAATATTTGAATTGAATCATTTTGGTTGTGTGTGTGTGTTTTTTTTTAAATTACCATCGAAAACATATTTAAGTATATCGAACAATAAATTTACTTAAAAAATATTATTTTATTTTAAAATGAATTATCCTTTAAATACAAATAACAGATGTATTATGAATCATGTCATTAAAATTATTAATTTTTTTTTCGATTCTCTTGAAGGTTTTCTTAATAAATTATAATTTTACGAAATTATTTTAATTGTAAATATACATTAAAGTAAATGCTTAAAAATACGAATATAAAATAAAGGAAAAGTATATATAGTCATTTTATTACACACGCTCAATAATGTATTTATTATTTGACATTTTCACGAAATAATACGTTTTTTTTCTATTCTATTCTGTATATTTTTCCATTTATAATAATGGATTACATTTATTTATTTTATGTTATATGTATTGTTTGGAAATTCAATTAAATTTTATGTACCACAAAATAAGAAATATAATATATATTTTACTCATTATATACACTTATATATAACTATTTCATGGAAAATGGAAAATAAGTGAGATAATAAAATAAAATTGATACAACAAATCTTACATCCATATTCAGTTATAGATAATAGATGTATATATATAAATAAGAATAAAGAAGATATATATATAATATATATATGGCTTGATATAAAAATATTTTAAATCTTATATATAAATATATTTAATGTTTATTTTTCTAACAATATTCTTTTATTTATTTACAGATTGGAAGCCTGAAAGGATATTATTTATTTCATCATAGACATATATCAAAAAGATCTATTAGTATAAGTGATACCCATCATGAAGCACTTAATTCTGAATCAGAGGTTAGTTTGGTTTTTTTTATATATATTTCTTGTTCTTATTTTTATATATTATGGTTTATTTTATTGCGTAAAAATTACAAATTAAATTATAAATCAGCAGATATGCAGTTAAAATTGTAATTTATTTTATTTTTTCATATGCCATAAATATAGCAATTCGAATATTTAACAAATCTATCTATATAATTTATTTTTATGATAATCATTATTTATTATTTACATTTTCTTTTCAACAAGAAAATGTACTATATGAATATATATTATCAAAGATTTTAATTCCTCAACTGACATTGTAAATCCTTAAATTAAATCTGGTCTAAAAGTTCAATATTTTTTCCCTTTACAATATCTTTTAATAACTAGTTTATTTAGATTTTGTATTTATTTCTATAAAAACTTACATGTATATTTATATATTATATATACATTGTATAGAAGAAAACTTATTTTACTTGAATAAACCTTTTTAATATATATATATATATACGGAGTATATATATGCATAACTAAAGTAAATAACATAAATAGAAAAAAAAATAACACTTGAAATAAAATTAGTTTTCAACATTTTCTTTTCATTGAAAAACATATCCTCATGATGATATATAAATACATAAATATATATATATATATATATATATATAAATAGATTGATTATATATTTTCTTATCGCACACACATTTTCAATTGATTTTAACTATTTATTTATTATACATATATATTTGTATATAGGAGCTTTATATACTCCATATATAAAATATATATATGCTTTGTATTCGTATATTTATTATAGAATTAGAAAAATAAATCTCTTCTACAAATATTCATTTTCATTTTCCTATAATTTAAATATTATGTGATCTATCAAATATAAAAAATATATATATTCAATTTTGGTCTACTATTTATTATATATGCATACACATATTTGTAAATAAGAGGATATTTTCCTCATGCATAAAGGAATGAAAAAATAAATAAATAAATATATATATATTCATTCCTCTATATGTATAGTCTGCTTTTTATCTTATTATTCACCACACTAAACCACCACCCTCCCAGACCTATACACAAGCACATATATTTCATATATATTTATTCCTATATGATTTGACATGAATATAACATTGATGACATTCTTTTCATATTTACATAGTAAATCGTATTAATATATGTTTACAACATTATTGAGTTGTATAAAGATGAGAATATATGTATACATACTGAATAAAATTTTTGTTATACTGGTTATATACATTACATAAATGTATATAGAAATATACAGAAAATTATATTCGTATATATAAATGAATAAATAAATATACGTATAGTTAAATTTTACATATGTATTGTTGTATTTTTTGAATAATGTATATAAGAATATATATATAATCATTTAATATATTTACATTTTCATATATCTATATATCTATATATATATATATATGAATATTATATACCACAAATAAAAGAACGGAAAATAAGATGTAAGAAAAAAAAATTGAAATAAAATACGTGAATGATAATATTCTGTTATTCTTATGTATCTCTCTGTTTGGTTTTTTTTCCGTTTTTGCTTTCCGCACAAAAATTATCATCGCATTTTCCTAAACATTCAAATATTTATTAGATCGTAAATTTTTCTATATATTTATATATATACACAGTTTTTCTTTTCTTTTTCATTTCATTTCACAAATATTTTTTCTTTATATATATAGTAGATAATATTAATAATGTATATACATATACAATCCATTTTTTTTATTATTATAAATATCTCATCATTCATCATCACAGCAGATATATATAAAAAGAAGAAATATGAATTTACTTCATTCTTTTCTGTATAAATAATATATATTGTAGAAACCAAAAAAAATATAATATCTAATTGTCTGCGGAATATATGCAAACAGCACTTGATGATGGATTATAAAAATCTGTGCGATATCGCTTTTAAATGAACAATAAATGTATATGCGATGCAATAAAAAGTAAACCAAATAGAAGTAATCTTTATAATATCTCAATAATGTAAATTGAAATGTCTTTTTACATTTTTTAATAAACATTTTTCTTGTTTTTTGTTTTAATTTTTTGTGGTCTCGATTTATCCTTTTTCATCTCATACATCAAATCAATCAAATACCACCCAAACAAAAAACAACATCTTGTATATTTATTATGATAATTGGGCCAAAACAATTGATTGTATTATTATTTTTTTTTGGTTTATGATTTAGTAAAAATTTATTGAAAGTGTGTAATATAAAGAAAAGAATGTTATTCAACATAACATTAGTGTTGGTTGATCCTTCCTGTGGACACACAGTGTTTTGTTTTTTTTTTAATATTGCATTTGTCATTTTTATCTATATATAACCGAAGACAACATAAAAATAATCCCAAATCTCAAAATCCATGATCCCAAAACATATCACCACATTTTTTCTCTATAAATATGTATATAAGTAAGAAACGTGCAGTCAAACAACCCAGAGTAAATTTTGGGATTTTTCTCAGGCGAATATATACTATTAATAAAATTTCTTATTTTACTATTAAGTGATAAATGAAATATATATTTAATATGTTCTATTTTTTCGTATAATATTCGTTTATATGTTTGTTCGCATATATATAAAACGATATATAAAAAGATAAAGAAATTTGATGGCCGTATATATATAAGACGATGTGATATTAATATATAAATATAAAAAGAAATACAAATGAATAAGTAAATTATATTTATAAATATATGGTGTGCAAATTCTTGATGCGGGATCGTATACATGTATATGCGTCTTCTATTTCTAAGAAAAGGAAACATTAAATCTTTATTGTAATACAAGAAAATATATTTTTATATACATTAAAATTTGTTTAATAATATTTACAACAAAAATTAAATAAAATGACGAAGATGAGGACAACAGGAAAAAAAATTCCATTTATACTATATATAATTAAGTTTTCAGAAACTCTATATATTTTTTTTATCCATAATATATACATATATTTTAACACGCATATAATATTTATTTACAACCTCAACATTTCTATATATATATATATATATATATATATATATATATATCTCAAGTTACATATATAATTAAAATTACGCTTGTAATTTTGTCTTCCTTTGGGATACTTTCAATTTGTTTATTATTTTCCCTTGAATTAACTTTTCAAGTTTCTGTGTGCAATGGAATTTAGTATACGTGCAATATTTTATTTGAATTTTTTATTTTTACGTATACCAAAATGATGTATATAGTTTATAAAACATTTTAAATTCGTAGTCTGTACCTATATATTTTTATACACAACCACAATGTTTTATTTAGCTAATAGTCCACAATAGCTGTCATAATTTTTATTATATTAAAGTTTTATTTAAAAAGAGTCGCAGAGTTGGTACGACCAGAGTTGGTTTAGCGGGGTAATTTAGCGATATTCGTGATTCTCAAAAGGGAAATATTTCTTTTATAACATTTTTTTAATTATGAAGACATTTTAAACCGAATTAAAATACATTTTAATCAATTTGCATTAGAATAAATTAACATTTACTTATACATATTTTTCACTTCTATAATTTCAATATATTACATTAATTTTTTAATAATGTCTTAATTTTAGTAATGCTTATTTTAGTAACCTTAAAAAAAATAATAATTTATCACTTCTTAACCATATTCAGACACCGGGTAAATTTAAATAATTATGTATATTCACAAAAGATGTTAATTTGTTATGTAAAAAAAATACTTGGATTTTCTTAAACCGCTTTTTGAGTGGTGTGTGGTATGGAATAATACATAAGAAAAAAACCTTTAATCGCTAATAAAATATTTCTTCTTACATACCTATTATAATATATAAAAGTATATATAACAAACATTAAGATTTTTATAAATATTTTTTTTTTAATTTTTAAACTTTTCTTAAAGTTCTTTTTTTAATAATTTATGAGTTCTTAATTTTTTTTTTTTTTTTTAAATTCATCCATCTAAAAAACAAAATGCTTTTATTTTGTAATTCTTATAATGAAGTACGCGGTTACTCTGTAGCCTGTACCTATATATTTTTATAGATTAATTTATTAAAATGCATAAAACATATTTTATTTTTATCTTTAGTTTTACAATTAGTTATACAATTAACTATATATAATTTGCATATTTTTAAATGCATATAAAATGGCATATATTTAATTGCAAACTTCATATGTATGTATATTTTATTATTCTATATATATTTTAGTTTTTTTTTGTTTTAAAACATTTAAATAATGTTATATACAATCCAGCGATAAATATAGATAAAGTGAGTGAAAAAATTTTAATAACTTGATAATGATGACGGATCTAAACAGAGTGCGACAATTATTAATATTTAATAATTTTCATTTCTTAATTATTATGATTTAATTGATTTAATATTATGTGCTGTAAATTTGAGTTTCATTCCAAATAGACTCTAAATAAATTTTAGATTGAATATTAAATAAAATTTACCAAAACTTAAACTATAAATATATTGAATTAAAAAAAACAACAATAGCATAATAATTTAGACTTATCAAGATTAATTTTTTCTTTATTCACAATCGCGAATATTAAATTAAATCATTTTTTATGTATTTTGTGTTATTTTTTTTATTGAAAATTATCAGAATAAAAATCCTACGCAATGCTTTCTTTTTTCATTTATTTTATTTGAAATGATTTATTTTATGTATAAATTTACTAAATAAATGTATTATATTTGTCCTATATAGATTTTATATATTTCAAAATGTTATTTTTTTTTGGTTATTTATTTTGATTATATTGATTTATTTTTTGTCATTTTTATTTCATTTCAATTTATATATTATTTATTTATTTATCCAATCAATCTGTATATTTTCTTTTATATATAAATATATGTATATGTAATAATAATAATAATAATATATGCAATAAAATATATATATTTTTTTTTTATTTCTTTCATATTTATCAACATCAACATCATTATTGGTATGTAAAATACAAAAAAAATAAAAAAAAAAATAATAAATAAATACAAAAAAAAAAGGTACGATGGGTTCAACAACAACACGAGAAAATACGAAAAAAACGTGATTATGGACAAGATGTAAAATTTTCAGCATTAGGTGGTCTATTACAAGGTGTTGCACCCCAATCAAGAATTCAATACAGGGATATTGGACCACGTGATATATTTCCTGATCCACTTTATAAAGAGCAATGGTACCTGGTGAGTAGTGTATGTTTTTTTTTATATTGTATATATAAATGCGTATATTTTCTCTGGCATTGTAAATAATAATAAATAAAAGAAAAATTTGGGTTACTCGGTATATCTTTATCCAGAATTTATACTACATAACATAACGCATATTTGAAAATCTTATATGTGCGGTTATAATACACATATATAAATATATATGTTATAAAAATTAATGCTTTTTATTTGCATGTTACATGTATAAATATTGGTATATTACGTGAATATACTTATAACATAATTTATTTATTTATGCATTTTGATAGAGTCAATATTATACAAAATATAATTTATTTTCCATATTATTATTATTACTATTAGATATGTATATATAGAATTTTCCTTCATATAAATATATATATATTTTTGTGTATAACCCAAACACATTTTTTCTTATTTTCTATGTAAATAATTTGAATTTATTTGATTTTATTATAACTTCTATGTGTTTATACAAATATAATAGATCTCCAACCAAAATATAAATATATATTCTATATTGATTTGATATATATTTATTTGAATATAAATAATTGGATCTGTACAAGTTTATATATGTATTTTATTAAATAATTTCTATATAGCTATATATTATTTTGTATGTTTTTATACCGTATTTTATTGTGCCCATATATATTATGTATTTTCATGTAAATTATACCCCCATAAGCCATATTAAAATACTAATATAAATTTATATATATGCAAAGGTTTTAATGAGAAAATTAATTAAAATTTTACTATTACATTAAAATTCTAAATATCTATATAGAAATATATATATAAAACAAATATAAATATAGAAATACAATCCGTTTGTTGCAACCAAAAACATGATGTCAATCAAACTTACATATTTTTAATTCTATGTAGGTATATATAATTTATAAATATATATTTTGAATTTATGTATGTACAATTGTACAAGTATATTTATATAGTTAATACAAAACGAATGGGTATACAATTTAAATGAATGGAATTTTATATGTTTCCCCTTAAAATATTGGGGTTCTTTACATTACATTATATCTCATACCATATTTCATTCAAAAATGTATTTGTTACATTACTGTACATTTGTACATAAAGAAATGTTTATATTGTTCATATAAATAGGAGTATTATAATATATATAGAACATATAGTCAAGTTTGATAGATATTAGTATTGATATTATTATTCATAGCATTATTAAGGATTCAAAACTCGCATTCAATTCGTTTTTCTTTTATTAAAGACATTGACTTATCTGTTATAAAAAAAAGTCCTCCTTTATATATACCAATAAAAAAAATTCTGATCTGATCAAAATTTGATCATCGAACAGAGATATTCGAATTTTATTATGTTTCCTGTTTTCATCTGTTTTCCAAAAAGGAGCATATAAACAAAACAGTTTGCAAATATTTTACAGTAAAACTATGCATAGAATTCAAATGATAATAACAAAAACATATAAATGACTATAATGAAAGTACAAATTTATTTGAAAATAAATGTTTTATATTCGACGGTAGAAAACCCCTATATATTTATATATATATGATATTTAATTACAAAATAATGATTGTTAAAAAATTAATTGTATATATGCATTCAATATAAAATTAAAAATTAGAAATAAAGCTTTTTGCTATAGAAATTATAATTTATATTTCTTTTTTCGTCTATCTTTCCAACAAAAGTAATAAAATAAAAATGAAACCAAATCTCTTATCTTCAATGTCTCATTCAATGTTCAAATGTTGAAAAGTTGTATATATAATAAAATATTGTAAATATGTAGGTTAATTGAGTTAAATGGGTCATCACAAATATTCTTTTATATATCTGTTACATTTTTGTATTATATAAAAATGTTTTTATTCTTTTAAATTAAAATTATATAATAAAATTTCCAAAAACTTTTCTGTACGCAATTTTTTCTTCCATATATAGATATAGATATGCGGTGAAAATAAATGTCATTTGTATAATAATATTAAATGGCATTCGTTCGCTGTTTTATACAAAATTATATTCATTTTTTTTTATTTTTGTATTCTTGTATTTAATAACAAAAAAAAAGTATATATATTCAAATGAACAAATTTGACATTAAACATACCACAAAAATTAAGTAAATTTTAAAATATTTTTCTTTTCCTTATAAAATATTAAACCAAAACAAAGAAATTCTAAAATTAATATATTCTTAAAAACGCACTGTATATAAATTGAAGAAATATAGGAATGGAGAATGGAGGGTTCTAATATGTTTTTTTTTAATTATATAAAATCAAAAATAAAATTTATTATTATATATATATAGTAGAAGCTTTAATTAAAATCATTAACCAACATACCAAAAATTATATTTTACATTTTAAACATCTATTTACGTATATAGTGGATTGGAGTACAATAATGTAAATTTTTCTGATATAAAAAGTCAGAAGAATGTAATCTAATATTAGTTATGTTTATGTATATATATACTCGTATATATAAGAAAATGCCAACCACAAACAAAAGTTTATATATTTATTAATATACCATATATATACAAAAAGTATATAATTTTGGTTATATTGATGGTTGGTAAATTTTTAGTGATTGTATTTATTTTGTAGATTTTAGATTACATTTTATGCTTCACAATAGAAATACACCCACACAAACCCAAATTAATCATTTTGTTATTTGATTTTTTTTTCATTTTTTGTTTTGATAGTGCCCTAATTCTTAATACCATTTATATAAAACAACAACGTATATATGTATATTTAAATAACATATTAATATAAAATGAATTTATAATCATTGTATACTATATTCATTTTTTTATAATCTCCTCATACTTTGTATTTCATACATAACAAACATATAAATAAAACAATGGTGTACTATATATCTATATATGTTCATGTGTACATATTCAAATTTATTTTATATTATATATTTTGGTCACCTCAGGGCATATGACTTTATAAATGGATACTTATGCAAAATTTTATATTATATATATATATTTTATTTTATATATATATATATATATATATATAGGAATAAAATATCCCATAAACTTATATAGAGAGCGAACCTTTTATAATACACACTGCCACAATATTTAACTAAAAATATTTTCATGTGCTTATATAAAATAATAATAATAAATAAAATATTATAATTTTTTTTTTACAACTGCCTAAGATATAAAAAGTATATGAGATGTTGTAAAAAATAAAATTATTTTTTATGAAAAAAACGAGATTGTTTTATATATAAAAAGAAAAAAATTACCAATAAATTTGAAGTAGATTTTAATCTCTATATACATTTTGCATATATTTAGCTGCTTGCTAAATATGCATATTGTGCTGAATATTTTTTGTTTTTTAAATCGATCGCAAACATTTAGTTTTTTTTTTACAATATATCTTGTTCAATTTTGAATATATATAATTTCACCAACTTTTTGTTAATTTGCTTCTGATTTGGTTTTATAGTAATTACTAATAAATATACAATTTCTCCAGAATTATGAAATTTTCAGATAATTATGATATTTGAATGCTATATTCACTGTAAAAAATATTCAAGCTGTTGTCTTTAAAACGGCATCAAATTGGTTTAATTGTTTGTTTTTCGATCTGTTGGCAATGATCGGGTGCGAACCAAAAGCATAGAAAAACTGTAATTAGTTATGATCTGAAAATATGACATATGATCTATTATGTGATAACAGGCATAATATTTTATATCTTCCGTATAAGATTCAAACCCATTACATCAGAATTTTGTCATTTTCGGTATTTTATAAACTACACGAAAGAGTTACACTATAAATTTATATAAAAAAAATTCATAAAACTATATATTTTAGAAAATATCTTTTCAACATCCCTTTTAAATACAAAATAGTATATAATATTGTGAAATCTATATATAATTAAAATTCTCTATAATGAATTATGATATTTATATGAAAAAAGTAAAATAAAATAAATATTGTTATTAATGCCTAACAAAACTTTTCAGCTGTTATACATCAAACTTTATTTTAATATAACTATATACAGCGCAGTATATTAAAAAACATTTTTTTAGAAGCTTTATATCGTCGTATTTTATTTATATATTTTTTATATAAAAAAAGTATAGATAACATTTTTAATATATACAACATAAGTTCAGTTCACTATATTTAAATGCAATAATATAAAACCATAAAGTTTAAAGTTGTATTACTAAAACATATATAGAAAATGTATACAATTTCAATATGTTGCATTGTTTATTTAAACAAAATGAAAAAAAATATATTTATTTTTTTTTACAATATTAATAAAGATATAAATTTCATAAAAATAATATTCATATAAATATATACTACTACGTCTATCTATATATAGATATGTTTGAATACAATTTGAATCTCATTTTTTTGTATCTGTCTTTATCAATATTTTTTAATATTATATATAGACAGAAATATATACATAGTTTTATAACAATACGTGTTAACAGCATACTGTAAGCAAGCAATATACAAAAAAAAAAATTATTATTATCTATAAATAAACTCATTTTTTTCTATATATATGCATATTGCATACAATAATGATAATATTAATATTGTTAAATAAAATTTATTGCACGTTTTTCATAAACACAAAAAAAAAAAGAAAACAAGTACACGAATTTTTTTTTTGTTGAAATAAATTGAAATAAATATTAAATTTTTAATAAAATTGAAATATGTATATATATATTTATAATGGTATAAAATAAAGAATAAGTAAACGAAAAATTATGTTTATTTTATTTATATTTCATTTCATTTTTTTTTCTTTTCATTACTAAAAAATGCACGCATATGTAATTTTATATATATATATTTTTTTCCCATTGAATATGTTGGTTTTATTCAATCAATTTTTTTAAGAGAACATAAAGTGAATATTTTGAAAAAATAAAATAAAATAAAATCGCAGGATATATCACATTTAATATAATGTTATATATATAGGTACTTTTTATAACAAGAATATTATTTTATGCAATTCGAATGTGATGGAAGAATCCTTTGATGCGCGATATAACGCACACATATATAGTACTCTATTCTATATTCTCTGTGCTTTTGTTGCTGATGCTTATGGCTTTCTTTTTTTCATATATTTATTAAATACAATTTATATATATATGAATGAATATTATATAGTATAAGAATATAGGTATGTGAAAAACAGCAGTGCTACTCTACAACATTTTATTTTTTTATAAGAAAATTTTATTAAATATTTTTCCCTTTTATTTTGATTTAATATTGTATGTATACCGTATACGAATGAATATAATAATTTTCTTTCATTATTATTATTATTATTATTTTTTTTAATAAATTTCTATATACACAATAATATAAGAAAAGTATTATTGTATTTTATTTTTTATTTAAATCTTTTTGTTATACATTTATTTTATTTTATATTACATTTTCTATTCTTTTATTTGAAATTCATTGAATTTTCTTTTTCGTTTTCCAAAAAAAATAAATTTATAATGAATACATTATTATGAATTTTGATAAGGGAATGGGAGTTATTTTTTTATTGTTCAGTTTTTTTTTTTTTTTTTGTTTTATTAATATACATATTTGAAAATAAACAAGTGCTTTTAATAAACTATACATTTGTAAACCTTATATTTGACAAAACATTGGGAATATTTTTAATAACTTATTTTTCAAAAAAAAAAAAAAAAAGAAAAAATATTTTAAAGTTCAAATTAACTAATTTTAAGTGAAATTTTTTAATTACAATTTTTGGTACACTAATATACAATAATTGTAAAACCTTTCTTTCTTATGTAGTTCACGATAAATTCTTGTTGATTCGTATATATTCCTTTTGGAATATCGTTCTATATACATAAAAGTATGTAAAAATATTTATATATCAGTTATTATTATATAAGATTAACGATAATCATTATTATAGAGAAATGTACGAATATACAAAAAAAAAATAACTTGAAATATTTCATTTCCGAAAAAATATACAAATATATATATAATAAATAAATTATTCACCCTCACATCCCTATAAATAATAATTTTTATTACATCGATTTGTATTACACATAATTTTTATTACAATAATTTCCTATATATGTATATAAAATATTAAATAAAACTATCTATGTTAATGATATTTATATATACACAATTTATATTCATTTTAATATTCATAATCAATTTCTTGTATATGTAACTGATAATCAATTTGATTCTTTTCTCATATATGTGATTGAATTTATTAATTCGATTTATTCGCATATTCATATATTGATTTTATGTGACATATTTTGATAATGATTATTTTTGTGTATAACATTGTTATACTTTATCTATATGTATTTGATAATAAAATTAAACGATAAAATGAATATTTCCATTTCTTATTAGACACATTTTGTGTCTAAATTTTCATTTTGATCGAATATTATTATTATAATTATGAATTACTGTATACTGTTTTCTAACAGACTTGCTTGAAATAGACCCAGCCCTGAGTATTGAAACTGTGACTACAAAACACACGTTTTTCATTACCGATAAACAGCCAAAAAAAAACTCAATTTATATTAATTATTATAATTTCTACGATTATAAATGATTAAATCTAATCTTCTGTAAAGTAAAAAATAAAATAAATGTTATATCCAATCGTATTTAACCATTTTATTATTCATATTCTATAAATCTGTACATCTTTATATATGCATGTATTCTACTATGAGTTATAAAATAATATTGTTGTTATCGAAATCAAAACATTGGGATTAATATCGGTATACAAACATATCGTCAAAATATTTACGAATTCGCATGTATAAAATTGTATATAAATATCGATTTATGTGGGGAAGAAAGAAAATGTGGGGTTTCAACGTTTCATGTTAATGGACTTGTTTACTTAACGCCAATAATATACATTAAAAGCTTATTTTCCTATATATATATATCCTCATGAAAATATATAACATAAAAATAAAGTGTAATAAATTTCACATTTTATATACTTAAAGTATATACATATAAACAAATAAATAAGCATATATTGATGCGTGATATCCTTTTCATTACAAATATCAAAATAAATTATTTGTATATGCATACATATAGCAAATATCGTAATATATATTGATAAATTTTCAATTAACATGATATTTGTTTCAATTTTCCATCTTTTTTTTCCTCTTTTTCCTGATCATTTTTTTTTTTTGTTTCATTTAAAAAGGAAATATTTTGTTGATTTAAATCTTTATTTTTTCTTTAATGCAATATTGATTATTTGTAAAATAAATGATGTGTTGTTTTTTTTTTAATCACCGTACATAATTTTAAGGTCATTATATCCTTGTATAATAATAATTAGTTTAAGTAACTCAATTGTTGATCATTCGTGTTTATAAATATGATTAGTTTTTAAATTTGATTTACCCAATATACATATATAACTGTTGACTTTAAATATTGCAGATAATCCCAAAAAATTTTGTTTCTATTATACATATACTGTTGTTATGTATTGATATAAAAACTTCTGTATATATAGGTTAAAGAATAAACTTTAGAATATTTTTACTATGATAACAAACGAATAGCATAAATAAATGTTTAAAATATTTTTAGTTTATAACAATAAGTACACGCAATATTGACAACGAGATAGAAAGTTTATTTTATATACAATATCATTGTATATACATAACTTATGGTATTTGAACGGTATATTTTATATATGTATTATACAAATAGAAGGAAAATTCTAAAGAATTTCTGAAATAGTTTAGTGTCCGTTTTTAACCCACACAATAATCATATATAAAATAAAAATAATATACTTTAGCAAAACATATATATATATATATCCTTTAAATAAATCATTGCAAAATATTTCATGTCAATGTATATTATAGAAAAGAAAATAACAGATCATTTCATATTAGTACCATATCTATAGATATAGAATATAGCTATAAAATATAAAAAATGTATGTATATATATATTACAAATATAGGACCGTATATAAGTATATCTTATTAACCTTTAAAAAGACATTTCATTTTTGTTTCCTTTACTATATGTACATAAACATACATATATGATAATGATATTATATCAATGATGATTTTTGTTTTGTTCGTATACATATATGTATTATTGATCCTAATATAACTCTCATATGTATCCGCTCTATAATATATTCTTTATATATATGAATACTGTGTGTGTACACAAACAAAAAGTGGAAAGACACCTTTATTTAAGCCGAATGCGATATTTATCAATATAATTTTTTTTTTATTTTGTGATACAACGTTTTTCTTTTTTCATTGTATCACATAGATAAAAATAAAAGTAAAGTTTGTCTTGTTGAATTTTCATATATTTAACAGACATACCAAAATAAATGATCTATAAGCTTTAATTTTATTATGTGTGTTGTGTATATTTTTATATATAGAAATTTAGAGTATAGTATTTTATATCAATTTTGTTTGTTAAATTTTTGACCATATTTTTTTTTATTGAAAATGCGATTATTTTTATATAGAAAAATAAAAAAGGATACATTTATATAGAGTTTTGTAAATTTATACACTAAAAACATATATATCGATATAGACTATATAGGCATAAGAGGTATATATGATTTAGAATTATATATAGAATAAAAAAAAAAGAAAAAAGCTCTTGTACTTTTCGATACATGTATATATTTTATACGGTTATTTGTAATATGTTGTTAGGTATATATTTTTATGTTTTTATATGTAGAATATGTTTTGTTATATATATATATATATATATGCAAAAGGATATAAATCTATATTTCATAAAGTTCCAGTTTGCGTGATAAATTTACTTTAGCTCATGATCTGTTTATATAAATTCAGTGAGCTCTATACTATATAGTGATATTTTGATATTTACTGTCATAAATTTATTTTTATATGGTTATATGGGTATAAATAAATATTCGTGCGTAGTTATATTTTTGTATAATAATATTATACACGTAAAGATTTTATATATATAAATACATAGAGGTATATTTATATATAGCTATATAATACATAATACACATGAAAATTGATAGGGCATAATTTATTTTCATCAAAATATCATTCATTCATATACTATATTTGATACGTTTTGTGAACAGTGCTATATATACATATATATATTATAAAGAGATATGGTATTTTTGATATATTTATACTTTTTGGAGTATTAAACCTATATATGTGGATTCATTTATTTTGGTTTTGTGATAATACAATGTTACAATTATATATATTTGTTTTTTGAGAAGTTAGAGACTTTATTTTACGACTTTAATGTACTATTTCATGTTTTTTTGTAAAAACACTTTTATTTTTGGTTTTTGGTTTAGCATATGTATACTTGCCCTTTGTTGAAAAAATACGAAAATTTCAATTTTGACCGAATTTGTAGGTCGTAAGTACGAATATCAAAGGATAATGAAACGTTTTGTTCTGTGTTTCTGTGGTTTTTTTGCGGGCTTGAAATTCACACAGCGATACATTTATTTTTCGCATGCGATTGGTCCTAAATACGGTCAATTATAACGACTTTTCTATATGATTTTTTTTGGTTTAAATTATAAAGTGTATAGGATATCTAAAACAGCCTGCAAATTTCATGTATATTTTTATTTATTATAAAATATATATTTATATATATAATTTGTATATGTATATAATAATAATATTGACATATTTTAACTAAATTCCGCCGTTATGCTTTTATGCTTATATACGCTCTGTTATATATATATAACGATATTTGTGTTTTATAAATATTTACATATTATTAAAAGTATATATGGTAAATGTGAAAAGGATATAAATGTACCTATATGCATTATATTTGTGTATTTATTTAACAAATTTAACAGAAAATATATACATCATAAAATATACCAAAATAATTTTTTTATATAATTTTTTGTGGTTGAAAAACCACACCAACAAATTAATAATTAAATTATTGATAATTTTTTGCAATCAGAAATTTCAATTTCTTTTTATATATATTTATATTTAAATTCCTGGTAAGTTTTACATGATTTATTATACAAATGGATTTTTTTAATAACAATTTAATTAATCATTTTTAATATAAATAAAAAATTGAACCATGTATCGGTTTTACTGGATTAAACTTTTCCATTGCATTTGTTCCTCATTTGTGTTTTATATCCTTTATGAGTATCATTTTTTTGTAATTTTTGTGTATTTATACTGTAAACACTTCTGTTGCATTAGAAATAACTTTGTGATTATCTTAAATCGTACTCTCTAAATTAAATCTTACTCGTCTAAATTAAATCTTACCTAATATATATTTTTATATCTTGATAATTCATTCAAGTTAAAATTGAAATCGCCCATATAAAACTATAGTTCGCTTATTTAAAATAAAAATTTGCAAATTGTTATATTTAGTAATTTATTATTAATGTTATGAATACAATTTATATAAAATCATTTGTTTTCAATTCAAATATAAAAACCGTATTATAAAAAGCGCGTTAATATGTGTAATAAAATGAAATAATAAATGAATTAATAAATAATATTGAATTGCATATTGTTATACGATAATTGAATGATTACAAATTTTTTTTTATATGAATGTAAAATAGTATATATATAATAATAGTGGTATATAATAACAATTTAATCTAAAGCTTTATTTGGAATTGTAAAATATTAAAATTCATGGTATCATATTTTTTTCGTATATAGGGTGTGAGATTTTTTATAAAGAACATTACCGATAAAACATTTTTATTGATGTAAAAGGAATTTTCATAATTCAAAATACTATTTCAATATAAAATTTTTCAAATTCAATTAAATAATGTTAAATTTGTATATGGGAGAGATCCACTCAATTCCAGAGTAACAAACGTGTTCCAAATTAAAATACAGTTTTACATAAATGATAATATATACATATGTATGCAAATTTATAGCTTTTAAAAAAAATAAATACCAAACCCAATTTTTACATAATATACTAATTAATATGCATGCATTTATATTGAAAATTTTGGTTTCACATATCATTTATACATACAATATGATATATATTTAATTATTCATGAATGCAATTTGTTTTTTTTTTCATATTTATAATAAAAACAAAAATTTATGTATTTGATATATTTAAATTATTTTTCGTATAAATTAATGTGTTTTACCAAAAAAAAATAAATACGAAAAATTTTAAATACACGCAATATACAGAAAATAATGTAGAAAAAAAAAATATTATGGTTTGCAAATTTCACTTATGAATAATTAATGAAAATAAAAAATAAAATTTGCAATCAAATTTAATTTTTTTTTGTGCAGTATACTATTAAAATGAATGATTTTATATATCTTTCATTTTTGTTAATGTAAAATATACAAATAATATTCCCATTATATTTGGATATATACATATATATATAATAAAAGTAAATAATTCAAAAATCATATGTTATTATGTACAACCTATATGTAGTATATACTATATATATATTTACTATTGTGTATATTTATCAGTTTTATATATATGTTTGATTGATTTATTTATTTTCTATTATTTACAATTCATTCAATCAAATACATACAATAAAAATTTTTATATAACGTTATATTTTCAAACGAACGAAGGAACAAGCGAAAAAAAACATATATATTATAAGAAAGCTTAAAAGAATAAATATAGATATATAGAAATACCAAAAAAAAGGAGGAAAATGCGTGCATCCGCCATATATACATGTTTTTCATTTATTTATTTATTTATTATTATATAATGTATATTAGAGAAAATCTAAAGAACTGAATGTGAATAAAAGAAAATTGTATAAAAAATGAAAAATTGATTTTGATCCACCTCCATATAGTATTATTTATATATACATTATCTATCTATTTATATATTTTATATTATCAGCAAGCACGCATAAATATTATATAAAGGGAAAATTCGTTATGTGCGAGATGATTTTCTATTATTATTGTATTATTATTATTATTATTTCTTTATTATGTGTGTATATATTTGTTATATGTATTATTTGTATGGTTTATTTTTTCTTTTCATTTATATAGAATGGTGGCGCCAAGGATGGTCTTGATATGAATGTGGCCCCAGCATGGCAAAAAGGATATACAGGAAAAGGGGTTGTAGTATCCATTCTTGATGATGGCATTCAAACTAATCATCCGGATCTTGTCCAAAATTATGTGAGTATTGTAAAAAAAAAATTTAACATTGTAGTTATTTATTATATTTATACCAGAATTTTGATGATGTATTTTTATTATATATATGAAATCGATTCATATATAATATTATTTGCGTGCTCTTTTAGTCAAAATCGGATATATCTTTATCTTTATATATAAATCAATTGTTATTTTTAATTATAATAAATATTTGGTAAAATAAAAATACCGTATATTTTTCGATTTAACTTTACATTTGTTCTATATGCTCACATGTCAATTAATTAATTTTATTGGCTGACAGTTTTAGCAATTTATTTATTATATAAATTAAATTGCAAATTTAATTGTTTTAATTTCACAAAAAATAATTCGTATATCCTGTGATTTTCAGACCTATATGAAAATTAATTAAATTGTATTAATTTATATAGTTTTTTTTGTATTATTTTTATCATCGAGTTAATTAAATTTAATAGTAAACAATTTAATTTGAAATATTATGTTAATATCCGGAATTTCGTGGCAATTACAATATATATATTGGGGGGAAATTCCATTGAATGTGTTTTTTATATATTCAGAAAAAAATTTAAATAAACTTTGTAAATAAAGTAAAAAAAAATAAATAAATAAATATCGGAATATTGAATTAATATATATATATATACATATATTGATAAATTGTTATTATCGCAGTGTTATTATATTATTTACGATATAATATATAAATAGATCAGTATTTGAATATGAATAACAATGTATATAAATATTTATAATACAATGTATGTATTTTTTTGTACATTTATTTATATATGTAAAATGTACAATTTATCATGTTGGAAAAACTTTTTCGTATATAAATTTACATTTTCATATATATTATATAATATTTTTATATGTGGAATATATTGTAATATATGTATATAAAGTATAGTTGCCCCACACAATATTATATGTAAATATATTTATATATATATATAAATGTTGTACTTAAATTATACGCATCACACACACAAAAAAAAAATAAAAACTAAATGGATACAATTTCATATTATATATGTATATAATATGATGAAAATGTGAATCTTTTCTCGACTCTAGAAGATATACTCATGAAAATTATATAAATTTATTTATGGCATGTAGACGAATATAATATATATGTGATGCGAAATAATGTATGCTGTGTCATAGATATACCATTTAATATACTTTTTCCATATTATATATATATGTATAGTAAATAAATAAATACACGCGTACATATTGTTATATTTACTTATGGATGTATGCAATTTTTAACATATATATGTATATTTTTTTAGAATTTATACACAGTATATGTAAAAAAAAAAATTATATATAGAGTATAAAGAAATTCTTAAATTTTTTCATATTATAATACATTCCAAATTTTATTTATTTTTTTAATTTTTTTCTAACAATGTGTTTTGAAATTTTTTTGAAATTCATCATCATCTCTTTCGAATTTCGATATATCTATATATCTATTAAATAGGTCTATATATAATATGGTTTTGTACAAGGTGTTTTTTTATACAGTGGCCTATTTCAATTCAATTTCTTATCTTTTTTGTTATTGGCAATTTGTCTATCTTAAAAAATGTTTATTGTAATGAAACATTTCACCAAAACGCAAAACATTTAATAAAATTCCTTGAATCAATATATTTTCAAGATTGTTAATATATTTGCGGAAACTTACTGATTTTTCTTCAATTATCCATGCAATATAAAATCTTTTGAAGAGTTTAAAATGTATAAATTGATTGGGATAATTATATCCTTAATTATTTTCTTTCAAAACATATATATCTGATGTTTGTTTGATTATTTGAAACAAAATAAAATAGACTTTTCATGAAAATGTATTTCACATAATCAAATGTGAAAAATAGAGTAGAAAAATTGGAAAAGTATTTGTATAATCCTGAAAGCGATAACGTCGTAAAATCTATCCAATATAAAAAAAGAGGGTAAAAGAAATCCATAGAGAAATAACGATTATTAAGATATTTCTTTATTTTTATCATTTACAAATTGAACCTTTTTCTATAATATTATCCTGTAATAAACTATTGCAATGTATATTTATAAAATAAAACATTTTTTTTCTATATTATATATGTAGTGTTGTTTATAAAATAGATTTTTTTTATTTAAGCTCATTTGTTATTCTAACAATTTCTATTTTATTTTTTCATTTTTTGTACACCACTTTTCATTTTGTATTCCGTCATATGTAAAGAATCGGGGTAGTGAGATATATAATATATATCTATATAAATAACAACAATATACGTTTACTTAACATACATTAAATTTCACATCCTCGCATATCAATTTTATCATATATCCCATATATATACATATTCTATAGATATAGGTTTATTTATACATTTATTTATACAGGCTGTTATACATTTATATGTGGAAAAAAACGCATGTACATCATTTTCTATATATACAAAAACTTTTCCAAAAAAAAAAAAAAAATGATAATAGGAAATATTTTTAAGATTGAAAAATTATTCATACATTTTTTTGTATATTTTTTGTGTATACTTAAAATAAATGTATTTCATTTTTTCAAAATAAATAGAAAAATCACATAATGTATATTAGAATGACAAACGTTTCTGTCGGGAAAATCAAATTTTTAAAAGCATATATGTTCGAAATGATTAAACGATCAACGCAGAGTTATATATAGTTGAAATTACTCCTAACTATATATACATACCACGCACACATTCCAAAATATAAAAAAATAAACTTGTGTAATATATATAATTATTTTTTTTCTTTAAAACATGAGAAATCGTATTTTAATATAAATCCATTATGTATATACGGTATTCTGGCAATTTTGAACTATATTTATAATAATAAACATTTATATAGATTCGAGCTTGTTTTCTAATTTACAGAAAAACAGAAATGTTTATTTCAAAATTAATTTAAAACAGATTTCGACAAAAATGTGTTTAAACAATATAAAGAAAGTAAGAAACATTCAAGTTACCGACAAGGAAATCAAATATTTTAATTAATTTTCTATTTCAATTTATTAATTATAGACATTAAACAAACAAAAATTCAAAATAATGCATATAAAAATAAATATTTAACATATTTATAACTTCATATATAAATATATCGATTTGATTTTTTATTTTTTATAAATATAGAAATCCACAAATAATAACAGAAATGTTCAATTAAAAACTTTTTCATAATATTATTATTGATTGATTCTTTTAAGATTTATAATTTTATTTTTTTTTGTGGTTGAAAATAATAATAAAAAATTGTTTGTTAACTTAAAAAACATTTTGTATAATTTGTTAATTTCTTTTTTCAAATATTTATTCATAATATCTCATGTGTACATAAATATATATATATTTTAATTCTATATCACGATTTATATTGAAATTTTCTGTTAAAAAGAACTTAATTTTTTATTTATTTGTATATATAACAAGATTATTCGAATATTTTTCGAAATATTATATCCGTTTGTCGATTCGATTATTAATCATCATATACATAATACGTATTTATCAATGTCTATAATTCAAAAAAAAATAAATGTATTTTTAAACCACAAAGATTAGATGAAATTTCCCATTGTATTTTTTACACAGTTTATATGTAATTTATCGTGGCTTTATGCGATGTACTTGATAAAACATACACAACGTAAAGTTCTAACAAAATTTTCAGGTCGTTGGGATTCGAAATCCTATACCGAAGTCTTAAAAGATGTTTTATGTTGGTCTGTTATTTTCGAATCTGAATTTTCGCACATTTTTCCATTGAGGTTGACCCATGGCATATTGCCGTGAAACGATAATATATTGGATAAAAAAATTTGTTTTTTAAGAATTATGTATATTTATTTATGTTTTTCTTTATTAACCCTCTGCAAAATATAGGTTTTTATTTTAGATTTCAAAATTTTAACATTATAAAAAGGATGATATTAAAAACGTATACTCATATTTGTTCATCAAGTATTTATATGTAGGTAAATTCTGTGTATAGCTCTATCTTGCAATCAGAAGATTAATATTGTTCATTTTTTTTCATTTCATAATTGTCTATCCAACAAAATATTATATTTCAAATCGATTTTAGATTGATTCCGCAAATAATATTTTTTACTGTATATGTTATACAATGTAAATACAAAAAAGCGCATCATTTGCATATTTTCTTTTAATTTTCTCATAAATTAAAGTTTTTTTTTATATATTAAGATAATCATTCAATCTTTTAGTAAAAACTATACAAACAAAAACGCTTAATATTGTTATTTTGAAATTATATATAAAAAGCATACAAAATATTTCCAATATATCAAAAAAAAATTATTTATAAAAGAATTAACAAAAGAAAAATTGTACATCATTTATTTTATTCGCTTGAGTTATTTTTATTTGAATATATAGAGATCGCGGATACATAAACGAGAAGAAATAAATATATGGAAACATAAAATGCGGTTAATGGTTTTCTAAATCGCGAAGTGTCCAAATAAAAAAAGAAACAATAACTAAAAAAGAAAAAAAATATACATATTAATTTTTTTTCTTTCTTATACTTATAAACTTTTTTTTTTATCTCGCTTAATAATACACGCAAAAACAAAAAAAAATGTTTTGTCTGACAAAACAAAAATTAAATATATAGGTCAAAAAAGAAAATGTAAAAGAAAAATATATTTTATATATGTGATATATAAACGAGAAATTTGTATTTCAATTGAACATATATAAGAATAAATATAAGACAACGTCCGAAAAATATATAGAGGTATATCCAATATATAGATCGGCTGTTCTTATATTCGTTAAGAAAATATATAATATATAAATGGATGAAAATACCAAACTCTAATCATTTTGGTCATGAATAAATGATTACAGACAATTTATGTTGCCATTGGAATATTTATTATATGACTGTACATGAAAAGCTAATCCAAACTATATAAACGCACAAATGTGTACGATATCTATACTATACTTGTATTTATGAAAATAAATTGTATATATTTATAGAAATATATAAATTCATTAACTTTAAATGGTTCAATGAATTTTTTATATTTATAATATATAGTATATTAAGTTAAGTGTATTAAAAATGTAAACGATAACATTGACATATTATATATATCATATAGTTATAGTTATAAGAACGTATTTAAATACATTTTTATATATAAATTTATTTTTTTGATTATATAAAATTTACTTATGTAAAGCAAAAGTGTAATAATTTTATAAAAATATTAGTCGCTTTGGTGATTTTAATCGATATATGATAAGCTTGAATGAATTTCGTATATATATATTCAAAGTTTATCGCAAAGAAAATTAAATTTTTTTTTTTTAATTATACATTTGATGACATTGATTTTTGTATATACGTCACGATATGCTTTTTATAACTAAAAATAGAAATTTTTTATTTTTTTTATCAGATTTATTAACTTTTAACTTTATTTTAAAATATTTATTCGGTCTAAAATTTATAGAGATTCAATTAATAGAAAAACAAAATTATTGTATGATAATATTTGATTTTATAATTTGGGTTTATAGCAACCGAAAGTGTATGTGATTTGTTTAATGATAAACCGAAAGATATTAATTGGATATTTCGATAAAGAGAAAATTCAAAATCTAGGTTTAGTGCTGACATAATATTTAGGAAAATTGCTCCTAGAAGAACACTATATATTAAATATACTTTAAAGATCAAAAAAACATTTTCATAATTTCCACAAAAAACGTATATTGCCGAATCATATCTCACCGATGCACAGTATACACAGATATTTATAAAAATATAAAATAAAATCCTTATATCCATCAATGTGTATTCAAATAAATGTATTTGATTTAATAATAAAATTATTTTGTTCTATATACATATATACATATTAAAGTATATTCTTTTATATACATTTTAAATAAATTTATACTTGTATATAAAACTTTGTTGCATGTCCTTACGTATATATATTGTATATGAAAAATTGGAAGTATAAGGAAGAAATTGTACTAGTATGAATATAGTTTATTGATTATACGGATAACGCTATATATAAGAAAAAAATAAATACATTTCTTTTGAAGATTTTAATGCCACGATGACAATAGATTTAAGCAATATATTTTACTTATAGCCATAGATAGCTGACTGTCTATCTCCATTCATATATACATTCTCAATACATAAATTGTATATATTTCTATAAAAATAAAATATATTTATTTAAAAAAAAATACAGAATACTCTAATAAATTCTTTAAAGAATATATTCAATTTCCTAATACACATTTTACATACTTCATGATATATACATATACATGACATATATAGAAAAGTACTCGTATGAATAAATATATATCAGTAATACATATACTTTATTTATTTTTTTTAACATCACAGTGATACAAAAAAAGACATATATACGTTTATATCCTTTATATGTACTTATATACACGACATACAATCATATATTAGGTCGTCTAAAAAGTATTGATAATTTTTTTTACAAAATTCAAACGATTTTTTTATATATTTCAAATGAACTTTATTAAACCAAATATGCGCCGTTTTGATCGATGACCCTTTGACATTTTTCTGGTAAAGACATTATCCCATCACTGTAGAACTTCTGTGTTTTCTGGGCAAAAAACTGATCCAAGTGCATTTTGCAATCCTCTGCGGAATTTAATTTTAAACCATTAAGGGAGTTCTGCAGAGACCGGAACAAATGCTAATCCGAAGGTGCAAGGTCCGGGCTATATGGTGGATGCATTAAAACTTCCCAGCCAAACTCTCTCAGTTTCTGCCGAGTCATCAAAGATGTGTGTGGTCTGGCGTTGTCATGATGGAACACAACACCCTTTCGATTGATTAATTCTGGACGTTTTTTTTTAATCTCGTGCTTCAATCTTGTTAATTGTTGACAATAGAGATCGGAATCAATGGTTTGACCGGGTGCTAGTAATTCATAATGAACGATTCCTTTCCAATCCCACCAAACAGACAGCATTACCTTTCTTGGTGTTAATCCAGGTTTTGCTACTGTTTTAGGAGCTTCACCCTTCTTGGACCACGATCTTTTTCGTACATTATTATCGTATGTGATCCATTTTTCATCACCTGTAATCATTCGCTTTAAAAATGACTCGATTTCGTTCCTTTTAAACAGCGTTTCGCAAATGGAAATTCGGTTCATTGAATTGTTTTGTGTTAATTCATGTGGTACCTAAACATCGAGCTTTTTCTTGTATCCAGCGTCAAATGGCTTTGTCAAATGGTTTAAAACTGTTTGGTGATGGATGTTTAGTTCTTTAGCGATATCATGACTGCTTACGTGTCGATTTTCTTCAATTTTTGATATGATTTCATCGACTTTTTCAGTGATTGGTCGACCAGAACGAGGTGCATCTTTGACATCAAAATCACCGGAACGAAATCGGGCAAACCATCTATAGGCTGTTAATTTTGATAAAGTTCCTTCACCGTAAACTGCACAAATTTGTTCATTTGCCTGCGTTGCATTTTCACCTTTTTCATAATAAAATTGTAAAATGTTTCGCTAATCTTTAATGCACTACAACTTTTAAATGACTAAACAAATTTAATTTTTTTTTTATCTACGAAATGTCATCTTTCGAACATATGTTAGTGTTACCTGATCAGATTAGTATACTACTTGAAATATTCAATTATAATGACATCTATTTATAAAAATTATCAATACTTTTTCGTCAACCTAATATATAAGCTTATAAGTTACCAAACATGTATAGATAAATTCAGCGACACTTTCTATTTTTATTTTTTATATATATAAATATGTACAATTGTACAAATAGAATATTATCATAAAATATATGCAATAAATTGTATTTTATAATATATATTTATTCATATATATAAAATTACAAACGTGAAAAAAATAATAGGGCTAAAAAAGGTTGTATATGTATTCGCCTTATACTATATACATTTAGATTGTGTTTAAATCTTTATAATTTTATTTTAAATCTATTTTAGGGAAATTAGTATACTTTTCGATTACCATATCCCATATCCATCGCCTTAAGATACCAACCAAACCTAAAGAATCTCGTAGATTTAATTTGTTACATAAAATATACAAGAGATATTTTAAAGATAACTAATATAGATAATTTAAAATACGATGTTTTGTTATACGACATTTGTTGTTGACCCAAAATTGTGATCCTTTTTCTGCATCACCTTTGTATTTATATATGATTTTATTTATTTTTTTTTTATTCGTACAAGATAAAATTGTTCACAAACAATTTCTATACATGTGTCTGTATATATATATTAAAATATATGGATGTTTATATATACGCAGGCATATATAGATTTATATGCATATATATATATATACAAATTAGAAAGTATAGTTAGAATTTATATGTATTCTAGTATTATATATATATATATATAAGAAAATACCTATAAATTTTATGGATATATCTACGAGCTGTACAACATATATGAATATATAAAATGTATGTATATTTGTTTAGAGATATATTGAAAATAGGTTGAAAATATTTTGTTTGTTACCGGAAATCAGATATAGGAAACTTTATAAGTATTTGCGGAAACAAGACCTGTCATCTCAAATACATCAAATAACATTTTTTCGGTATCTAAACTAAATATATATATATAACAAACAACATAATACAATGCAATTTTATTTTTATTTTGTTATACAACAAATTTCCTGTTTTAATTTTCAATGTGAGAATTTACCTTATATTTTCTTTTTATATATAAACACTTTAGGACTTCAGATACATGAATATTATATATTATACACAGATTATATAATTTATTTATATAAATTGTTTTATTAACTTTTAAGTTATATATAGGCAAACAGATAATATATAGATCATGTATAGATATTTATAAACTAAATAAGTATCAGCATTTATTGTAGGCAAAATTTAATGAATATATTAATATTTAGAAAATATATAAAGCGTAATTCGTAAAAATTGAAAAATAAACAAAATACAAAGTATATTAAAAATTACTTTTACATATTGATAGAAAAACCATAATATGTTGGTCGGTTTTTGGTATTATTTTACTTCATAAAAAACAGTGTTTATATTAGAAATTATATATAGGTATTAAGATTAATCGGGTTTACGGGCGCTAATGGATTCTGTCGTGTTATCGAAGCAAAAATATAACCTTAATCCCGACTGCAATTTCCTATTATCTATTTATCGTTCTAAGTCCTTTCCCATCTCACTCAGAATATTACGAAGAAAAAATTTTTTTTTTTAAATAATCACACTATACTATACCATACTTGAGGTAAGAAACATTAAATAGAATTTTTTTCCTTGCAATACAGAATACAAAAAATAGTGTACATTTTTGCAAAAAGAAAAACAACATATTTCATCATAAGCCGACACAAAAAAATACGCAATTTAATTTTTTTATATAAAATTCGGCGAAACAAAAAAAAACTGTTTAAAATTAAATAAAAAAAATACATCATCATCACTATAATCAAGCAAACAAATAAAACATATTTTTATGTTGTCTATTTGCTGAGTTTTTTGTTTTTAATAATTTATATTTGTATTTATTTATTTATCTATTTATATTGACGTATATTTAGGATCCTGCTGCATCATATGATATAAATGATAATGATTCAGATCCAATGCCTCAGGATAATGGTGATAATAAACATGGTACCAGATGTGCGGGTGAAGTTGCTGCTGTTGCATTTAATAACTATTGTGGTGTTGGTGTTGCATATAATGCAAGCATTGGAGGTAAATATCAATAATATATAATGTTTGTTTTATTTTTAGTTTTGTGTATTTTTTTTATAGTCATGTAGTTGTACCCATTCCATTCGTATCAGATATAACTAAATGCATTGAATTTAAAATATACGTTTTTTCAACAAATTGCATAAAATGATAAAATACATATATATCAAATATGTTTAGTGAACATATTCTATTTTTTTTTTGGAGTTTCTTGGAATAGTATAAAAAAATTGTTGAAAATATGATATACAATGTATAAATGACATGCACGTTTTGTACAATAGCAATAATAATAATAATGTACACCACAGGGAAAAATAAGTTACATTAATTTTGAATACCTTGTTTGATGATACCCGACGATGGTGTACGACGATGGTATACATATCGAATTGATATTTTTCTCATGAATGTATATTTCAATAAATTTTTTTTTATTCGGTTTATTGAATTCAAGTGTATGATACATTATTCAAAAATATCTATACATAGGTATTTCTATAGTTATTTTATATGATGTATATAGCAAAAAATATATACACATACACGTAAACTATTTGTAAATATGGTATTATGTTCATTCATTTGTATGATGTTGAAAAATAAAAAATATTTCATTTTAAATGAAATGTCGCAAAATATTTTATTATTATATTTTTTTTTATAATTACAATTTATTTGCTGTTTATTGTTGTCATCTATATATATATATAAAAAAATTTCTATTTGATCCGGCCGTTACGTAATTCAATTGTATCCGCATATCGTATATGTAAAATAGCTGAAGAAAAAAATTGGTATATATGTTAGGGGAGTCACATGAGATTTCGTTATAGATTTTATTATGTATGATATATGATGGTTATACAGTTCACAAAAAAAAAATATATAGCATAACATTTATATATTGTTCAGCGTATATACAAATAAAAAAATTATGATATTATTTTATTCTCAAAATTCTATATATAGAGATATAATATGTAGGAGTATCAGGATGTTATTCATTTTCCTATATGTATGTATGTATATATTAATGGTATTGTTTACTTTTTGAGAACTGCATTTTTTTATTCAATGTTTTTTTTGTTTTGTCATTTTGTCGTATATACAAAAAAAATGTCATTTATGGGGTTTGTATTTAGCAAAAAAAAATTCAAACAGATATATATATAACTATAACGATAATATATGAGTATAGTTCAAGCGATTTAAGTATATTACAATATGTATACGTATTCTTTTTATTCATATTCTCGTATATCTCGTATACATGATACGATATACCACATCGTATGCAAATACATGTTACCACACTAATGTCCAAAGGATTTATGCAAAAATAGTATATATATATATGAAATAAAACTATTCTCAACATATTTTATCGATTTGCATATTATAAATGCATGATGTAAAATATATAGAGAAAAATAAACAGCATAACGATTTCTGGATTATTTTAATGTATGTATAAATGGCACAAAATAAAGAAAACACAATATCTACCCACTTTAATTGACCAATGCGGTGGTCAAACATATATGTATAAAGTAAATTGTCATAATTTAAATATCTCCATTTAATCTATTGTGAATTTTTTGAGAGTTATACAATTATACTATATAGTGTATTAAAATATAAAAATTAAATTTCAAATGTCATAAATTTACCAATAATAAAACCATAATAATAATTGTCATAATATTTTACATTTTATTTCACATTTAATTATAAATGCATTTCTTTTATATTTTTACCAAATTTAATATCCTGATAGAGATTAAATTTCTAAGCTTGAAAATATAATATAAAATAGCTTTTCTATTTTCTTAAATAAAATCAAAAAAAAAAAAAAATAAACAAAATTAAACCCATTCAAGGATATAAAATTAAATTGTTTATCTTCGTGTGCAACAAAAGAAAACAAAAAGAAATCCTTATTTAATAAACATAATATAAAGAAAGCTATTTTAAAACAATAATGAAATAACTAAAAAAATAACAACACACAGAAATTGATCCCTTGTGAAAATTATAAAAATAGAAAAATATTCTATATTTATGTATATAAATATATAAATAAATTTATTTCTATATTAAATAAATGAATATGCTATACATATAGAGATATATATAATTTTCTTTATATAACATATGTATATATATATTTGAAAAATACACCTCGTTCGTAATGTATATATAATACAATATAATTTTTTTCTTTTACCCTAACTTATATTTTCTAGATTAGCTTAATGAAAAATTTCTAGTCATAAATAATAATAGTCGGATATACACATTTATATATACATACATAATACATATTTATAAATAAATATATATGTATTTTGTATTATATTCAACATATAAAAAATAGAAAAAACGAGGAAGTGCAAAATATAAAGAAAAAAAATATATGAATGTGTATATAAAAAGAAAAGTTTTTTTGTTGTGAGAAAATATAATAAGATAGGTATCACATTGCAAATGATTCAATTTTTTCGGTTTTTTTTTTTCTATTTTGAAGTCTCTTCTATACATTGTTCTATATTCCTTATACACATAACTAATATAGAAAATATATATGAAATACATGATACAAATTTTTTTTTATTTATGCTTTTTACAATAAAAAAAAACGAAATTTATTTTTGGCATGTTCCATTTTCCATTCATTTATATTTTCGTTTTTCAAAATAAACTTTATATGTATATTAAAAAAAAAACAAGCGACTGAATTTCATATTATAAACGTATGGACCACGAATGTGCTGCTGTGCTGCTAAAGAAATATTCAATAATAAAAATTAAAAAAAATTAAATTTTATTTTTCTATATATATGAAGATAATATTAAAGTGGAAAAAACCTTTGGTTAATCCGATTTTCTATAGGCTTTTTTAATCTTTTCTATATTTAATAAGATACGTATTGATTGTTTTTAAATCGAATTCGATATGCAATATATTCTTGAAAACCGCGAAAGAGAATAATTAATGTTAATATTTCGATGTTTAGGAATCAATACGCTAAATATACTTGTACAAATAAATTTTCAGTTAATACTCTAATAAAATAATTGACTTAAAAAAAACAACCATTTTTTAAATATACATTTTTCACATGTGAACCACCCCTGATTAAAATAACAATATTGTTATATATAATTGGAAAAATGGTTGAGAAAATTTATGAATTCAATATGAGTGAATATCTGTAGAGAGAAAATCTATCTGGTGGACAACAATTTCAAATTAAGATTTATTAAGAAAAATTGAAGGATAATGTATTTTCTAAAAATAAAACAAAAAAGCATCATATATACACAAGATTTATAAGGTTAATTATAAGAAAAACTCTTAAAAACTTTTTTCCTCAACAAGCATATACAAAAACATAAATTATATATATTTTTGTTTTAAATCTCATGTGGATGTCCTATAATTTATCTAAAAAAAATTGTTCTCTGTAAATATATATACAATATCTTTACAAAAATAGAATTCATATCTCTCTATACATAAGCATCTTTATAAAGTATCATCTTATTTAATTTAATTTTCAAAAATATTCCAAAAAAGTTGTATCGCAAATATTATTTTAAAATTCATTCTACATTGAATTTTAAATTTTTTTTTAAATTGGCAATGAATTTTTCTAAATAAAAATTCTAAATTTCTAAATAAAAATAAAACATAAATAAATATAAGAAAACTTTTTATGTTTCTGGATACAAAAAAAAACACACACACAAAAATACTAACACGGAGATAAATCAAAGCCTTTTATTAAAAATAAATCTATCTATATGTTTATATATTGAAATAGTATGTGTAATTTTTAAAAGGGATATAAATTAACTGAAATTGTACATATTTTATAAATAAAATTTTAAGTCATTTTCTTCTATATGCAAGTATACAATATATAAAAAGTATCTATATACAATAACAATAATTTTGCCATTTTCATTCATATATATGTGTATAAAATAAATATATATATAAAAAATTCAGCGAATTCCAAATATCGGTTTATTTTTAGATGTATAATTTTTCAGCATATCAGCAAAAATGTTTAATTTATATTTTCTTTTTTATATGAAAATTCCTATTAATATATATATATGTAAACAATATATGCATACTGTCAATGTGTTATCCTTTCCTATGCTTTTTATAAAATTTCTTTGTTATAAATTATAAAATGACCGATAACGCCAATAAAGTGAGAACAGTTTTATCAATTTTATTTAAATTTTTTACTGATATTTATATATACATTTACTATTAAATATCCAATAATACTGTATAGATTTGACTTCAAACTAAACTATAGTAGATGTGACAAGTCAATTTATTGTACAATTTTCTTGTCAATTGATATCATTGATTGATTCACAATATAAATATATATATTTTAATAAAATACATTATTGATTTTAATATCAATATCCGCATATATAATAACTTTCGTATATAATATATGATATAAAATAAAGCAGAGGAGATATAATATAATGTAATATGTATAACATTCTCACACTTATCCAAAATATATGTATATGAAAATGGAAATCTATAAATATATTATTAATATAATACACATATATAGTAACAATATTATTTATTTTATAAAATAGAAGTATATTTTTGTCAAGTTTCATATATGGTATTTATATTTTTTAAAATAACATGTAACAGCAATGAACTATGTATATGTATACAATAGAAAATTATTATTTCACATATATATATATATACATTTCACCTTATTTCTATATGTCTGATCTGTATTTTATAGTTAATATACTCTTATATGTAAATATATATATATTGAGATATAATTTATCTCAACATATATGTACGGATATTTTGAATTTAAATAAACAATTCTCATCAATTTTGCTACTTATATATACTATATATAATATATTTATACTAAATTTATATATATCTGACATCGAGATGATAAAGTACAAAATATCAATAAATTTCATATCATATTTAAATTTTGTATATAGATAGCTTTTGATTATTGTATATACACAATTTATATATATCTTTTGTCAGTATATATTTATTTCATATACTGACAAAATTATGATTTTCTTGTTAAAGAACATAAAGCAAACAAAATCCTATTTAACTTTATGAAATATTGATGATTATTAAAGTTTTATAGAATTGGGATCGTTCAATAATGAATTTTAAAATTCATTCTGATGAAATGTCCATTAAATAGATTGGAAAATTATGAAAACAAATATTTTATAATATCTTCAAATATTATTATTGTTTGTTATCTGAATATTAATTCCAAATTAGTTATTGAAAAATGTTCTATGAAAATGAATTATAAATTATATTCATAATCTATTATATAGTCAAATAAAAATAAATTTCTCTGTTATTACACCAAAATATATATGCAACCTTAAATTTTCTACTTTTAGGAAAAATATTTATGGTAAGTACTCTTACATATTTACATCTATCTTATCCCTATTCCCGATAAGGGTTTATTTCCATAATGTCAATATTTACATGAGTATGATTTCATTCAAACTCAATTAAAGAATAATATTTTTTTGCTGACACTGAAACAATTTTACGGCAATAAATATGGACTAACAATAAACGACACGAATAGAACCCTTGTGAGTTATTTACAATATAAAAGAAAAATCGAAATAAACAATATAATTTTCTTTACATTTCTTCACAAATATAAACATATTTATGTAGTTAATAAACCTCGTATAAATATAACTATATATATTAAAGTTCATGAACTTCACAAGTATATATAACAAGTATAATATTCACAAGTATAATAAATTTCACTATTAATACTTCATCGCCATAAATAAAAACCTCAATGAATGAAATTTTGTTTGAACATTCTTTGAATCAAATTTTAATGCATAAACAATACAAAACATTATATAACACACAAAAATAAAATATATATATATATATATATATAGCGATTGCTTTATTTGAAATTTGTTTTATTTGAAATTGAATTGAACTTTATTATGTGTATATTACATAATTTTATATTTATAGATAGACGCATATATAACACAAAAGTTGACATTATTTAACAATTTCAATTCAATACAATATTTGTGTGTATATATTAAAAAAATTTTAAATAAAACATTATACAATTTTCAAAAAAAAAACAGAAATGATAACGTAACATTTAAATTGTATATATGATAAATAATAAATGTTAAAGCGTCAGAGCAAAGATATATAAATGAAACATGCAAACACAAAAAAAAATTATAAAATAAACTTATTGTTTTCAATTGTTATTTATTTACATATTACATATACTTTTATTATTTCAGAATGTATATAAATTATTCATTCATTTCATATGGACTACATGTATAGACATAGTGGGTTGTTTGTATATTAATTTTAAATAAATTTACAAAGTTTTACATATTGTTTTATTATAGGATTGTATAATGTATATGCATTAAATGTGTATTATATATATAAAGGTGTGTTTAAATTGACAAAACGTAAATATTTTAAGTATATTTATTTATTTATTATTTTTTTTTCAATATTATTTAATATCTAACTGGTTTTCAAAATACAAATAAACAATTAATTTATATTATTTATATTTTTGTTTTCAAATTGTACTGTGTCGTCGCATTACATAATGTTTATGGAATTAATAATGTGCTTTATATCGTAATTATGTGATATAGACAAACTATATAATCCTATTTGTTTGATACACAAATAGAATTTATATAGAATATATGTCTCGTATATGGTATATACATTATACGATTATACATACATGCAATTGTTTTGTTTTCCTATATCAAAAATTGTTTATGACATATGAGCTTCTGTAAAATATAATATAATTCGTTGTCTATACAACAAGTTATATAACTTCCTTTATTATTTATTACTTAAATGTACATGTACATAAGTATATTATAATACATAAAGTCTTACGGTGTATATATGTAAAAGCTAAATAGGTTACGTGTATATCAATTTTAAAGACATAATATTTATCCTAATTCATATGTAATACATAATACAATGTATAAACAGTTTTAGCTATATAAATATAGTGTCTGTTTTTCATACACACCATAATCTATACATTAAATTCAATCACTTTATTTTGATATAAAATGTACTTAAATATCATAATTAATTATAAAATAATATAGTTTACTGTGTTGATGACGATAACATTTTGTTTAATAAAAAATATTAATGAAAATAAACATTTAAAATTATTATATAGAGACTTTGTAAAAATTAATATAAACTAAAATTTATTGAAGGTATCTGTTTAAAATCGATAAAAATTGAATCATAAGACATAATGGATAATGGAAATCATCTTTAATTTTATTATGAATCACAAATATAGTTTAAAACACCTTTGAACTAATTCTCTGACCTCGATTAATCCCAATTTGAGAAGATTTACAATGTGTTTAATGTCTATATTCTTTTCGTGTATTTATGTTTGATGTGAAAAAATGTTAATTTAATTACTATATATTTCTTGGAAATTTCATTAACCAATGATTTGGATAAGTTTTCCAAACATTTATAAACCTATATATGTAAAATATTATACTTGATTTCTTTTTACAACCGATCGACTTAAAATATTAACAAAAGAATAATAAAAATAAACTATTTGCTTAGCATACCTTGAAATGGAGTTAGATTCAGAAAATCGACAAAATGCTTCGGTAGAAGGAACTTCCGATTTACAATTCTAAAAATGTTTCAGTCGATTTTTTGACGAAAATGTTTCAATATTTATATTTCTCATAAAATCAAAAATATAATGGAGATTATAGTTTTTTTTTAAATATGGCTATATTATTTACAAATTATATTCTTTTCTTTTCGGATAACAATTTTAAAAAATCAATATATGTATTGTATTGTATATGTTAAAAATTCCTACATATTTGTATCGTATCGCATCTATTATATATACATGTCAAACTATAAAATTCCAAATTTATCCATTAATAACAATTACAATCACTATATATATGCAATATATAAAAAGCTTTTTCAAATAAATCAATTTCCTGCTATATAAATATATACAATACGCGGAAGAATATTCAAATATAGATAGATATATATATCAACGGGATACAATTTAAGTATTGTACCCACATAAATCAAAAACAAGATAGTAAATTACAATTTAATTAAAAAAAAAATATATATATATATATGTTTGATACTTAATTTTTGGATTAACAACAGATAAACAACATAAAACTATATGCATAAAAATATATACCATATGGAAATATATTTGAGGATATAAAAAAAAAAGAAGAAAAAAATCATCAATTTTATTCGTATTGATATTGTGAATATTCATACCTATATTTATATATATATATATGTAGTATATTCGTATAATATATAGTATATGGATTATTGTGATAAAAATTTTGTATTTTTACTTTTATATCCTTCAGACTGCAGAATATTTTATATATATAGTCAGTGTTCAACTTTTTAGCGAGATACATTTTATAATTCATGTTACAAAATTGGTTTATATTTACAGTTTGTAATAGTATAAATCGTAATTTATGTGTATATTTAAACCATATACACAAAAACTATTTTATATCTATCAAATAATAAATATAGTTATATATGTTATATATAAATACATCTATTATCATTCAGTATTATATGCGTTTATGATTACTCCAGCGCCTATATGCATACATACATAGCGATGTAAATGCTTCATATATATCTATTCTTTATATATAATACATAAAATAACAAGGATCAATAACTAAATATGTATTTATATAGGCATATATACAAAAACATATATTCATTACATTTAAACCATACATAAATATATAATATATAGATATATATGTACGTGAAATATTTGAACCCTTTTTTATCATTAACACACTGTAGACACATATTTTGAATTAATCTATTGAAATATACGAAAGAGTATTGTGTATATATATATACATATGATATGATGTAATGTGTTTAGTATAGAATTTATACTATTTGGAAATTCGTACATATATATATATATATAAATATCAACAACAATGGACAAAAAATGTATTATATATACAATACCCACCATATATAAATACTATATTATATATATTGCGATCACGATGGCATACATTCCTATATTTATATATACTATATATATCTATATATGATATATACATAAATGATGGAAACAAAACAGATTATTTATTGTGTGTAAATAATAGTCAAATCTGTTCGTTTTTGTAAATAAAATATATAGGATTAAAATTGGATGTTATTAAAGCTTTATTTACATATTGGATTGGTAAAAATTTGTTATTTTTTTTTTATATTTAAATAAATATATTATATGTGTGTATAAAAATAATAAAAACAAAAAAATAAACCCCAAACAAAAGAATATATAAACGATTTTAACATAGTATTTGTAATGTATATTTCAATTTTTTATTTACTACATACATATAAATGTGATGGGTACATAACAAATTTATTTATTTTGTATTTCCGTAAATCATAAAACAAAAAAAAAACCCCAATATCTGATCATCGTTCATATGTAGAACATTTTTTTGTTTTTGTTTAATAAATAAGTATTTGTTTTTGTGTTATGTTTTCGCAGGTGTACGAATGTTAGACGGTAGTGTAAACGATGCGGTTGAAGCCAAAGCATTAGGTTTAAATCCAAATCATATAGATATTTATAGTGCATCATGGGGACCAGAAGATGATGGATCAACAGTTGATGGACCGGGTCCATTGGCACGACGTGCATTTATTTATGGCGTAACAAGTGGCCGACAGGGTAAAGGTTCCATTTTTGTATGGGCATCGGGTAACGGTGGACGGTATACAGATTCATGTAATTGTGACGGTTATACAAATTCAATATTTACATTATCAATATCGAGTGCAACACAAGGAGGGTAATCACATTTTCTTTTATATTAAAAATATATTATTTTTTTGTATATAATAGTAAATGTTTAAAAATAGGAAAATCAGATCCGTATTTACGTTATTAAATTAAAGTTGGTAAAATTTCCTTTCACTGAGTTTTGATTATTGTCTGAAATACTCAAAATTTAACAAGTAAACATTTATACCAATTTAATTTACCATATTTATAATTTCTTAAATTTACTCTCAACAATTTATCTTTCTGTATTATCATATATCATTACATTTTCGTTTTATTCTTAATTATCAATCAATTTTTTCTGTTATGAACGTTTATTATATAAATGTATTTAGTTGTTTTTTAAAAACAAGTTAATTTTATAAGGAACACGTATATTTATAACGAATCGATAATTTATTATTCACAAAAGGTATAAACCATGGTATTTAGAAGAATGTTCATCAACATTGGCAACGACATATAGTTCGGGTACACCGGGTCATGATAAAAGTGTGGCCACCGTAGATATGGATGGTCGATTAAGACCCGATCGTATATGTACAGTAGAACATACAGGTACATCGGCATCAGCACCATTGGCCGCCGGTATATGTGCATTAGCCATCGAAGCAAATCCATCGTTAACGTGGCGTGATTTACAATATTTAGTTGTGCTAACATCAAGACCTGAACCGTTAGAAAAAGAAGCCGGTTGGATATTGAATGGTGTCAAACGAAAGATTAGTCATAAATTTGGTTATGGTTTAATGGATGCATTTGCAATGGTTAATTTAGCTGAACAATGGAATATTGTACCACCTCAACACATATGTAAATCACGTGAAATCAACGAAGATCGTCCAATAGACGGTTCCGTGGGTTATACCCTACAGACGCACATGGATGTTAACGGATGTTCGGGAACAATAAATGAAGTACGATATTTGGAACACGTTCAATGTAAAATAACATTAAGATTTTTCCCACGTGGTAATTTACGAATACTATTGACATCGCCAACGGGTACCACAAGTACATTACTATTTGAACGGCCAAGAGATGTGGTAAAAAGTAATTTTGATGATTGGCCATTTTTAAGTGTACATTTTTGGGGTGAAAAGGCTGAAGGACGATGGACATTACAGATAATAAATGGAGGTCGACGACGTGTCAATCAACCGGGTATTTTATCAAAATGGCAATTGATATTTTACGGTACACAAACGAATCCGATACATTTGAAAACGCTTGATGGTGGTATTGGCGGAGTGGCAGGACGCTTGGGAGCCGCTAACTTAAATGGGCAACAGTTATCACGTTTAGCAAATGTCAATCCATATGTATTTCCAACAGATTCCGATTTAAATCAACCACTTACGTATAATACAAATACTTATAATACTGATCCATATTCAACATATGTTAATTATCAAAATTTATTTAGCGGCGCAGCTAGTAATCCTGAGCAATCGATAGCCTCATTAGACGGTCATAATATACCGACAACACAACGTGAAAATGTTATGGCCGATTCAAATAATAAAATTGTATTACACGATTGTGATCCCGAATGTGATCAACAGGGTTGTTATGGCCGTGGACCAACACAATGTATTGCATGTAAACATTATCGTTTAGATAAGTAAGTATTTTATATATTTCATAATTTTATATATTATATTATTTATTAATGTTAATTCTAACATTATTTGTATAACGAACGAAACGGAATATTTGATGTAATATACGGCATTACTATATTGAATTAAATACACAATATTATAATAGAATTTTCTTATTTACATATATGATATATACCAAAAAGTGTCTATTAAATATTTATTATTTGTTTTGATTTAAATTGAATCACAGACATTTAATTAATGTAAATATTTTAACATACCAAAATATTGAATTAAACTATAAATTTTATTTGAAGTAATTAATTTGCAATTCTATTTTTTTTTTCATATGAAATTAATGATATAGTCAAAGAATATACAAAAAACTAAAATTGCATATTATTCTATTCAATATTGTTTTTCATTATTCTTATATTACACACACACGTACACAGTACGTGCGTTAGTCGATGTCCACCACGCAGTTTTCCAAATCAAGGTGGTGTATGTTGGCCGTGTCATGAATCATGTGAAACATGTGCTGGGGCCGGTCAAGACAGTTGTTTAACATGTGCACCTGCTCATTTACATGTTACCGATTTAGCCGTTTGTATGCAAGTTTGTCCAGAAGGATATTATGAAAGTAAGTGAGAAATCATTATTACTACCACCTAATCATTTTTATATATATTCTACATGTATCATTATATAGTGTTTTGTGTGATTTTAAAATATTTTTCAGTATTCTAAAAACGATTAACATTTTTGTGAATATTATAATTACCAGACAATTTCTCAATGAATTCTTGAAATAGCGTGAATTATTTAATTATTATTATTATTATTATTAATGAAAATGATTTCGTTTTGTTATATAAATATAATAATATAAATATAAATATAAATATAAATAAATATAAATATCCATAAAATTATATCTGTATAATTCTATATAAATTTGTATGTATTCGGAAAAACTAGGTAAAACGAAATAAAATTCTATAAATACATTGTATATTTTGTAATAAATTAAATGAATGTATATAAATAAATATACAAACAAAAAAACAATGTCATATATAGTTCTATTTTTCATAACTTTGTAAGTGATACATATATACTTTAATATATGCACCATGCACATGAATATGAATTTTATTATTTAGTTAGTTATAATTTTGTCTGTTATCGTCGTATATTTTCCAGAAATATATTCATAAAGCTTTGCTAAATTATTTTATATATATATATATATACAATTTGCTAAATATATACCTACATATACGTACAATACATGGTAATCGTATATCTGTATATTCTTTTAGGAAACGAAATGAATATTAATTAGTGTGTATACGTGTGTTTTATATATAAACATATATTTATATTTACAGGATAACATTCAGAAATTAAATTAAGTCATTCAGGAATATATATGAATTTCCCTATATATATATAAACACCAAGCATTTTATTATACACAGTTCGCACATATATACATCATAGTAAAAAGTTACACCTATTTAATAATCATAAAATGTTTTCATTTTCCTATATATAAACTGACTTTGTATAAAATTGTATATGTATAAAAGGAATTGTACAGATTAAATTAAAGCAAAAATTTCAATAAAAATTAATATTTATTTCACTTAAAAGTCTACGTTTATATACATATATGTATACAGTCTACCCATCCATTAAGAGTTCAATGAGTAATTGAAAAATGAATTAGTGTTTGAATAAAAAAAAACTGTATTTTAATATTTATAAATTTCTCTTAATTGATAAGGAGATTTTAACATTTTTTTCCAACCCATTTAACAACAATTTTCCCAAAAATTCATTTTTATTTAGCGAACATTTTCATTTATCAACAGTTTTTTATTAGCGTGAGAAATTCTTGTATAAATTTCTTATATAAATTTATTTCAATAATCTTTTTCCACCCAATTTTCCAAAAAATCAATTAATTTTTATTTAGCGAATATTTTCATTTATCAACAATTTTTTATTAGCGTGAGAAATTTAACAAACAACAAAGTAATTTTTTTATATAGTAGTTTTTTTTCCATTAGTCAATGGTAAAATTTACATCAATTGTAAATTTCATTCATCACATTCAAAATCACATAAAAATATTTAAATACATAAATGATTACTTTGTTAGTAAAAATTTAACAACTAAATAAAAATAAACCTAAATAAACCTATAAACCAACATAAATAAATCTATAAATAAAAATGTATAATATTTAATTTATCTATAAAGGCGTCGTAATTATAAATAACATTAAATATAAATTAAAACTACCCTAAATTAAATTAAAACTACCCTAACGAGCCCGATAAGCATAAAACAACGATGATCCTATTTTATGGGTAATGGGGGTTCTCAAACAGACCAGAGCTATTGGATGGGAAAGAGTACTTGGCGCGTAGTCGGTCCGCTGAAGGACTAGAGGGCTTGACCCAAGTACTCCCTGGTGAGGATTAAAATAAATGATATAATTGGCGCCATTCTCAGACATAGCATGCTGAGTGGCAAGACCCAATTTTTTGTTCATTTCAATTTGTATATAGGATAAAGTATTGTCAAGTAGTCAGTTCATTAAAGAGAACAGACCGCTTACAATTACTTTTTGGGTTAAAGGAAAAAAAGGACACATTATTTAAAAAAAATTTATATTTTCGTATAATAATAAAGGGGTTAGTAATAATATTATAGTTTGAGTTCATGATAGATCGCTATATTTGTGCAAAAACATAAAGAATGTATATTAGTTATTAGTTAATGTGTATAATATATCCATTCACCAGTGTATTTATGTTTTATATTAGCTAGGAATAGGTTAATTACAAAAAGCAATCTGTATTTAATGTGATCCATCATGAACTCTAAAAAATATTATATTTCTAAAAAAGAAATTAAAAAATAAAAACATTCATATTTTAATTAATATTTAATCCGAAAAATAACAAAAAAAAATAAAATACGCGTGAATTTTTTAATCGATGATTGGTAATAATAAAAGATTATGAAAACCTAATTGTAGTCTATAATATAACACATTGTAGTCTGTCATAAAATGCATAAAATCAAGATGAATTACAATAGTGAGCCTAATAGGAAAAACTAAAATTATAAAATGACACTTTAACAAATAATGCATTTAAATTTCATATTCTTTAAACAATGGAAAATATAGAAAATATTAATGAAAAAATTCAATTTATTATTTAAATAATAGTCATCATATGATTATGATATATGTGATATTATGAGACATATGATATGAAGTTAACAATAAAATATGGAAAATATAATACAAAATATAAAAAATATTTTAAATTTAAAAATATAATAAATTTGTACGGAAATTGTCAAATATTATTATTGCTTAACAACAAATAAAACATTGCTTTTATAAATTACAAATGAAAAATCTAGGACAATTCATATGAAATACATTACATTAATGAAAAAAAAACCTATAAAAACATCTTTCAAAATATGTTATAAATTAATTTAAAACTTTTTGGAAAATCCATCAGCATTGAAAATTTTATCGAATTATTGCAATTTTCTGACTTTATTTTTAACCTTTAAGCAATGTGATATTGTTCTTATAAAGCGGGTAAAATTCCTTATATCAATCCAATTAAAAAAAAATTCAAAATAATCCGTTTATATTTAATTAATATTTAAAGCGAAAATTTCAAAAAAATAATCCGACGGATGTTCTTTTAAAATTAATGAACTGAGAGATTAGATAAATTAATAAATATGGTGGAATTGAATTCATCAATGTAATTATATTGTAAAAGTGAATTTAATAGACAAATCTAAAATTATAAAATGGCATAATATGTCAATAATAATGGATTTAAATTTTATATTGTTTAAATCAAACCCAGAAAATATTAACAAAATAATATAGTTTTAAAACATTACAATTTATATTGAATAAATTTTATTGAAATAATAACCATCGCGTGATTATGAAAACTTTAACAATAAAAGATGGAAAAAATACATTTATTTATATTATAAATGTTACACTTATAAAATCGCAAACAATCAGAGATTATGTTTACCGATTATTTTGACAAATTGGTTGAAATATCAAATTATAAATTCGACCAAGGAACGGGTACAAAATGATTTAGATTTATAAAAATAACTTCAGTTCATCACTTTAAAGCAAAAATTTTTTACTTACATATCTTTAATTTAATACATTTTGTTAATATGAATATTGTTTTTATTTTGTAATTTATTTTTTTTTTTTGAAATATAATGAAAACAAATTTTGACTCACCAATTGTTGGAATTTGTAAAATTCGTAAAGTTGGCAGAAATATCACACTAACCTATAAGAAGAAAAAAGAAAAAAAATTTTCATTTAATATTTGATACACAAATTATGTATTTTCATTAAAAGCAAAAAAATATTTTATTTACATATTTACCTGTTTGGACTATTAAAGAAGACTCGACCGATATAACTGCAAATGTTCGGTCATTTTCCGCTTTTCCGCTTATCCGCATTTCACCTTGGTGAATACTTAAAGTTGAACAGCAATTTCTTGAAAAAAAAAAATGATTCTGAAAATCACACCAAAAAAGTTATTAATTAAACTTTTAATTATACATGAATGAGTTAGGAATATAAATTCCATCTCAAATGGATTTTAAAAACAAAACACCAAAAAAACAACAAAAAAAAAAAAAAAAAATGAAATAAATTACATAAAAAAAAATTATATAGATTTTAAATTAAAAATTACAAAATAAATTTTTCTTAAGGCGTATAATGAAGCATAATGAATGCATTTTTCAATTAAACAAATACATTTAAACTTTTTTAATAAAATCTATAAAGTTATATTTTTTTTTTTGCAAACAATCATATTATATTTAAAATAAAACAACAATTTCAATGTATAATGACAAAAACAATAGAAGAATATTCTCAATAAATAGAATGACGACGATCTATTGAAACTTGTATTATTTTTCATAAAAGTATTTCGAAATAAAAACAACAATAAACTTTAACTACATATAGTTAAAAAAAACTAATTCACTTTTTAGGAAAACTTTGGTTTACGGTGAATTAATAAAAATAAATTTAAGAAAAATTAAATAAAAAAACTAATTTAAAAGCGATGCACATTTTATAAAAATATTTTCTAAAATACGAATTAATATAAATTTAATATTTAACAACCATCATACATGGTACAAACGAGAAAAAAAAATAAAATACCGTAAATGTACCGTACTTGATTTTAGTATATACGATATACGTGTGATTTGGTATGCGTATGTGATTTGTAAATTTTTTTTTTTTGCTACATATTCTATAAAACAATTCAATGATATATTTTTATACAATAATAATTTTTATAATGTGTGTTTCCATACTGATGTATAGTATAGTCCAAATCTCACTTATTCCGCACTCACTCAAAATGCTCAAAAAAACAACAAATTTATATACCCAATAAACCTAAAATTTTTATTTTCATTATTTAAAAATTTTTAACATTAGTTCTTGAAAACTGAAATGCATTTGATTAACTTTTTCTGACCATCGATACAATTTTTTTAAGATCATAATCATACATAACATAGGTACATTGAACTGTTTGAATTATACAATTGTTATAATATTTTTTCAATTTTGTGTATATCAAATAAAATATGTGTATATAAAATAAAATGTATATCAATCATTGCAATTTTATACATATACATAAATTATATTTTTGTTGGAATTATATTAGAGAGAAATAAAAATAATTACAAATAAAATAAAAGGGTGGTTTGTTTGTTGTCAGATAGTTATAAATATTTTTTCCATTAGAATTATTTTTGACAAATTTTAAAGTTAAAAATCTCTGAAAAAATTGGAAAAATGCATATGAAACTAATAAAAGTCATGTATTAAGTAATTTGTAGAAAATATTTTCATGTTCTTTCTAAATATGTTAATTAAATAGTTTAATTTGAAAATCTAATTTACCTTTAAAAAACGTTCTTTTATTTTTATTTAAAAGTTAAAAATCTCGGAAAATTTTGTAAAAAATCTACCAAAACTGTTGCGCGCAAGCAAACTTACTATAGATTTTAATGATATTTTCTAAATATGAAAAATTAATGAGTGTAATGATTCTAGGATTTTCCACTAAAAAATAAATTGAAACACCAATAAAACAACAATAAAAAACACAAATTTAACATAAAATTATAAATAAATAAATTGAAATTAAAAATATTTTGCCAAACGAACAACGCTTGGAATATTAATTTGAAATGAAAATATGATTCTATCCAAACACACACACACTACTTATAAACATTTCATCTAAAAATATTATTTATAAAGTAATGATGATCATATACCAATCTATATATGTACAATAAAAATATAAAATCCCGTTATAATGTCTGGAGAAAAACATTACTGAATATAATATCGTGCAATGTGATCAACTCATCATCATCATCCCATATGCTCGATAATGAAAAGTAATAAATTTATGAATGTGTAAAGATGAAGAAAAATCTTCATACAATTTCAAATAACTTTAAATAAGAAATTACCTTACATTCTACATTTGGAAAATCTTGGTTCATATCTCAAAGGATTCACACATAGTAATTCTCTTTTTTTTTAATTTTTTAAATTAATTTTTTTTACGGTATATTTATAAAGAAATGCATGAAATTTTAAATAAATTGGTATATGATAAATTATTTAATTAATTTTCATTCATCCATCACATATTCTATAGAAATTGCATATATTTTAAAGTGTATGTGAACATAACTGAAGGGTACATTTCTTAAGATGTAAGTATGGTCGAGTTGTTAGCGAAGCCGCCGATTTTCAAACAAAAATCTCACATGTAAAATTACATGTGAGATTTGCTTTTAATTAGGGAGGGTCATGGTCGTTCGATTTCCATTTCTGTGTGCGCACTGGTGCCACAAAGACCTCCGATGCTGGTCCCAGAATGCCTATCATTCGACGATGAACCCTCCCCAAAGTTTATGTATACATTGGCCGTGCGGGCGTTTTTGCCCGTATGGTTGGTGTATATATATTCTCGGGTATCCAGGGGGGGGGATACCCGCTCTACACCCAATTATAACTGTAAATTTCTATCGTTGAAACTTACATAAGATAAAAAGGGACAAATATAACAAGAAAAAACCATATAAAAAAATTGTGTGGTTTTCCTAATATATTTTTTCCTTTTTACCTTATGTAAGTTTCAACGATAGAATGAACTCTCTGTAGGAATTTGATTCAAATTTGGATGTTGTCTTTTAAAGAATGGATATTTGTTCAAATATTTAAATTAATTGAAATGGAAAATGTAAAGAAAATCTGAATGAAAACTATTTAGTTTTTCTTTTACTTATTCAACACGAAAGAAATTATACTAAAATTAATCTAAATTCTTAAATGCATATTCAAAATAGAAATTGTATATACCATGTGATCATTGGACATGGTTCAAATGATAATGCTATTTCCAAAACAGACTTTTTTTTATTATTTCAAGTTTTTTTTTATTCTATTTATTAAGAAAATGTTAAAATCCGAAATGAATTTGAAGAAAATCAATGGGAAAGATCATGTTTTTTCTATTTTCCAATACATTTTCACATGAAATATAATACCATTTTTATCGCAAATGCACTAAATTAAATTATCATGAATGATAGTCGATATAATAATAAAAGTAAAATGTATATGTGACTGAAGAATAAAAATATATAAAGAAAAAGAAAAACTACATTTTATTTAATAAAGTAATATTGAAATTAAAAAAAATTTTATAATTCATGTTATTATTGGAAATCAAATATTCCATTTTCGATATTGAATAGATGCGGTCATTTAAATTATTTGGATAACGATTTTGATTATGGTGCACATTCACTTTAATCGTGAAATATAATAGAAGAGAAAAATAATCGAAAGCCTGTATTTTTGGAACATGGAATGGATGAAATCTTTACAAAGTGATTTGTAAAAATAAAGAAATAATTCATTTTGAAATGAAATATGCATTAGATAACAAAATCTAAATTAAATTTAAATACTATGCGAAGGAGAAACAATTGAAATAACATTAACAACACAATTGAAACAACATTAACAACACAAATAACAACACAAACGATTTTAGTCTAGAGTATCTTATTTTAAATTTCTTAAATCTACATTCATTATAAATAGTATAGTATATGTTATATTATTAAGATACCCAAAGAATTACCCTTATATTTTCCTTATAAATAAATTATTATAATAAATAGTGAGTTTGTTTTTTCGTAAAGTAAATCTAATAAAAAAAAATCAATTTTCAAAAAAAAAATATAATGATTAAATATCCAAATGAAATGTTAAACGAATTATATATTATATCTAATAGAATCCGATTTAAATTGGACTGACAAATTACAAATTCATTATCCCATTATAATCATTCTCACTATTATAATTATATATTCCTGGTATGTGTAAATAAATAATTTTATTTAATTTAACTCATCTAAAAAATTTTAATATAATTAATTATTAAAATTTACCGGACTCAAATACATGAATCGATCATCACAATGAGATATAAAACAATAATAAATACTGTGCTATTGCCTATTTCAAAATGTTTAGCTGTACGAACTTATACAGTTATTAGTCCTTCCTCTATTGTAATATATAGTAATTTAAATGTTAAAACTTTATTACTTTAAATATACCAATTAAATAGTTCAGAAATATATTTTAAGGTAATATGATTTATAGATTAACTACTTTATAATCAATATGAAAAATGTAATGAATGGTTAAATAAATTACTATAACGATTTACAATCAATATTAATTATATTAAATATATTCTATTCATTTTAGCTATCGAAATTAATAATGAATTATTTTTTTGCCTCTAATTAGTATATTACTTATCAAACTTTCATGAAAATATTTCAAAACATCGATATACAATTCAATAATCATATAAAATTAAAAATAATGTATAAATTATAAGTGGAATTCAAACTTTGTTATTTCCTTTATTTACTAAGGAAAAGAATATGCTTATTATGTGAAAGAATTATTTAAACTTATTGTATTGGAAAAATACTTATTTTAACACTTGTTTATTATAATAGAAACTTGTTTATTATAATAGATTGAATATCGAATGGATTTTGCCTGATTTTGAATAAGGGGGCATTCATTCTTAATTAGATATTAAACTTAGATATTGCAAGGCTTCAATAACATTAAAATCACAAAAAAAAATGAAAAAAATCAATACGCGTTCTGATATACGAAACAAATCCTTCAATAACATTCAATATAGACTATACTAATATCAGTATAAAATTATTTAACTTAATTTAAATATTATTTATAACTTATTTCTAATAATGTAAATCTAATTAATATTGACAATAATTGTACTGATGAATATCATTTAAATATTTCTTTTATATGTCTATGTTGATTTGTAATAAATTGTTCTCTTGTTCATTAATTGTCATTTTATCGTTCATTGCAAATTTATTCAATTTAAATATTCCAAATGGCTTTTTTCGAAAATTCTTCCAATTTTTATGGTGTCTCCAAATTGTATGACAATTTACTATATCGTTTATATTTTACTTATCTTAATTTTAAATGTTATAGATAAAATGCATACTAACCTAAAACAAGAAAGAAAAACAAAAAAGCATTAGTATTTTTAATAAAATAAAAATTATATAACATAAAAAACAAAAAACTAAAAAAATATAAAATATTTGCCACCAAAACCTTCTTTTAAAAACAACTAACTTAATGTAACGTTTTTTTAAGTAGCAGGGATTGAAATATTATTTTATTTATAAATAAAAAAAATTATTATTAAAAAAATATTAAGAATATTAATTTTATTATTATTATTATTATTATTTAACAACTAATGATGTATGTAAAATGCCAACATTAGTTTTTAATAAGCACTATGGCTGCTAGGGCCTTTGGCTTTTACCGGAATTAGAAATCATTAATATTATAATTATTAATGTAATTTTAATAATGATGATGAGTATTTGTTATATACTTTCATATATAATTGCGAATATGTGTGTGTAGTAGACTTTGTAAATCTTTGGCTGCGTCCGACACAATATACCAAAGATATTCATTAATTTGATCCCAATGAATAAATGGTGACTTAGTTCATGAATTCAAATCATAAAAAGCACAGAAAAAATTTTCCGGCCAGGATTTGAACTCGTGACCACCCGCAATTGGGTTGGATGCTTTATCAACGGCACCACCAAGTCGTCAAAATATTAATTTTATTCATAAATTCTGTTCACAATTATTTCATGTTTTTTTTACCTGTGAGTGTAGAAGTTCATTAAACCGCAATGTGTTGCATGAAACACAACAACAATCGACCAATTTGAAAAACAAATTGCAGCATCTTTTCTTGATTGAATAAATACATTTCAGAAATACATTTCATATATTTATCCAATGAACTATTATATTTCAGGAAAATCCTTGAATTATTAATTCACGCTTTTCCATTTTACACAAAACACACTTTAATTTAAAGAAAAATAAATATAATTAAAAAAAAAGAAAATTAATATTACCAATAAATAAAAAAAATTTAACAAATAAATGCGTGTTGAAAAATTTTATAAAATGCAACTTTGATATAGTATATAATGAAAATTACGGTTAATTTGTCGGATGACATGGTCTATACACAAGCATATTAATGTGTTTGAATTATAATAGTTGTTTTGTTATTTATAAAAATTAAAAACGGCACTTATATAAATTTATTTAGATCGGTATGTGTATATGATTGTGATAATGATTGATAAAGAATAAAATTTATATCAGTTTTATACATACATACTTTTTGTTTGGATTTATATTAGATAGAAATAAAATAAGAGGGTGGTTTGTTGTCGGATATTTACAAACATTTTTGAAATATTTTAAAGTGAAATATTTCGGCAAATGCATAACCATTAGGATGATGTAAATAGATCTTTAGTAAATAATCATGATATTTCTAATTGTAAAATCAAAATAATTGATAATCATATGCGGAAAAACTATTTGTTTTATACGGTAACATTATATATTTTATAGGGCTTCATAACAGATTAGTAAAAAGAATATTCATTTAACCACGCGTATATAATAAAGTCGTTTATTGAGAAATTAAAAAAAAACTTTCAAATCTGTTTATAAACATTGAAATATACAATTATGGATTGAAAAGTATTGTCTATGCCGGAAAATGTATACGTTGGTAATTAAAGTAATTTCAGGAGACTTATGATAATTGTTCATCATATATGTTTGTTTATATAACGTAGAACGATAATAACCATTATGCCTATATATGAATAACAATAAAAATATTCTAATTTTGGCTTTGATTTTCTTTTATATATGCTATTCTTATACGATTTAAAAATTACATTACGATCCGATACAATAACTATTTAGGAAAGTAAAATAAGTTTATGTTATCATATAATTTTCAATAGTTTTTCCAATTTTCCAAAAAAAAAATATGAACTCATTTAAAAGGGTAAATTCTCGGCATATTTACATCAAAAAAAGAAAACCGCTTTGTGGAAGCTTATAGTAGATTTTCATGAAAGTTTCAAATATGCTATCAAATTGATATTATGTCATGGAAACCCATTAATAATTCAATCAAACTTCATATTAACATCTCGTCCGAAAAACATATCAAACTAACAAACCATTTACTTTATAATTGAAAAATGAAATTAATAGTGGCCGCATTAAATTGAACGAAAAACGAATCATTTAGAAATTACACAATCGTAATGTTTTTGCTTACATGAATGGTCAAAAATAAAATTTGAATGTTTATATGCAATAAGACAATTTATAGAAGAATGGAACTTTAAGTGGTAATTTTAACATATTTTAAGTCTTCTTATAAAATATAAATTCTTATAATCTAAAACGAATTATTTGAATTTAAATTATATATATATATCAATTATATTTTACAAAATCAATTATTTTATAATTCGTATTGAGTAAGTTTTTGCTTTTCGTTAATTATAAATGTTAGATAGAATAATAATTTATATGCTTCAAAAAATTGATTATAATGGTTAAAAAATGTAATCTCTCAATTGAAGTCTTATTAAACTAAAATTAGATTTCAATTTTATGACGTTTATATTAAAATCATTTTACTTTAAACCCTACTCATTATGAATTATAAACCGTAACTTCATATTTCCCGAATAAACTACAAATCTATTAATCTTTCCATCTCGATAATTAATGTGTTGAATTTTTTTATACAAAATTTCGCTCCTTATTGAATTTTTTCTACATTTGAATGTGACTTATGAATTAATTTAATGTGATAAATATTCCTTGTTTGTTTCTAATAAATAATCAATATGCAATTATATCGATGCGAAATTATTCAATCTGTCTCACTATTTAATTATTTAACTTAATCCTATAATTGCGTATATATAACTTATATTTCTAATAAATTAAATCTATAATTAATAGTGATAATAATTATTGCGATATATTTTGTAAATGAATATTTCTTTTATATACTCATTTGTAAGCAAGTGTCTTTTATTTTGACACCAATTTAATAGAATTTTAATATTGCTGATTGGCAATTGGAGTTCCAATTTTAGTTATGTCTGCAATTTGTTTTCTGTATTTCGAATCTTAAACATATATCTTTATAGACAATCTACTATTCTAAAACTAACCTAAAACGAGAAAGTAAAATAAAAATTCATTAGAATCCAAATTAATAAAATAAAAATTATTAAATAATAAAAATAAAAACTTGAAATAAAAAAAAAATATTTGCCACCAACCAATCCGTAAAGATAATTAGCTAAAAGGTTATGTTCATCAGGATCGTGGATTATTAAAATATTCTTACAATATTTTTTTTACACAAAACATTAATTTTATTTAAAATTATTTAATATTTTTTTACCTGTAATTGTAGAAGTTCATGAAACACAAATGTGTTGAATGAAACACAACAACAATCGACGAACTTGAAAAAAAAATTGCAGCATCTTTTCTTGATTGAATAAAATCAAGAATACATTTCATATATTTATCCAATGAACTATTATATAGTTTCAGGAAAATCCTTGAATTATTAATACACGCTTTTCCATTTTACACAAAACACACTTTAATTTAAAGAAAAATAAATTTAATCAAAAAAAAAGAAAATTATAATATTACCAATAAATAAAAATTTAACAAATAAATGCGTGGTGAAAAATTTTATAAAATGCGCACTTTGATATATAGTAGTATATAATGAAAATTACGGTTAATTTGTCGGATGATATGGTCTATACAAAAACATATTAATGTATTTGAATTATATAATAGTTGATTTGGTATTTGTAAAAATTAAAAATGGCACTTGTATAAATTTAATTAGACCGGTATGTTTATGATTGTGATAATGATTGATAAAGAATAAAATTTATATCAATTATATCAATTTTATACATACATAAATCTTGTTTGGAATTATATTAGAGAGAAATAAAAATGATTACAAATAAAATAGGAAGGTGGTTTGTTGACGGGTATTTACAAATATTTTTTTTTTGCATCAGAACTTTTATAACCAATGGTAAAGTGAAAAATCTCGGAAAATACATATGAAACCCATAAAAGTGAATTATTATGATGGTCAATTTTAATTGTTTCATTTTAATTGTGCTTCAAATTTAATGAATTATCATGGAAAAACTATGAGTAATGAAATGAAATTAATATCAAATTAACAATTGGAAACCGCACATACAATAATATGTGGATTTCGTATCAATTATACAAATATTACTTGCAAACGAGCTTATAAACATAATTCAAATAGAATTACGGATTGGAAAATTCAAATGTTGGTAATTACAGGAATTCCAAGAGATTAATACAAAATTTTTACGATATCTAAATGCGATTTAAATTAATGAATAGGAAGAATATTGGGATCAAAATTTTATAATTTTCATTTTCTTTTATTTTATTCTCATCGCGTGGTTGAAAATTCATTAGGAACAATAATATATTCGTTCGGATACAATAACTATTTAGGAAATGACAAAGAGTTTAACATATCATATATTTTCAACAATTTTCTTCTAAAGCAATACGAATTATGAATTTATTTAAAATTGAAATTCTCGGAAAATTTAAATCAAAATAAGAAAAGTGATTTGTGGAAGCTTATAGTAGATTTTCATGAATGTTTCAAATATACAATCAAACTGATAAAAATGAACACCATATGATATATGTTACCATATATAATATAATAATTATGTGTTTAAAGTTCATTTTTAGTTTATTATCTCGTTAAAATCATATAAATAGACACATATATATCCACATCGATGTAGAATTTATATATGTCTGTCTGTACATCGTTAACAAAATAACAATATCAATAAAAATGTACTGTATTATTTTTTCATCATATCGCATTTCCATATAAAACTCTAAGATATTATTATTATTTCTGAAAGGAAAAACTTTATACATTTTTCTATATATACATATATATAATATGTATGTTTAATGATCGAAGAAAGGAAACTATAAAGAAATAAATTGTTACTTTTATCCATTATTATATATATGTGAAGTTAAAAATATATACATATAACCAACACTTTTTATATGCATAAATAAAGAATGAATGAATATATTGACGATGTTTTAAAGAATGTTAAAACATATTTTCAAAATACATTTTTAAGTATATGCAATTTTTAATAGAAATTATATGATAGTGTTTTTTTTTCTTTTCATTTATTAAAAACCAGACATACTTAGGTATAGTATATATATATATATGTATTTATTTTTATTTTTTATTTTTTTGTCGTTGATATTTCTTATATTTCTCTTTATATATATAAATTTATTGTATATTTTAATAATTTTTCCCATATAGATACGATGAGATCATTTTATATACAAAATAAACGGTTACAATATAAAACTTTTCATATTTACACGTATATATATCGAAAGAAAAGAAAAAAAAACTATTACATACAAAATTTTCTCTTTATCAGTAAAATTGGTTAGATACAGAATATTTGCGATACATTGTAAAAAAAAAAATTTAAGAAATATTTCTATGATTGTGTGTAAGAAGATGAAAAAAAATTAATATATTCAATTCAAATATACTAATAATAATAACATATAATATTATATGGAAATTTTATGACATACTTAATAACAAAAGCGAGACTTTCTTAGTGTATACGAAGACCTATGTATTATTATTATATACTTATGGAATATATATGGAAAAAGTATAAGAAAGTATGTCAAAAAAATAAAAACATTCGCTCTATATATATTTAGAAGGATATTTTTGAAAACAAACTTTTTAATGACATCAAATTTGCAAAAAAAAAAAAATGAATGCCTTCATCATTCAGATACATTTATATATTTATAATATTCACAAAACATTTATATGATATATGCGACCGGCAAACATGAAATTCATTTATGCAATATACATATATATATATAGTTTATACTTTTTATGTGCGAGAATTTGTTATAAAAACTGTGAAAAGTTTCGTCTCATTTGCATATATTTATATTTATAATAAACATATATGTTTTTTTTATCATTATCTATATAACTTTTATTTGTATACATAAATTCATGAACTATATTTACAATAATATAAATTATGAATAAAATTTTAAACAAATTAACAACATATAATAATATTAAAAAAAATTATATATATGTATATTATTTGTATATGTTATAATTTGGTTTGAATGTTTTTTGATGACAAATTTTATATATTTTAACAAAACATATTTTAATACCATATCTAATATGTTATCACGTTAGTTTTTATCATTTGTAAATTAAATCAAATTTATTTTATTTACCATATTTTGAAATATTTGAACATAAAACGAACTCTATAGAAATTCAATATAACCATGATTCAAATTATTCTTTTATGAGAATTAGTTATATTGAATTCATTTAATTAAATTTTTCTATGGTTTTATAAGTCATTTCTTTAGTGGTATAAAGTTCTTTGTATTTTTTTTTTAATTAAATAGTTCTCGTAACATTTCTAATTTACTTGAATGAATGTAAAAATAATACATATTTTTAATCTTTGATAAAATTAATGTTCTTCACAAATGATTACATTAATTTTAATATTGTTAATTTTAACATATTAGAATATTAATGAAATAAATGAATTACTATATTGCACAATAAATACAATAAATATCAATAATATTAAATCTATTCTATTCATTTTAGTTATCGACAATAATAATAAATTATTTGATTGCTTCTATTTAGTAAATTGCTTAATTACTTTTAAGAAAATATTTAAAAAACACCGATTTACAAATTCATACAATTCAATAATCATATTAAAAGTAATAGATAAATTATAAGTGGAATTCAAACTTTGTTATTTATTTTATTTATACTAAGAAAAGAATATGCTTATTAGGTGAAAGAATTATTTAAACTTATTGTATTGGAAATATACTTATTTTAACGTGCGTTTATGCTATTAGAAACCTATTCAATATCGAATGTATTTTGGCTGATTTTACATAAGGGGACATTCATTCTTAATTAGATATTAATCGATTGTAGGGTTTCAATAACAAAATCACAAAAAAAAAGTTGAAAAAAATCCATACGCGTTCTGATATACGAAACAAATCATTCAATAACATTCAATATAGAATATACTAATATCAGTATCAAATTATTTAACTTAATTTATTTATAACTTATTTCTATTAATTTAAATCTAATTAATATTGACAATAATTGCCCTGATGAATATTATTTAAATATTTCTTTTACATGTCTATGTTGATTTGTAATAAATTATTTTTTGCATTAATTGTCATTTTATCGTTCATTCGGAATTTATTCAATTTAAATATTCCAAATGGCTTTTTCGAAAATTCTTCCAATTTTTATGGTGTCTCCAAATTGTATGACAATTTACTATATCGTTTATATTTTACTTATCTTAATTTTAAATGTTATAGATAAAAATGCATACTAACCTAAAACAAGAAAGAAAAACATAAAAGCATTAGAATTTTTAATAAAATAAAAATTATATAGCATAAAAACCAAAAAAATAAAAAAATATATAAAATGTTTGCCCACAAACCCTTCTTTTAAAAACAACCAACTAACTTAATGCAACGTTTTTTAAGTAGCAGGGATTGAAATATAATTTTATTTATAATTAAAAAATTATTATTAAAAAAATATTACGAACATTAATTTTATTCATAAATGTTCTTCACAATTATTTCATGTTTTTTTACCTGTGAGTGTAGAAGTTCATTATACAGAAATGTGCCGAATTAAATACAACGCACTCTACGAAATTGAAAAAAAATTTGCAGCATCTTTTCTTGATTGAATAAAATCAGGAATATATTTCATATATTTATCCAATGAACTATTATATAGTTTCAGGCAAATCCTTGAATTATTAATGCACGCTTTTCCATTTTACACAAAACACACTATAATTTAAAGAAAAATAAATTTAATTAAATAAAAAAGAAAATTCATATTACCAATAAATAAAAAAAATTTAACAAATAAATGCGTGTTGAAAAATTTTATAAAATGCAACTTTGATATAGTATATAATGAAAATTACGGTTAATTTGTCGGATGACATGGTCTATATACACAAGCATATTAATGTGTTTGAATTATAATAATTGTTTTGGTATTTGTAAAAATTAAAAATGGCACTTATATAAATTTTATTAGATCGGTATGTGTATGATTGTGCTCATGATTGATAAAGAATAAAATTTACATCAATTATATCAATTTTATACATACATAAATCTTGTTTGGAATTATATTAGAGAGAAATAAAAATGATTACAAATAAAATTAGAGGGTGGTTTGTTGTCTAATATTTACAATCATTTTTGAAATATTTTAAAGTGAAATATCTTGGCAAATGCATAACCATTAGGATGATGTAAGTTGATCTTTAGTAAATGTTCATGATATTTCTAATCGTAAAATCAAAATAATTGGTTATCATATGCCGAAAAACAATCTGTTTTATACGGCAACCTTCTATATTTTATAGGGCTTCACAACAAATTAGTAAAAAGAATATTCATTTAACCACGCGTATACAATAACAATTCAAAACTGTTTATACACATTAAAATATACAATAATGGATTGAAAAGTATTGTCTATGCCCGAAAATGTATACGTTGGTAATGAAAGTAATTTCAAGAGACTTATGATAATTGTTCATCATATATGCATGTGACGAATAATCATAGAAAGCCTATATGAATAACAATAAAAATATTCATTTTTTGGCTTTGATTTTGGCTTTGATTTTCTTATAAATATGTTATTCTAATACGATTAAAAAATACCTTGCAATCAACGATATATTCATTCCAATACATTAATATTTAGGAAACCTCAAAATAAGTTTATGTTATCATATATTTTTCAATAAATTTCCAATTATTTTAAAAAAGTGAAATGAATTCATCATTCAAAACTGAACATTTGTCTGAATATTTACATCACATTGAATGTAAAATGTAAAAATTAAACAGGTTTTTAATCTTTGATAAAATAAATATTCTTTAAATATGATTCCATTAATTTCAATATTGCAAATTTTACCATGTTGAAATATTAATGAAATAAATCAAAAAAAAAGAAAAGAATATGCTCAAAGCATTTTGTGATTTTTGTTTTTTCATCTATTAAATATTTATCTGCTATATATGAACTTTTTAATAAACAATCATATATTATTTTCAAAATATAAAATAAAACCTGCGAGTTCATTTATACATTTAATATTAAAATCAATTACTCTTATTTTGTTGATATGATACACAAAAAATATTAATTTTCTAAGAAAGAATTTTATATTTTATTTTATAGAATTCCATTGAGAGATAAAGTTTATAATGTTTGTATATTTTAATATATAAATGTATACTTTAACCTTTATTATCTGTTTTTTTTATTAATGAAAAGTTTTCAATTTTGTTACATTCATTATATATGCACATTTAATCGAATTAAACCGCCCTGCGATCAAAATTATTAAACTTATTTACTTTTTTTTAAATATATTTTTACATGAAAACGATAAAATATTAAACCATAACCATATACGCAATACATATACCAGAATATCTGTCCTTAGAGAAAAAATTAAGATAAAATTTATCACAAAAAAAAAATTCCATTAGAATTTCCAATTCTAATTCTTCATTATTCCTTTTAATACTTTATTCATCTTATCGCAATCCTTTTAAAAGCTATATTTCTATGAAATATTTATTTAATTTATATCCATTTATAAACTGCTAATAATATAGTTTCGTTATGGTATATTTATTAAAAAATAAAAAACAACTGTACATGTAATGAACATTAAAAAGGATATAATATGAAAAAATAAATATAATAATTAGGTCTTCTTTTGTTATACGCGTGTTAAATAAACACATTTATAATTTTTTTAAGTATATCTTTATATAATATATTGTATATGTATATTTCTCGGTATTCATATAATATAACTTATAATATATAATTAAATTTTTGTTTTCTTATTTTTAATCTAAATTTAAGTATTTTTTTGAATATATCTTTTGTTTACTTTTTGTATAATTACTGTCAGAAAATCTTAATGGAAAAACTTAAATTCACATTAAATTTTTTTAATGAAATATTTATTCACCATTGTGTGTCTGTGTATATATATTAACTTTTATACATGTGCACTTTAGCATAAATGATTTCATTCACAACCGTAGTAATTTCACGTTATGTTATTTTCTTTTTTTAAAGAATATACAAAAAAATAATACTTCTTAATTCTTTATATACAAATCACACTATATACTACACAAAACAAAAGCAAAACAAACTGTTGATTACAAAAGCTTTAGTAGTATTTTTTGTGGTATTCAAAATTAAAAAAACAATAATACATGGTGGTTTTCCCTTTTTTTTATATATATATTTTATTTTTAAATACTAGTTAATGTTTGAAAGAAACAAAAAAGGAAACATAACAAGATAATTACTCCCTACAATTTTGAATGAATAAAAAAAGTAATGTGGAATTTGATTAGATTTTCATGAATTTAAAAAATGTCCAACTAAAATTGAATAACTTCCATTTCGTATAAAATTTTCCTGATTTTCCTCATAAGTAAAGGTAAATTTCTTAATAATCTTATGCGGAATTCAAATGTTTGTTTAAGCATTTTATTTAGTTTTGATCATAATGTATCGCGCTGCTCCTTCCATATTTGATATACTCCTTAATGGAAAACATTTGATTGATTTTCACTAGCCTATATATACTGATCCAAATCGTTAAAAATGTTTTCCCTGTAATTTTATAAGTTAATAATTTAAAGTTTAAATAAATATATATGAGTCGGTATATTTACTTAAAAAAAAGTATATGATGGATTATTTATTTTAAAGTTTTCTCGTAAAAGAAATTGTTTAGTTTATTTTTTATTTTTCCTATATATTGTATAATATTATATATATATTATATCTATATATAATTTTAAAGAAAGCTTTAAATTGTTTGCTGCATCATATTACTTTTTATGACACATAAATACACACACACACCTACCAACTATATAATGTATACACAGCTGCACTATATATAAAAACATTAAAAATTGAATATTATTAAATTAAATTCTATATATATATGCATACAAGACCACATATGATCTGATCCACTACGGCATACTTATAGGAGATCATAAAAATATCTAGTTTTGGACGTAAAATATTTTCATGATAATTTTAAAAATACATAAAAAAGCTATCTTTAAAATGGTTTACAATACGTTTTGCTGACATTGCCATAAAAAATTGTTTGTATCCGGCTATTCCATTTTAATTTGCCCATTGTTTCTTAATTGTCAATGAGACATTCCAGAAACGAAAAATCAATCACATCAATGGATCGAAAGTGGTGTTAGTACACAAAAAAAGCAATAACAGACAAAATTGGTATATGAACCATTTGATATAAATACAGGAAACGTATTGGATTGCCCGCGCGTTATGAAAAAAGTTTTCATACATATGTTCGTATCATTTTTTTTTATTTACTCAACAAACACCATATAAAGGAATAAATAATATTTTTAAAATATATTGTGAAATACTCAACCAACAAACATTATATAATTTTTTTTGTTCCATGTAGATATTTATTTTTTTAATATTATTAAAAGTTTACCATATTTTTTAATTGCGATAAAATAATTTTATATACGCGCTCATAAAAGAAGAAATTAATTACTTAACTTAGATGTATGAAAAATGTATATATATCTACATAGGTTTTGCGATGATCATTTGATACTATTTATTAAAAAAAATATATATATAGATTTTTTATATATAACTGTATACCAACGCCGTATATGTATAATTAATATATGTATCTATCCACACGGTAAAATAAATGTAACATGAAAACTGTATAGAAAAAATTATCTTTTTTTTTTTACTTTTTTTTTAGTATACCACTAAATTAATATGTGTTTTTTTTTACTAATATACTATATAAAATAATATTCTTCTTCTTCTTTTCTTCTTCATCATATATCCTTTTTGCTATCATGAAATGATAAAAAAAATGTACAGGTATAATAATTTTCCGTTGAGATAAAAGCGTGCAGTCTAAATTATATTATATATATATATATATATATATATATATATATATATATATATAATCCTTCTTTCGTTGTTATATATATATAAATTTACTCAAGTTAATAAATTATATATAAGGATGTAATATGAAAAAAAAAACTGGTATATGTTATAAATATTGTGATTTTACCTAAATTAATGGTTTAATTAAATTAAAAACAGTAATTGTAAAATATTAATAAGAATTATTTTACGATGGTGTATTACATTATTTTTGTATATATACATATAGGTAATATTTTTTTGATGCTGTGTAAACGCTTTTATTACATTAATTTTCTACCGTAACAAATTTTTGTTTTGTAAATAGATAATAAATTAAAAAATTATAACCGCACACGGAGGTTCAAAATAATTCAAAAATATATGCGATTATATATTATCGTATTAGTAAACCTATAATTTCTAATATTAATTTTCTTATATTGATATATAATAATATTAATAATATTACTTATGATTATATTTTCGTAATATTCAGCGATTCTTTTCATTTTAACGGACAATTATTATACATGTACATTTTTTTATCATTTCATGATAGCAAAAAGGATATATGATGCAGAAGAAAAGAAGAAAAAGAATATTTTATATATATTATATTAGTAAATAAAACACATTAATTTAGTGGTATACTAAAAAAAAGATAATTTTTTCTATACAGTTTTCATGTTACATTTATTCAATTTCAATTTAGATATAAAAATGTTATAAAATCTTATAGAACTATTTCGATGTTGTACAAAAAAAAAATTAGAGTTTTATGGGTTTAAAAACAAAATTCTTATATCTCTATTTAAAAAAAGAACGACTGTTAAAAGTAAAATTCTTTTACTTATTTTAGGGAAATATTGGAAGATTTTCGTATGAAAAATATCCTGAAATGTCCTGGAAAAAATTATATGTACTTGTTTAAAAAAAACACATGCAAAAGAAATACATTTTACTTATTTATATATACATGATAACATCATAATGAAAATAATAACACCATAAATTCAATTTAAAACACCAGAGAACCACAATTATTTTATTTAAAAAATTGTCATTTTTATCATTTTTTACTATATATAATACATATATATTTAAGATTAACACATTTAAATGTATATAACTATTTTTTTTAAATAACAAAAGCATGAAAAATAAAAAAAAATATCCATAAAATGTGCTATTTAAAGTCTAATCAATTTATATCTAATTTATATTTGTATATAGATTACGATAATAAAACATGTGTCCCATGTGAGGCTAATTGTGCTTCATGTCAAGATCATCCAGACTATTGTACAAGCTGTGACCATCATTTAGTCATGCATGAACATAAATGTTATTCAGCATGTCCATTGCACACCTATGAAACAGAGGATTACAAGTAAGTTATTAATTAATTTTATAAATATATTATACAGGTATATGTTTTTATAAACATGTTATATACATACAAATGTACATATGAGTGAGGTGTATATAATTTATATTGTATATATATATATATATATACCTAACCTATTCCATGTATATGTATTTATATATATAGTTTAGCAGGATGTTGTATGTTGTATGTCGGATAAAGTTATGTATTATTATACATATACTACATAGTGCAAATATATAGTTGTGTGTATATAGGGTTATGTTTTCACTATACCGACGAATTTATACCTATATAATACCATATATTATATACAATGTAGTGGAACGTACAATATAATTTGTGTTTTTTGTTGTATATATAATTTAGGTACATAAATATTATAACACTCATACTGTGTAAAGTTTTTATATAATTATTTGGTTTTTTTTTTATTTGGTGTCCATAAATTGAATTTAATGTTATGTACGAGTACATATATAATAATAGTATATATAAACATTCGAATGCATTACATAAAAGAAAAATAAACAAAAATATGTTTTGTCTAAAAAGGATTATAATTTATATAAAGGACACAAAAAACACAAAGCATTTGCATTATAATAAAATAAATCAATTAATTTCATTTAAATTTCTTTTCTTTTTCATTTTCCCTGTATGATATAAATTTGAATATGTATAAAATAAAATGATATGAGATTCTTTTTCTTTTAATTTGTATATAGCCAAAATATGCTTTGATGTTTATAATTTTCACTCTATGATTATATATGTGTTTTTTTTAATAAATAAAAAAACTAAAGTGTTTTTTTGATAAATATTTCATAATTTTATACTGCATTGAAAATGCAATATTATTGCGTGTATAAACGATATGAAAAATGAATAAATAACATCTGCTGTATTATATTATATATCTTTGATTAAGGTTTTTATAAAAAAAAAAGTATATATATACATTTTTTTCTTATTTTTCCCCAAAATTTATATTTATCGAACACGGTTTACAGTTCAAAATATTTTCAAATTATGACCCTTATTTTATGTAAATATATTCGTATATAACTTCAATAAAGTATAAACAAATATTGAATTTATGTACATTCACGTTAAATACAATTTAATCGCTTCATCAATTAAAATTATGTTATTACGGATTATTTTTCCATTAAAATACCTCTGATAAATATATAAATACACTAATTATTCAAACAAATTTTCAAAACTACCCCGAATATGAACACGTGAACCTCAAGTCCTCAAATATAAAATCCAATATTGGAGTTATACGGACCTTATTTTAATTCATATTCAGACTATTTATAGTTTTAAAAATACATTTAAAAACCAAAATGAAAAAGTTTTTAGAATATGTTCTCCATATTTTCAAATTATATATAATAATAAATGGATATGTGTATTTATTATTATACCTTCGCATATATATATATTTACCAGAATATATTTTCATTATTCAACGTAATCAGTTTTTTTTGTTTTATTATTATTATTATTATTATATAGAAATGCATATATAGTTCTTGTATATATATGTAAAATACATTGCAGATAAAAAGTTTTCGGTAAAAAATTATATGTATATCAAATTTGTGATAATTTACTTGCAGTAAAAAAAATAGGTTTTCTTTTAAAATATATTCTTCTGGTTTCATGGAATTATCACCAAAATAAAATGTCAATTTTGTAATATTTTTTTAATAAAATTAGAAATTTCAATATTTAATCAATTATGTATATATTATGAAATTTTATCCTCATTTTGTCTCGTCGTAAGTCGTTTTCTATATTTAAACTAAACGAAATTATATTTTCTTCATTGTTATGTGTTTAATATATATTTGCAATTTGCATCCGTATAAATAAATATAAACCAAATAATATACAAACTATATCATATTAAAAAAAAAGAAAACTAAAGTGACATATATCTAAATGAATATTAAAAGTTTTACTATTATAAAATTTTTATTTGCTATATATTTTAATATTATTTGTAAATAGTCGTGTGTGTTGTATTTGGTTAGGTATTTTGCATTAACACAATTTTGTATAAAATAATATAAAAAGAAATGTTGTTTATTTTGTTTTTAAATAAAACATTTAATAAAACTTCTAATACAGATTTCAATTCTATTGTAATTTTGTCGGTTCTATATCACAGGCGTATCTGGGTTTTGTTCACTCTGTTCAGTGAACCACCTGATAAAAATATTGATAAATAATTAAGAAAATACAGATTTTAATATTTTTCTTAATTTTTTTGATGAATAAAATAATATTAAGTGTCCCAAAAAATTTGCAGCGCTGATTATTTTTATCAGTAAAAAATATAAGAGATAATATTCTTTAGGTTCATTTTAAATAATGAACACAATGGTATATATATCATATATATAAAGAAACGTCGCATAAAAGAAAAACAAAAACGAAAAAATACATACACCTTTAATCTATATATACTCTTTCTTTCGTGCATTTTTTTAATCGCACTCCCATAGTGTTCACAATTTTAAATGAACCAAAAAATATTGTTGTTATACATAGTTGTTTAATTGTATATGGCAAATACATTTATATTTTCCGAAAATGCGAGGTATACGAATATACAAATAATACAAATACTATTTTAATTTTCGTTCACTATAAATTGTGAACAATAATACAAATGCTTGTTTCTTTTTTCTTATATATGCTGTATGGTTGTTTGTATGCTGTATTTGTTATCATTCAAATCTCGCATACTCATATACTGCCTGCTGCGGTGTATATAATAATAGAAAATATATAAATATTTTTTTTTTGTTTTTTTTTTATTTTTCTCATTTCTATATATGGCATATTGGCATATATATGAATAAAAAATAGATATTATTTACTATATAATGTTCACTTATAGAAATGAACCTTTCATATAAAATTATATGCGATCTTTTTTCATTCTTTCGTAAATGCTTGTTATGCGTACTTCATTATTTTTCCAAACATTTCATTTTTCTAATTAAAATTTCTAGTTTTTTTTTTTTTTTTTTTTGTTCTTTATCAGTTTTTAAAGTGAACAAGTACCCTTGGAGGTTCAGATCCGCCGCTGTTCTATATATGAGATATTATGTCCTGTTTTGCAACTGACATTTTGTATGGAAATGTATATATTTGATATTAAAAGGATTTATACAATAATAAAATTTACGAAACATTTTTCTGACTGTATTAATAATAATATAAGATTTTAACATCAAATTCAATATTTTCGATATCAAATGATATGCCATCAAATTCTTATTCATTCTTATTATAATATTATAAAATATATTTGATATAATGATTTTTATCAAATTTTTATCAAAACGATTTATAATTAATTTTCATTGATGCAAAATAAATATGCCCTGTTCTGAAAACGTATTCAAATCAATTATTCTCTTTGTGATTACCCCCATTTTCCATTGAATTTTTCAAAAATGAACCTTTTCTCATTGTATTTATCAATATTATCTATATGTTATTTTATTAGCCTTCAGATTTCAGCTAACCGAAAATAATTACAATCCTTTTAATGCATTTTTTTCCTATAATAAATGTGATTGAATTATAGCCATTTAAAACGTATTGCTTAACATTAATTAGAATTGCGGTTGAATTTGATTTGTTAAAATTCGAATTTGATATGTCAAAAGTTGAATTCAATATAGACGAGGTTGAATTTGATTACAAAAAAAAATATATTTGTATGCAATGCGATATGGTTAGAAATCCTCCATATGAAAACGTATTCTACATATTTGCATTTGAATTATATATATATAGGTATATATGGAAAATTTTGTATGTTTTAGGAATATTATAGGATAGAGTAAAACAAAATAAAAAGAAAATAAAATCGTATATTCATAAATGATGACAGGAATCGTATAGGTATATATATGTGATTAATGTTTTAATATTTGGTATATAAATATATATATATGCAACTGTGCGATACTCGTTAAAAAATTTTTTTTATATTTAGGCGACAATATGCACGTATTTATATATACATAGATTTATCATAATTTATGAATATTGCACATGCAGCATATGATAATTTTTTTTTTCCTTTTGAAAATACAATATTAAAAAACAGATATAGAATTTTATCTAGTTTTTCTTTTCCTCCATATATATGTGTACCTTACGTAATATTAGCATTTTCGAATTTTCTGTTTTTTTTCGGCACATATTAAAATTAAAAATATAAACATTTATTTCGATATAGTTATAGAGATTATCTGTAATTATAAATTAATTTATATATAATAATAATTTATTTTTTCTTTATTTCATTTTATGCAGGATGAATTATTGTTAAAAGAAAAATTTGAAATAATACAATTCACTGAGCAAAAAAAAAAATTCGGATGCGAACATTCAAAATTATATCAAGAATATTTTTCAATACTCTTTTATATTTATTATTTATTTAAAACTTCATCCATTTCGATATATAATAAAAATAAATTACTATTATTTGAAAAAATATTGGAATACAATTTTTATTATCATTTGTAGCATTTTATTATTATTTGCTGAAGTCACATGAAAATAAAATCAATTCATGTATATGTAATATAAATAAACTGTATAACGTTTTTCATGTTTCTTGAAGCGCATATAATTTATGGAAAATATATTTAATAAATATTAATTCATTTGTAAATTATATCTCAAATACATTCATTTATACTTATTATTATGCTGTTTTATCCTTTACATTACAGATCGCTGTGTATACTACATTACTTACTTATACAAAATAAACATAACATTATATTTCTAAAGAAAATAATAATATAGTAATAATAATAATAATAATCAAATATAAGAAAAACACTATAAATTTTATTGTAAACTTATATAAAGAAAACTCTTTCTGACAAAGAAAAAAACAAAAAAAAAAAAACTTTACCATACATACAAAATAATGGCAATAATATGTTTAAATATTTCTTCAGATATATACAATAAAAATTTTCTTTGTCGTTCACGTACACTATAAATCTACATTTATACATGTAATATGTGTACAAAACTAACAACAACAGCAAATTGTATAATAAATGCAAATAAATAAATGGTTAAATAAATATATTAAAACTTGTATACAAAAAAAAAAATAAAGGAACAAACTTTATACTATCATACTATATATAAAACATATAAGAGTTTTCTGGTATATATATATAAATAATCCACAATAACATTTTATTATGTATATATATACTTAACGTGTGTGTATAATTTATATAATAAATTTATAATATAATATGCAAAAACGTAAATAACTCTATATATGTATTTTTGGTAATACATAAATATAATATATATATATATATGCAGATTATATCCTGTCTATATGCACATACATAATAAAAAATGTTTATAAATAACAATTTGTTAAGGTAAAATCTATGTGTCTGTATAAATATATATACATTAAACATTGAACGTATATACATTCAGAAGAAAATACTCTATTATATGCCATATATACCCATAAAATTGAAAACAAACCATACAATTTATAGATGTTAATTTTCACTATATACAGAAAATTTCCAAACAAATTTCCTCTTTCTCTATATATGCATATGAATGTACGTGCATTCATATATATGTTTATTATATATATGTACATATAAAATAAAATACTTAAAACCTTAAAATTAAACATTTTATAATCATGGTGTTAATATCAGGTATAATATATCTGTATAAATGAATCTAATGGATTTTATATATGCGCGGTTGAATATATATATATATATAAATATATTCGTACAATTATTTAAATTTATTTAATTAAACCAATATATTATACGAGTAGTATATATATGCGATAATGATGATATGATGATATATTTAATATATGATTTTATATGCAGAAATATAATTATCTCATTTATATATGAATTCGAATATACATATATACATATCCATTTTTTATGTTTATATTAATTTGAACTATTAAGTTCTCATTTACAAAACCGCACATTCCAATTTTGAATATGTATAATAATATGCACATATAAATATTTAGTAAATTCTTTTGATTTTATTATTTTATATATATATGGTATAGATAGACAAATGTGTTGTTATATATGAATATTCAAATATATGAAATGAGTTTAATATTTAGTCGCAGTACATTTTGTGATTTTGATTTTTTTATATATATAAATATATATATATTTTTTGTTTTATATTCAACCACACCATAAAAATTATTTTTTTACATTCGTGTATATTTTTACATTTTTACATAAGGACCTTTTTATACATTCCTGTATAATATTTCTATAATTTGATATGAAATATAAATGGTCATGGTGATGACATATCTATAAATACATATAGAATTCTTTCAATTCTTCGAAAGATTGGTGAGTTGTTTGAATCGATTTTTTGTGATAAAATGTTTTCGATGATAACGGAATTTACAAACAAGCTTAAATCAATCCCAACAGTAAATTTATAACGTATTTCATTTAAAAAAAAAATACATACAAATGAAGTCAAAAATAAAACATAAAAATATATGTAATCAAGTAAAAATCAATATTTTAAAATTATACTATATAGTTATAGTGTAATTTTGTATTAAATTTTCCTCTTTTTTTGTTATATATAGTAAATGCATTGAAAATATATACAACAATTGATTTTTCTTACTTTGATAAATGTAAACCATATCAAATATTATGTATTTTGAATTTGATATATCTCTATATATATATTAATGTATATTTATCTTCTAGTCTAGTTCTAGTATATATATATATATATATATATATAAATACACTGCACATATTTAATTCATTTCTTTAACATCAGAATAAATGGATCGCTTTTTAGTTAACTTAAAAAAATCATACCGTTTATTCTATATGTATATACTATATATTATGATATTATCTAATAGATCTATATATATTCTTTACTATATCTGAGTAGTATATATTGATTAGTTTTTAATGTATACATTTACTAAATGTATATAAACATCACGATAATTGTATTGAAGATGTACACGTCTATATTCTGATGTATATCGTCGACGATATGCATACATATGGAAGCAATGAAGAAGATGAAAAAAAAGTATAATAATAAAATAAAAAAAAAGAAGAAATTAAATTTAATAATATGAAGAAAATGTTTTAAAGTTTTTCCTTACTTTTTTTTTCTGTTTTTGATATACAATAAACGAAGACGTTTTGAATGTTAAAATAATGCTTTTATCAATATATACATATATAATGAATAATGTATATTATAAGTTGTTTTTTTTTGTTCTTCTTCTTTTAGTTCGCTTTATATTGGATATTTAACGTTTCGATTTTTTTTTTTTACGAAAATGTTTATTGATTTTAAGATTTTATTTTTATTTTGAATTGATTTTTTGTTTTCTTAATTGTTTGCTTAATTAGTATTTGCCTAATTGATGTTGTATATATTTTTTTAATGGATAATTTACGCAGGGAATTTTAATCTGTATTTATTCAAATATAGAAAAGTATAGCTGTAGATATTTATCGACTTCAGGACGAATAGGTCACCAATAGAAAAGTATTTTCATTCTCTATAAGAATAAAACGACATAATATAAATAATATTCGGCATACAAACAAACCATTAAAAATTATAATAAGTTTCGAATGAAATCAATGTACTTAAAGATATCCAAAAATGCGGTTGTTATATATTAGGTTGTCTAAAAAGTATTGATAATTTTTTTTACAAAATTCAAACGATTTTTGTATATATTTCAAATGAACTTTATTAAACCAAATATGCGCCGTTTTGATCGATGACCCTTTGCCATTTTTCTGGTAAAGACATTATCCCATCACTGTAGAACTTCTGTGTTTTCTGGGCAAAAAACTGATCCAAGTGCATTTTGCAGCCCTCTGCGGAATTTAATTTTAAACCATTAAGGGAGTTCTGCAGAGCCCGGAATAAATGATAATCTGAAGATGCAAGGTCCGGGCTATATGGTGGATGCATTAAAACTTCCCAGCCAAACTCTCTCAGTTTCTGCCGAGTCATCAAAGTCATCTGCCGGACGTTTTTTTTAATCTCGTGCTTCAATCTTGTTAATTGTTGACAATAAAGATCGGAATCAATGGTTTGACCGGGTGCTAGTAATTCATAATGAACGATTCCTTTCCAATCCCACCAAACAGACAGCATTACCTTTCTTGGTGTTAATCCAGGTTTTGCTACTGTTTTAGGAGCTTCACCCTTCTTGGACCACGATCTTTTTCGTACATTATTATCGTATGTGATCCATTTTTCATCACCTGTAATCATTCGCTTTAAAAATGACTCGATTTCGTTCCTTTTAAACAGCGTTTCGCAAATGGAAATTCGGTTCATTAAATTGTTTTGTGTTAATTCATGTGGTAAACAAAAAATCGAGCTTTTTCTTGTATCCAGCCTTTGTCAAATGGTTTAAAACTGTTTGGTGATGGATGTTTAGTTCTTTAGCGATATCATGACTGCTTACGTGTCGATTTTCTTCAATTTTTGATATGATTTCATCGACTTTTTCAGTGATTGGTCGACCAGAACGAGGTGCATTTTTGACTTCAAAATTACCGGAACGAAATCGAGCAAACCATCTATAGGCTGTTAATTTTGATAAAGTTCCTTCACCGTAAACTGCACAAATTTGTTCATGTGCCTGCGTTGCATTTTCACCTTTTTCATAATAAAATTGTAAAATGTATCGAATTTTTTCACTAATTTATCTTTAATGCACTACAACTTTTAAATGACTAAACAAATTTAATTTTTTTTTTTATCTACGAAATGTCATCTTTTGAACATATGTTAGTGTTACCTGATCAGATTAGTACTACTTTAAATATTCAATTATAATGACATCTATTTATAAAAATTATCAATACTTTTTCGACAACCTAATATTAAATAATTTTATTGTAAAATCAAGCAGCGCTTATGTTTCTTTAAACTATTGTCAGAGAGATTTTATTTTTTCTTCTTAAATAAATTTAATTAACAATATAGAGATGTTTATAAACTATAAATTATTATCGATATACGCATTCCCAAATCCATATATTATATTACATTAGATAAATACGAATTTCAATTTGCATTTGAATTTTAAAATTAAATTAAATTTCTGATTAGATTGTATATAAAAAATCTATACACAAAATTCTCAACCTATATGTACATATATTAGGAGTTTAAAAATATGATAAAACATTTCTATATATATTTTTCGAAATGCAATTAAAGTTTATTGTATATGTTAAACATAAAATTTCAAATGAATAAACTTTTATTCAAAAATAAATATGATTTATAAAAATTAATTAATTAAAAGAATTCATTTTAAATATATATATCTAATACGCATATATTCTAAAATGATAATCAACATTTTCCCTATATGGAAATAATATAAATACAGAGACACACTTTATATATATGAGTGTGGATGATATATAAATTATATTTTGCATTATTTATACTTAATATATATGTATTAAATGCAAATAATAGTCGAAAACTATTAATAATAAAACATATATTATATTTATAATATGTATAATCTTTGCACATAGATATGCATTATATTTATTATATTTGAGTATGCATTGGTATATATAAATGAAATGTTATTTAATTTTTTAGTTATCATTTCTATATATGTACATATGTGGTGCAATGTCTTATAACATAAAAGTTTAAGATATTTTTAAATGTGCAATCATATAAAAAGTTTCAAAACTTTTATATTGTTTTATTTGAAATGTGTCGTATAGCATAATTCAGTGATTCGCAGTTCGGAAATGATTTTTAATAAAATCAAATGTCAATATATTTGCATATATCATTATTGAAAACAAAACATTTCTGCATCTTTATCGTATGATTCACAATATACATTAATGACACGTGTACCAATATTATTTTAGAACTATTTCCTTGTATCATTTTTAAACAAATCCCTATATATCGAATAACAAAACATTTTTCTAATTTATTATGTCTTTTTGTTCTAAATAATCCTTCGTTATGTATCTTCGTTACTTTTATGAATGCTAGTACTTTTAATGTACATTATTATATTGTACACGTTTACACAATGTATAATAAATAAAGTAAACTGAAAGAACTCCAGAGAAAAGACGTGTACAAAATATATTTCAAAATATATTATTGTATAAAATAATATATATATATATATATATGTATAATTTTTCCTTAATAAATGTATATATATATACAAAATGAAGTGAAAACGAAAAAGTTTTCATTAAATTTTGTTAAAATTTTATTGAAAAGTTTAAAATCTCATATGAATAGATTATATGCATAACATCATGATGTATTCGTGAATTATTTTTAATATAGAAATAAAATGTGTATTACCACAATATTACGTACGTGTATATATAACTATATATTTATAGAAATAATATAAGATAGAGATTTGCATAGAAAACATTATTGTTTCGTATATATATTCGTGTTTGAGGTGTGATAGCAAAAAATATAAATTTATGTTAATACCAAAGTTGAACAATGAAAAAACGATTATAAAATAATAATAATAATATATACCTTGTATGAAAAATCCGCATGATGACCAAACGAACTAGAGACGAATAAATTTTAAAAAAATATATAACTTTTTTTTATAAATCGTATATATTTTAATAATCTAAATTAAAATGAATGCAGGATAACAACTTTTGTTAAATATATATATATATATATATAGATATAACTACCTCTACTCGACTATTTTTATTATCCCCGTAAGGTTTGTTTCATTCCTTTAAAATGGTATCATTGTATATAATACTCAATTTTGTTGCTGAATTATATCTGTATTTTTTTTTAAACAATTGCCAAAATTATATTTAATATAATTATGTTTCATGAAAGTATAATAAATATAGAGTGAATCAAATCAAACAAAATAAACAAGAAAATTTCAACAAACCAAAATTGAAAATTGATTTTGTATACACCGCAATAAAAACTTTCGAATTGGATTAATTTAAAAGAAAAATTTAACCATATATTAATAATAATATTTATAAATTTAATTTTCCCATTCAAAATAAAATTGTTGATTTTTCTATTTTATTTTAATTTATTTTAGATTATACATATTCAATTTATCTCTCTATATTTATTATTTATTTTAGATAATTCAACTTTTAACTCCTAAATACTATGTATACATAATTATATATATTATTTTATTTTTTTTTTTGGCAAAAAATAAAGAAAATGAATTTTAGAAAGTTTATATAAATTCAACAACGCACATAATAATATTTTAATGCTATAATACGCAGCTATACAGCACAAACAATTAAGTGAAATAAACACTTTATATATATATATATATATATATATAAATGAATGTATAAAGAATAATATTTATTTAAATTTTAAGCTAAAAATATAAATGATGTTTAACCCTTTTAATCATTTTAAATGCCTCTCTATACAAATTTATATATATATATATATATATATATATTATCACATACATTTATTATTTAAGCAAAGAGAAACATAATTTTCTTGATGCGTGTATTTTTTAAAATAATATACGCGAAACAATGAAAGGATCAATTGTTTTATTTTAAATCTATTTTCTTCATATTCCTTCAAAAATAATAACAAAAATATCTGATAACTTCTAAAGTATTGGTGAAAAAAGTAAAATGTTTTTATTATTTTTATTCAGAGAAGATTAACAGTAATTATTATAACTACAACTGAATTAACTAAAAATATTTTTATAAAAGATATATACACTATTATCTATAAGTTACCCCTTTAATTCATTTTCATAGTGTATTTGTTGTGTTTTTTTTTTTTTTTTGGAAATAAAAACACCCTTAAATTACATTTTATACTTCAATCAAATAAAAATAATTACAGAGATAACATTTTGACTTTGTTTTGTATTTTTTTTTATGTATGCATATAACTTTTTCTTTTTTTTTGTTTTTATTTCGATGCTCTTGTAATTTTATATTATTAAAATGTTTATATATTTGGTATAAGTACATTTTTAGGAAATTTTATATTGTCTATATAGTGTAAAACATTATACGAAAATTAAATTATATATATATGAAGTGTATTGTATGAAAAAGCCACATATACCGCACATATTTGGATATAAAAAAAAAACTTTTAACTTGGCAGACAAATTAAATATAAATGTATATTTAGACAAAATGCTCAAAAATGACGTTGATGTACAAAATATATACGCAGAAATATATATTTATATGTATTTAGCGATTTATAAAATGATTTTAATACGTTAACCCGATTATTATTATTACTGCTGTTATCATTATATTATGTAATGACAAACACAAAATGTTTTCCTTTAATATACAAACTTGACATACATTAATATATATATGTATATTGTATATATGTGCTGTATATTTACCAAAAAACAAAACGAATTTAATTGTATATACAATCCTATGCGTACATATATATATAGATATATTTAAGATAAGAAATTGTTGTTTATATTATTATGTATATAAAATGAGAACGAAAATTTAACGTTTTTGATACCAAATAGTATATATATATATATATATATATATATATTATCATATTATGAAGAAACATAAACATTCACACTGAATAAATGTCATAGTCACATAAATATATATACATAGAGTGGAATCAACAAAAATTAAATGAATTTTTTTTTATTTGGTTATATAAAATTCAGATTAAGATTTCATAGAATATAATAATATAGATGTTTTAATAACATTTAATATACATATAAATTCTATGGATTCCTCATATACCTTTACCCTTAACTCAATGCATCAATATTTTCGATTTGATAATTTAAAAGCAAAACCGAAAACCATTAAATTTTGAAGTGATTGAAAACAGGAGGTAAAAACCAGGTAGTTTATCGATAAATTAATTGCCAAAAACATTGGAAAAATAATAAAAATAAAACATGAGAAAACATAATCTAAAGATGATTATATATTGTACAAACAGTTTGTTCTATAGGCTATTGGATTACAAAATGCATTTTCCATTTAGTGGAAATTTAGTGAAAATTTATAATATACATTTTATTTTACATTCAAAAATTGAATTTTAATTCCAACCCTATAAAAATATATACAAAATATATATTTCTTTTACATTACAAAAATAATAACAATATAATCTCACCTCGTCGCTATATAATAATTTCTCATAAATACCAATATATATTGATTTTATTTATTCAACGAAAATATGTATACCATAAAAAATCTTATGTATATAATAAACGTCTTATTGTTTAATTACCGGATTTCAATTCAATTGTATTTATGTACATAATAAAATAAATACAATATAAGCTCTATATATATATATGCATATGCAATCATTTTATTGTACTTAAAAATGTCCATTACTTTTATGTATATTTTTAAATTGTAATCTCTCATAATATAGACAATGTTTTTTTATTTTTTTATAAATACCCCAACAATTCCTCAATATATACATTTTATATAAAACACTATGTAACACATTAGTTAAACACACAGAGATAAAAATGTAAAGAAAAAATCACTTACATTTTATATAACCACTTAGAATATAAATAAAAATGAAAAACAAAAAAAAACATATAGAAAAATTATTTCTATATAAAAATAATCATAAAGAATAAAAAAATCCTTAAAAATATTATTATTATTATAACAATGTGCGGGGAGGCGGCTCACATTGTAGTCTGTCTCTCTACAGTGTTTATATTGTAAATATATAAGTAATATAGAATTTTCATAAATTTTCACATTCTGAAAATAGCTGCTATATTATAATATTTGTACAATTTGTACAATTTGTGCATATACTACTATATATTGTATGGTATATACGTGTGATATTTTTTATATTGAATCTTTTTTGTTATACTATTTTTATTTTATTTTTTTAACATATCCTCTAGTATACATTTTATTTTAAATTCTATACTCTGTTTTTTATTTTTCTAAAAAAAAAAAAACAACACAGCTGTGCATCATGCCATTCAACCTGTTCAACATGCAACGGTTCATCAGAATCACAATGTATAACATGTCGTTCGGGACGTTTTGCATGTGATGGTAAATGCATGAATAGTTGTCCAAATGGATATTATGGTGATAAAAAACGACAAGAGTGTATGGCATGTCCAACAGGATGTGCAACATGTACCAGTAATGGATTTTGTCTGACATGTAAAGAAAATTGGATACAAAATAAAAAAAATCGATGCATTGCAAACGGAAGTGATAATTGCGATGAATGTAAGTGAATATACATGTATTTTTTTTTATAGATATAACATTTTTTCCAACACAATAGTAAATTTTTACGTATGTCATATAAATTATAAATACATATATATATATATATAGTCGTTTTTTTCAGTTCTATTTTCAATTTTTTCCTTTTTTCCAACCATGTATTTTATTTTTTACTTTAGTGAATATATGAAAATACATATATGAATGAATACTCCTCATATATATGGATACACAGTATTCATTTTTTTTTTCTTCATTTATATATACATAATATATTATTTGATATACATATGTATATGTATATATTGTAATGTAATATATATAAATCTGTTTATTATATGTATACACATTCGTGTATATGCATTTTATATTTTTATGTAATATATATTATATTTTATATATAATACAAAAAAAAACACATATATTTTTAAATTATGTATAACTAAAACTAATATATAGTATATGATACAGAAAAAATAAGAAATGAATAAGAAATCGTGTGTATAATATCTTTAATGTATGACACTTTTGTGTATGTATAATCATATGCTATGCAAGATGTAAAGTATGTATTCTGTATATAAAAAAATTTAATATGTATACGTATATATATACATACTTTTTAGGTACATAATACAATACTATATCATATAGATAGAATAATATAAATTTATATATATAAATATAAAATGTATATATATATATATATATATAGGACATGTGAGAAGGATGAAGTGGATATTTTTTAACATTTTATATTCAGAGTAAATTGGATTTTCTTTTATCTGCTTTCCGTTGGTGCTATTTTATTTTTATTTTTTGCTTCTATAAATATATGTATATTCTATATTCGTAATTTGTATATGATATCATATTTTTTTCTCCCATATAGAAAGTTTTATATATATATTATACGTACAATAGACACACTTTTATTTTATGGTTTTAATTTTTATTCTAACTTTCCTATATGATATCCGTTGTTGTTATCATCGTATAAGGATATTAAGGATATTTATATATATATATATATAATATATATATATATATAATAAAATTATACGTATATAGAGTTTCCTCCATATATATATATATATATATATATATATATATATATATATATATATATATTTCCAAAGTATATTTTCTATTCCACATATAATTTATAGTTGATAAAATGATTATCATTGTCGTTGTGGTGATGTTACATATCTACCGTGTTGTTTTGTTTCAAGATCAGGGGTACTAAAATGATTCTATTTGCAATGATGACTACTCCTGATATAAAAATAAACATATCCAAACATAATACCTCTACAACTACATACCTATATATTATCCCTATATTAATCGTATATATGCACCGCTTATATGAATTACAAACTACGATATTCAAAAAAAAATAAAATTCCAATTTTGAAGGAAATATAAAAATATATACCCTTGTTTATGGTACAAAAAACAATAATATAAACATTGTTATATATACCAACAAGAACGATACCAAGCATATATTAATATATATTTCTATATATGTATATAGCTTAAATGCGTATATATTTCTGCATATATAAAAATAAAGAACGTATTAGTTTAACGAAGCAAAAAATTAGTGTAAAATAAAATAATTATTTAAGTGAATTGGAAATTGTAAAAAAAAAAAAATTGTATTTTCCCTTTGTTGTTGCTTGCTATAACATTTCGTATTTATATACATTATCTATACATATATGTAGTGTATATTCTTCATCTTGTGTTTATTTCAAAACTTTTTGATATATATATATGTCTGTTTTTAGCGGAAAAGCTTATGGGTACGACGGCAGCATGTGATTATTATTATTATTATTATTATACTGTATCATATAATAAAATTTAATGTCTTTATTCACAATTTGATTATATATGTTGTATATATATACGATTATAATAATTTGTTGTATTTTGTCAATGCTTATTGAAATATTAACTCAACAATTGCTAAAATAAAAGTATTATAAAATAAAAATTCATAATCATCGTCATCATCATATTTATATATAGATGTTATAAATTTATGTATAGATATAGTATATTATTACGATAATAACTTCCGCATACATATATCAAAGTTCACGAAACTATAATACTTTTTGCCAAACTGCACAAAATTGGAAAAATTTATCGTTAATTGTACATATACGATTTGACTTTCACTTATCATACCTTTTATATATTTTTAAATCTATGTGTATATATATTCCTTCTCATCCATTCAATCAATGTACTTGAATTTTATTTTTATTCAAATATTTGATTTTTATATATAACTCCTTGGAAACTCATTCATTGAATTCTCATTTAAAAATAACTCTGCGTATATAGATAGACGTCCATTCCTTATAACGTTATTAAAGAATTATTCACGTTTCATGGGATTTATGTGAATATATTTTTATATATTTATATAACTACATATTTTCGGTTTATTGTCTATTTATATATTTACAAATCAGATTATAAAGAGTCGGTGGGTTGTATATAAATTATAAATATATAAATATTTAATCTTGTTTATTTTTAAAAAGGACATCTAATTTTTTTATCGCAAAAAAAAAATAAATAATGGTATTAAAAATGTAAGCCGAAATTAACTTGTGTTTATTATTATCATTTTTCTTTTACTTGGTTTTTTTTTGAAAAATGCCATATTTAATTATATATTTTTTGTATACAAAATAAATATATAATTTATTTACGATTAATGTTCGGATAACCCCATTTTAATATATATTATGATGTGTATGAAATTGAGAAAAAATTTTGAGCTTTGATGAATAATATGAATATATATTTTTTTATTATTTGTTCCATCCACCATTTATAATTGTTTTAATTGATTGAAATCGATAAATATATTTGTGTTTTCAATTCAACAAACAGGTGCGTATATGAATAAAATGCATATATGTTTTGCATTCTACGTTTATTCTATTTGTTTTTAATATATGTACTTTAAATGTAATACTATATATGTACGGATCCAATTTAAAATGCAATTAAAATTTTAATTTAATAAAAATATATTCGTATTCACGTATTCGATATATATTTAGATTATGGTTATTTGAAATTAAATAAGTATATAGAACAAATACAAAATAATAATAAGAAGAATAAAAAGTAATAATTGTTCAACCATACAGCACATTATTATAATTACAGTATATATAATTTAATTGATTTCACACATTCATCTTCTCCATATGTAAAACGGCGTATATATGCTTTAAATATAATGGACTTAAATCCTAAAGTTAAATCGCAAGTATAATTAATGTGTATATCATCATTAAAAATACAAAATATTTGTGTTTTTATTGTTCATAAATTAAAGATAGAAAAACAAAAAATTCAACCAACACCTTTATATTTTGTATTTTATTTAATATAGTATTTATAGATCCGCATAAATAACATTAACCATATAAGCTTTTGTTTATAGCGCGTTATATAATATACATTATAATATATATATATTGTTATTTTCTTTTTTAATATATAAAAATACATTTTTTATTTTTTATTGAAAAATTGTATAAATATAGAAAATCGAACTGTATATAACTTATACCGCAATACCTTATATAATATACATAAAAAACAATAATTAACGAATGTGTAAACAAAAATAAAAATTATATATATATAACTTAAAAGTGCGAATCCTGTGATAATTGAATGTTGTATCTATATATAAATAATTTTATGAAAATTAAACTATACACCCCGCGTTTATATATCCTTTTTTTTTTGGTATATTAAAATTTAATGAATCCATTATCGAATATATGTATATTACAAATAAACCTTTTTTTTTATTACCATCCACTTTTACGATCCTATACAAGTATACACCTCAAATATTTTTTTTATTCAATATTTTAATACAACACGCATGTTATAAAATAAAAATACATTAAATATGTTTGAAAAATGGATTTTATTAAATAATTTATTGTTTTGTTACACAAGCACACATATGATTAACGTTCGGATAATTTACAAAAAAAAAAATTATAGATAATTAAAAATTGTTCGTGGGATTTGATTTATTTAATGTTAAATTTAAAATTTATATAAATTTCATATATACTTCTAAAATATGAGGATTGACATCAGAATAATCTTATCCCCATTTTCATTTTAATACCATATGATTCAATTTAATAATTCATGTATGGAGATAACGAAGATATAAAAAAAAATGCACAATTGATTTTAGCGTGTGTGACAACACGGGATCTGTTGAATTGTTGGTTTAAAATACATGTTTATATATAGTATTATTTTTATAGAACTTATATACATTTTACCCTACAGCATTAGTAAAATATTGAATTATATAACATTACGAGTAATAAATTAAAAATACAAATACATTATTCTTTAAATAGCACATCTACATTATATATAATTTCATTTTATTTATGTATAATATATATATTTTATTATGCATTGCATTATTGTAATTCTATTTTATTCGTTATATTATTTCTTTTTTATGCATTTAGCTGAATATTATGATAATGGACATTGTCATACGTGTCATTCAACGTGTGAAACGTGTCAAGGTCCAGTTGAAAGCGATTGTTTAACATGTTCATCGTCATTATTATTACAAAATAATCGATGTGTTAGTAGTTGTGATGATGGTTATTATATGGAAACTGGACGATGTGCAAAATGTTTACATACATGTATTCAATGTGTATCACGTATGAATTGTACATCGTGTACAAAAGGATTACAATTACAAAGTGGTGAATGTCGTACAACGTGCGCCGAAGGGTAAGTAAAATTATTTATTTGTTTTTATAATATATAATCGTATACATTTTTCGATTTGAAAAATTATAAGTATATATTTTATTTAACATGTTTATAATTTATATTTTTTTTATTTTTTATAGATATTACAGTGATCGTGGTACATGTGCAAAATGTTATTTAAGTTGTCATACGTGCAGTGGACCAAGACGTGATCAATGTGTTAAATGTCCAAAAGATTGGCAATTGGCCGGCGGTGAATGTCATCCCGAATGTCCAGAAGGTTTCTTTAAATCTCAATATGGATGTCAAAAATGTCATCATTATTGTAAAACATGTTCAGGTAAAATTTGGTTTATATGTTACGTGTTCTATATGTTCTTTGGTTCATATTTTTTTTAAAATCATTTTAAAAAAGAAAATTATGGGAAAAGATTTTTTTTTTACTTAAAATGAGTTCGTATGAATTATTATAAAAATCGCAAACGAAAAAAGAATGAAAATAATAAACCAAATTTTCCTAATATATCTATCGGTATAATATAATAAAGAATTTTTTTTTCCAAAATAAATAATTCGCAAATCATTGATAGGCTATACGACTTATTTAGTTAGTCATCATTTTAAAATCATATATAAAAAATTATTAAACGTTATTATGGCATTATTTTTATTTATATCATCGAGCAGCAGTTGATTGATTATTTATCAATCGTGAGACAGACATGAAAAAGGAAAATTTTGTTTTAAAAAAACATAAAATTAAAATTACAAAATAATCATATGTTTTATACACAATTTCTCTTTACCATAATACTTCAATTACAATCCTAATCGTACCATCAACAAACACAAACACACACACACACACATACACATGTAAAAACCATTAACATAACACTTTACATTAAAGCACATTAATTTTTCCAGTAGTACACTTTTCTTACTATTTGTAAGTGTATAGACATCTGAAGTACATTAACAATGTATTTTTATTATTAAGTGAAAAAGATATAAAAGGTATCTTTATAGATATATATATAGCTCATCCATTCAATAACCAAGGAAGAAATACATACTAAAAAAATCATTTACTTTGCTTTTTTCTGCATTTTTTTTGTTGCCCTTGCAGTATTGTTTATGTTGTTTGCCAATCGTGGTATATATATATATATATATATATATATATATATATATATATAAAGTGTATTCTATTATGTACCAAACAGATAGGGTGGGGGTAATAAGATAGAGTCAAAAATATTTTGATATTAGAGATTGATTATGTATATATGGGAATTTTGTTTATTATGACATTTGAAATCGTTTCATACAAATAGAAATAATATGTTTGGATTTTTATCTATTCACATTATTTCAATTCCTTAAACCTTTCAAATCGGTTCTGGACTTTCCCTTACCTCAGAAAATCTTAGTTAAATAAATATTTATTGCAATAAGGTGTAATCATTACTATAATATAAATGAATTCAAGTCACCCTATTGAACGAAACCAAATGAAAAACCAAACACAAATCATATAGATATACATATATACATTGTTCTTTTTCTATGATGTATACCATCGTATACCACTAACACAAACAACAGAATACTAAACCAACAAGACAACACTTATATAGAAATTTACTAACAAGAAAAATAAGATATAAATTAAGTAGAAAATGCTTTGTCATGAAAACATTTAAATTTTCCTTTTTTCAATATCTTATATATATATACAGTAAAAAAGGTATATATACCATATATAAAAATACTAAACGTATATAATATAAGATAATACAGTGCTTATAAATACATATAACTTTCATACTTTCATTTATAACATACATATATATATCTGAAGAAAAATTAACTATAAATTTGTATATAGGTATACCTATTTTTATAAATATAATATATAGAAATATATATATAGACAATGAAAATTCATATACGTACGTATCACTTTGATACTAAATGACTAATATCATATACTATATGTTTATGTACAAATTTATTATTATATATACATTTTATTATTATTATTATTATTGTTATATGAAAGAAGAGTGACCTTTTATATATATATATTAAAAGGTGTTCTCTTGATTGTATCATTTTTAATATACGTTAACATAAAATGTATAATAAATAGGTATATATTATATATAGGTATATGTATTGAGAAAATGTCAACTAAAGAAATGAAAGAGCTTATATTTATATATATATATAAAGTTTTTTTTATATAATATAATAATGGATCTATCTTGAGTTTAGAAGGATGTCATCATCATGTTGGAAAATGTGTAGGGAATTGATTATATTTTAGGTTTTTAATTTATATATAGTATAAAGAAAATCAATATAAGGTTTTTCCCTTTTATAAAATATTATCTGCATATATCAAGTACTTAACAAAACAGCTAATATACATATATATTTATTATCTATATATATATAGAATGAAGAATTTCTATATATTAAAACTCAATCTTTAATGATGAAAATATATAATTTTTCATAAATATTTATAAATATTATGTAAATTATTTGGTATATATAATTTTATATATTATAACACTTCGTTCAATAATGTGTGTGACTAATTAATTAAAACACATTTTTTTGCCAAAATTCGTTTTTATTCATCAAGATAGTCCCCTTTTAGGGAGATACAATCATTCCAACGCTTTTCCAATCTTTCGATACCGCCTTTGTAAAACGATTTTTCTTTGCCTTCAAAATAGGCGTTAGTTTCGGCGATTACTTCATCATTTGAGCCAAATCTCTTACCACGGAGCATCCTTTTGAGGTCTGCGAAGAGCCAGTAGTCGCTGGGGGCTAAATCTGGAGAATACGGTGGATGGGGAAGCAATTCAAAGCCCAATTCGTTCAATTTTGCCATCGTTTTCATTGATTTGTGACACGGTGCATTGTCTTGGTGGAACAACACTTTTTTCTTCGCCATATGAGGCCGTTTCTTTGCGATTTCGACTTTCAAACGCTCCAATAACGCTATATAATAGTCGCTGTTGATGGTCTGCCCCTTCTGGAGATAGTCGATGAATATTATTCCATGCGCATCCCAAAATACAGACGCCATAACCTTGCCAGCCAACTGCTGCGTCTTTGGTCGCTTTGGGCGGCTTTCGCCGGCTGCATGCCACTCAGCAGACTGCCGATTTGACTCTGGAGTGAAATGGTGGATCCATGTTTCATCCATTGTGATGTACCGTCGCAAAAACTCCGACTTATTGCGCGTAAACATGTCCAAACAGCTCTTTGAATCATCGGTTCGTTGTTGTTTTTGCTCCGGTGTGAGCAAACGCGGCACCCATTTGGAACACACCTTTTTCATACCCAAATGTTCGTGTATTATGGTTTGTACACTGCCTGCTGATATCTTCAGAATGTCAGCAATCTCCCTCACTTTCACTTTACGGTTGGACATAATGATTTTCAGTGTTTTTTCAACGTTTTCCGGAATAACAGCGTCATTTGGCCTTCCAGTAGATGGAATGTCATCGGTGTCTGTACGACCACGTTTGAATTCGGCATACCAATAACAAATGCTTCTTTTTGATGGAGCAGAGTCCGAGTAATGTTTTTCAAGCCATTCCTGGCATTGAACAGTATTTTTTTTCATTAAAAAACAATGATAAATCAGCACACGGAATTGCTTTGAATTCATTTTTTTTTAAAACACAAAAATAGCGTCACTTATAGCACTGTAACTTGTAAACAAATGATCTGATTAACATATGATGTTGACAGTAAGCCTAAAAAGGTTGCCAAATGCGAAAAAAAATATTGATTTAGTTCTAGGGACGCCATCTATGTGTCAGTCACACACATTATTGAACGAAGTGTTATATAGATGTTAAATACAATTCCGTAAAAATATCGATGCTGTTCACTATATTTATGTATATACATATCTTGATGCTTTTCTATATCTATTTGTTTATGTTCATATAATAATGCGAATAAATAAGAATGGATATTTTAGTAATATTTTTATTATATATGTTATAAATGAAAAAAGATATTATTTAAGTAATTAAAAATAATTAATTTTTGTTATTGCATTTAATGGTCGGGGTGTTTTTTTTTTTTTTTGTTATTATAAAAATTAATTATTATTTTTGGAGGCAAATTTTTGTTAAAATTTAACAATGGAGAATGTGGCTGCTCGGTATATATATAGAATGCTATACATATATATTATATATATATACTCATCGTATACCAACTAATTATTTTAAAGGTTATTTGTTTATTATTTAAAAAATATATATTAAATATGTATAATGAGGATATAAAAAAAAATGTTATGAATGGATTTTTAGGGTATATAATATTACATAATAATAATACATTGAAAATTATAAAAAAAGGGTATCTATTATATTTTATATACGTTTATATAAATTTTGATTACGTCCGAAATATTTCGCATATAAAAGATAATTATCTCTTTATTTATAACGATTATGTATAATTTCTAAAATGATTTTTTTATTTATAATTGTATAAATTATTATTATTATTATTATTATTATGAAAAGCTTATTGCCTTTTCATGTATTATCGTTTTTTGTTTTTAACATAATTTCACCGATATATATACAACATCAGATTGGGAGTTCTGTTGAAAAATTATCTTTTTTAGTGACTTCGATGAAGCCTTTTATAATTTAATAAATATGATTTTATAATTGCAATTGAATCCTAAAAAGTGCTTGTATTTTATGAAAACAATTTGAAAGTTATGGGAAAAGTTTCGTTTACAACGCATACAAATGTTTTTAGTATATCCTACAACAAACACCCTTCCGTGGTATCATAATATGTTATTTTCACGGTGTCGGTGTGGGCAAATTCCAAATTTTGTAAATTTGTAAACAATGGTCATTAGAAATCATTCACTGTTTATTTTTTTCGATTCTCTTTTTACGTCAAGGGAAATTTTTTATCATTTAAATAGAATTATAACGGTTTATATACCCTTCTTTCTAATACACGAACTTGAAATGTATCCAATTCATTCAAAACATATACAGAAATTGACTATATTATTTAATTGCTTGTAAGTTTAGTAAACAGCAAATAACTATTCATAGATCGACTTAAAAATCAACCAACTGTTTGTTACAACCAGTGAAATTCATGAAAATGTAAAAAAATATGTCTTTTAGTTAGATTCAACTTAACCACGAATTACCCCTTGCCTACATAACAAATATCAACAAAATAAATATATGTCTTAAATAAATCACATTATTTTATTTATATATAGTTATGTATTTTTAGAAAATTTTATTAAACAAAACTTTTCTCTAAATCAGTATATACATTTTTTATAATAAAATCAAAGAATTAAAGCTGTCAACAAGACGACAGCAAGGACAACGACATTAGCGTGTATAAAAAAAAAGTGACAAAAAAGTTTTTTTTTTCTTTAAAGTTAAACTATGTAAAATAAAGTTTATATTCTTCATATCATTTTGTGCGAGTAATAACCAGAAAATGTTTTGCTTTCGTTCTTTTTTTTTTTTTGTTAAAAATATATGAATTTTCATCTTAAATGGAGAAGGAAGAAAGATACAACAGTGAATTTACAAAATAAAAAAAAAACAAATACATTTTATAACTTAAACCACTTACCTATATAAATTTTTATATAAGTTATACAAAAAATAAAATAGAAAATAAAGGTATTGTAAAAAAAATTTTTAAGTCTATTGTATATCAAAATTTTAGTTCAAATACCAACGAAAAAAAAAAAGAAAAAGGAATTTTATAAAACCTGCATAAACTTTATTTGTTTGTTAGTTTTTTTCTATTTCTTCTCTATTTCATATTTTCGTTTATTAAAAAAAAAACACAAAATCAGAAAAAACTGCATTTTCTTTTTAACAAAAAGTTAATATAGAACAAAATGGGATAATGGAAAAATGTATTATTTTTTTTTAAGTTTTCTTTATGAAAATTATGTCATGAATATAATATATTATAGTATATATATATAGGGAAAACTACATTCATTTTCAATTCATATATATATATATTTATACACATCGTTTTGTGTTGTATAGAATAATATTATTATTATATATACATTAACAAATGTACGTGGAAGAGACAGCATATATATATATTATTTATAGATATAGGATTATAATATACATTTATTGTGGGAAAATTGATGTACAAAAAATTTATACAATATAAATGTTATATTTTCTAAATTTTAACATTCATTTTTTTTAACCTTGTTCTCAATTTTTTTTTTTTTTTCATTTCATTATATTAAATTCTATTATATATTGTACATATTATATAATAATATATTTAGATTTGTTAAACATTAAACATATACGTTTTTCTTTATATATTCTAAATTATATATAAATCAGAAAAATTACTTTTACCTACACATATTGTGAATTGTGAACTCAACAATAATTTATAATATAATATTATATTGTACTATAACATAAAGGTAATCAAAAATATTGTTGAAAAATTTACATAATGTTAAATTATAATATATACCGTTTTGTATAACATAAATCTTTGGCATAAATGGATTGTAAACATTTCTTTTTTGTAAAGTTTTTGAATATTATAACCTGATGATTCATAGAATAAGGAAGGGAACAGTTAGTTATTAAATAAAGTGTCTGGTATACTCTATCATGGATCGAATCCTCTCAATTTGTTTTTACCAATAGTTTTATATTGAATATGATAACTGATAAAAATTTAGAATCTTATAAGATATCATATTAAGTCATCAATGGTTTTGTGTTTTTTGTATTTTATGCAAGTTATTCCAATTTTATTTCTGAGTTAACATAAAATCAAAAGGTTGTAAATTTCTGTTTTGTTTTTCATAAAATGGGAGTCTATTCAGTATACTATATAGATATGAACCTTTATAAATTTATAATTTAAATTTATTGTTAGATCTAAATTTTTATTTTCATATATCCATACTTAAATTATTACAAACATATATATATATCGTATACAGATATAGTTCAATATAGAAAGGTACACAAATTTTGTATATAAAAACTATTATAAACTAATATGTTTAAAGTAAAATATATTGCAAAAAAAAATTCTATGAATATCATATATAAAAATCTGTTAGTAAAAGAAATCTAAAGATATGTTTTTAAGAAAATTCAATTCTATTTCTATAAAATCATTTTAATTTATTCTTCTGTTTACAATTTTGATTGTATATATGTTATGTAGCATAAAAATGAACTTTGAATAACCCTCTCGTATCTTTAAAATTACGTATCTCGTACCTTTAAATAAAATTTAAAAAAATACATTAACTCTATAATAAAAAAATAAAAGGGATTGAAAACACCAACGTTAAGAAATAAATATTCGTGTTGTTTTCTTTATATCATTCCCTAACAATATTAATAAAAAACATACATTATTATTCCATCATTTTCATTTTTATATACATCTATCTGTAAATATACCAATTTTTGTGTTAAAGGACATTATACAATGAACGGCAGACAACCCCTTGATAATTTTTAAGACAAAAAAAAAACTTTTGTATACAAAAAAAAACGTCATACATAGTGAATGAGTAAAAAAATGTTTTTCTTAATTTTCTTTTATATATTTATTTATTTTGTGCTTAAAAAAATGGTGTACATAAAAGACAATATAAAATATTGCACTCATTTAGTTGCATATTAAATTTTTTAATGTATCTATAATGTAAAATAATCCTTTATATTATGTTTTGTGTAAAAATTTATAAGTAAATATCGTAAACAAAATTCTTTTTATATACAATATTACTATATATATAGACGCTGGACCATTAAAATGTACATCATGTCCATCACATTTTATGTTAGACGGTGGTCTATGCATGGAATGTCTTGGTTCACAATTTTATGATCCACCAACACAACAATGTAAAACATGTCATGAATCGTGTCGTTCATGCAGTGGACCTGGTCAATATTCATGTGTTACATGTGCATTCCCATTACATTTAGATCGTTTAAATAATCAATGTGTACCGTGTTGTCCAACGGATGCATCACCAGAAGATCAATCATGTTGTCATTGTGATAAGGATACTGGTAAATGAAAAATTAATTATTTTATTCTGAATTTTTTTCTTTTTTCATTATAAATATTTAATATTATGTAATGGTAAAATCAAAGTACATACATATATAAATAATTAAATATGACGTTTGTTTGTTAGCCATTTGATGAAAATTGTATAATTACATTTTTTTTTTCAATTTTCAAATATGTAATTCATATGTACTGGTTTATAAAACATCCATTTATGTATTCTGTTGACATATTGGCACTAAATAACATTTCATATATATAAATTTTACCTCGACGATATAATAAAATATTTATATAAAAAAAAACACGTTTATATATAAAACCTCAGGTGGTTGCATTAATTCATCACCGGCTGGTAAACGGCGTATTGCTAATGGTGCTGCTGAGCAACAATTATCTCTACTTGGTGACGATAGTAATAATTTAATAGATGGTTATGTTAATGGTGGTGGTGTGGGTAGTTCAGATAATACAGATAATGGTATGACTATCACATTAACAACAAGTAAATTTTTATCATATATTGGTTCACCATCAACAATAACAGCAATTGCAGTTAGTGTTTGTCTTACCATAATTATTGTGTTTATGGTAATTTTTGCTATATTACAGGTAATTATTTCATTAACATTATTTATATTATTTTTTATTTTGAAATGTGTATCAAGAAATATTATAAGAGAATTTATCTATTATAGTAAATTCTATTTTTTACATGATAGTTCTCATAGTCTTATAGTCATTTGTAATACTCTTTCGAAGGCATTAATTGTAAAACGTTTCAATCAGTAAATCTGAGTTGTTATAATAAATTTCTCTTCATGTGGAAATTTCCCAAAACTATTAATTTGATTACAGGAATAGAATTTGTGAAATATAAAAAATTAAAGGATGATTTTCTATATGAAAACTGGCCGCAATTTTAGAAGAATCATAAAGATCATAAATACTTCTTTTACCCATCTTACATATGGTTATGGAATACGGTACTTAACAACATTGATTTTGTTTCCGCTATTTATTTCAATCGATGTTGTAATCCAAATGACGGTAAGAAAATGCAACCCTAATTATTTGAAAAGGATTCTAATTATCTATAAGATCCGATCCGATATTTAATATACAACTAAAACCTATCACACTAACGAATCAGACCACAGACCTATGAATAATCATAAATCGTATAATTAATTAATTTTATTACAATTTTTCCAAATCAATGCTTCACATTTGTGAATATCCAGAGAAATAACCATTGCTCGCATACAAATGTAAAATATAATAAATTATCTACAAATGATCGACAAATAACAGATATGCCATCATCTCGTGCAAATGCACAAGAAGAAGGTACTTCAATGGGAACCGATGATGACTTAAATTTTAATGAAACTATACCAATGGTTAATAATTCAACTAACATAAATCTTAGTGATAATGATGATGACAATGATGATGATGATAATGGTTGTCATCAGAATGGGCTGATGAATGGTAATGAAGAAACCATTTGTTTTGGTGGTGGTGGTGGTAGTGGTGGTGATGATAAAAAAAATTCAACAAAAAAACATAAACAAATTACATTTTATACAAATACATGAAAAATATTATTATTTTTTTAATATGAAAATTGGGAGTTTTTTTTTCAATTTTCTGTAAAAAAAGAAATAATACGGTTTAAACATTAAACAAATTAATTGAAAATGTATTTTTTTTATTGAAATAATTCAAAAACTAAAGTATGAAAAATTTGAAAAAAAATGCAGGTAGTTTTTTTTTATATAAATAAAATATTTAAAATTGTATAGTTAATGTTAAGAAAAGTAAAATAAATAATAAATTTTTATAATTATATAAATAAATTAAAGAAAGAAATAAATTAAAAAATATTATATTTTGTTCGGTGTCTAATTTATGTTGTAAAATAATTAATAATAATTAAAAAAAAATATATTATGTAAATGGATGTTCTGTTTTTATATTAATGTTGATTTTGTATAAAAATAAAATAAAAGTGGCAAGTGAATATTTATTTTTATGGTATATTTTATTATATTTTTGTTTTGCTCAAATTTTCCATTTGTTTTTATTTCAATATTAAAATATTTAAAATGGCCTAATCAATTCAATACACGGAAAAATAACACAAAAACTGTTTTTTTTTCAAGTTTATTTAGAATATGCTGAAAAAATCGTCCATAAAATAATTAAAAGTTTTATTATATAATTATTTTTTGTTGTATAATAAAAATATTGATTCGTTGAATTTCATTTTAATTACCTTCTTTAATTATCTGGTTAGCGAAAGGTATTGGTAAACATTTTTTTGCGGATTTGAACATAGAATTTTATATTAAAAACTAAACTCTTCATTATATAAAACAGCATTATGTCATTATTTTAAATTATTGAAATCCAAAAATACAAAACCTCATTAAAATTTTAATATAACACATTTTTTTTCCTTTGTAATATTTAAAAAATAAATGATATTTGAGATAAATTTGACTAAAAAAAATCTATATTCACATATTTATACCCATAATGAATAAGTCAAAAATTTGTTGTATAAAAAATGTATTTTGAAAACCACATAATAATAATAATAATAATAATAATAATGATAAAAAAATAAGATAAAAAAGAAAAAATATGAAGTTTAATTTATGAAAAATTCAACAAACAAAAAAAAATAAAGGAAAATTATAAATGTAATTTAATCTTCATTATTTTTTTTTGTTTACTGATATCGGAATGAAATAAACAAAGAATAATGCAAGTTAATAATACCATTTTTGTTTATTAAAAATAAAATCAATTGAGTAATTTAATATAGTATGCCCCACATCGTCACATCATAAAAATAAAAAAAAATATACTATATATATAAATATACTATATATATACTATATAGTATATATGCCTTCAAAAATAAAATTATATACGAATTAGTATAAATCATGTATTTCTGTGGTTGGAATGTAACGGATTGTTGTTTTTCAGTTTACTGAAGCTACAATTCATTCATTATCATAAGAATCCTGTTTTTTCTATTATTCGTCTTTCGCTATTTTTATTTTCGAATAGTCGAATTGTCGGAAAAATACCATCAGTAATGATGGTGGGGGCCAACGCAAAATTTCGTTTACACAAATGTATCACAAAAACTACGATATAAATTAATCGAATAAAATCATGAATTTCAAATATAGCCATTTATAAGTGTAAATCATACAAAAATCGTTCATTTAACACGCATAAAAATGTTAAGTATGTAATATTGAAGGACATACTTATCCTCATAGCATCCTTTTCGGATAACCCAAATAATTCGCAAGCGTTGAATATACGAAATTAAACAAGACACATAATACCTTTTTTTTTGTATATGAAACTAAAGAAGATAATAAAATTTCATTATTTATTTTCTATGTGATTTTATTTAATATTTAAAAAAAAAATAAGGAAACGATGATGACGATACAATAAATGTTTGTCCTCCTTCTTTATATTATACACCTATATACAAATGTAATCACTTCTTGTTTATTTGTTGTATATTTATTATGTGCCTAGAGATTGTAAAGTATATGTATACGATATGGCGATATGGGTTTTTTTTATTCATTTTGTATTTTTTGTAAATGTCATGAATGCAAATGAATGAGGGTTTTTTATAGAAATTTTTTGTGGTAAAATAAAAAGATATAAAAACTAAACAAAGTTCAAATATACGAATTGAATTCACTCAGAATAAAAAAAAACGTATTATTTACTCTTGATTTTAGTTAATTTTTTTTAATATACCTTTAAAAATAAGAAATTTCATCTATTTTTTTGTTTTTTATTATATTATTCTAATTTTTCAGTTTTGTTGTTTTTTAATTAAATACTTTCGGATCGTTTTCATCTTTGTGTCTTTTCATCAAATATATCTGTTTTTCTTTTCTTTTGGGTATCAAAACATAATAAATGTTTTCAAAATAAATGTAATTATAAATATTTTAATTATAACAAAATAATAAGTTTATAGCTCGAAGTCTGTATATATAGTTTTTTTCTGGAAGTTAAATATTTTATTTTAAATTACAACACAAATTATTTCCATTCAATTAACAGTAAAATATAAAAATTAAAACAATAAAAAAAAATAACAAATCAAAAGTGAACAAATATTGTGATTTTATTAATATTTTGTTTTTATATAATTTTTTTTTTTTATTTTTTCATTAATGATATCCAAAATATACATTTTTTAAATAATAATCAATGATTTATATATGTATGTGTACATACCTACAATATTTAATAAATTTTTTGTGATTTTATGACAACTGATTGAATATTTATTTGTATTAATTGTTGTTTCACTATCTAAATATTATGAAGTAAATATATTTTAATTTATATGTATATTTATTATATTCTATATATATAATTCATTTAATTAATTTTTATATGTTAATTTATCTAAAAAAAATATTAATATTCCAATATATTTATAGATGTGTTTTTTTTTCATTATTACTCTTCTTCATAAAAACTAATATGTCATATTATCACAAAAAAGTTTATTATTTGGAAAAATAAAAATTAATTATTAATATTAATTTTTTTTTTATCAATCTAATTAATATATTTTAATATGTCCATGGTTTGATTCATTTATTGATATGATAACAAAATAGAATAATATATTTATAGTTCTCTTAAAGGGATTATCATCCAATAATTTAGATATATTCTAATTATAATTTATGGTTCGTGCGATTCCAAAATTAATTTCCTCATTGTTTGTCTATTAGATTATAAAAAAAATCCATTTTGTTATGATTCGTTTTTATCATATTGATAAATGAAACAACCATATGCGATATTATACCATTTATTTGTATATTAATTATTTAAGTATAATTTTTTTATGTACATACCGTATATATATAAAAAAAAGGAAAAAATGTATGTCTATATATGCGATATATCGTCAAAATGTGATGATTTATATTTGTATTAATGTATTTTCTTCAATTATTACATAAATAAATAAATATTAAATATTATGAAGAGAAAAAAAAATAGAAAATAGTTCAATAGAAAATTATTAATTGTTATGTGAATTGAAATAAAAATATTAATAATATGTTAATAAAATTTAAATACAAAAAAAATAAAATAATTAAAATTTATATAAAAATATTTATATACATATATTTAAGTATTTAAAAATAATTATATAATTAATTTTCGTGTATGTTATTTTAATTTACCATTTATATGGAAATTAAAAAAAAATAAAAGCAACATTACAAATATAAATATGCTTATATAAAAGAATTATATTTACAAATAAAAAAAACACATAAATAATTAAATGATATAAATAATATATATTTTTATGAAAATTATAATTTTTTCTTTTAATTTTGTATAATTTTTTTCAGTTTTTTTTGTTACTATTCAACTCGTAAGTATTATACTATTATTTTCCTTATTTATTTATTATTTTTTGATTTTAATACATTTAAAGTTCATTTTTCAGTTAGACAGGATAAATGTGACTGTAAAACAAAATTACAAGAACTAATATCTGTTTATAAAATTGTGATTTTTTACTAGTAGTTCATTTATCTTCTGAATTCTTCAATTATTTTTTTCTGGCAAACATTATAAAGACATTTCTATTTAAATAATTATGGTTTCATTTCTAAATATTATCATTTATAATTCATCATTTTTAAAAAATTCGACTTCACTACTTTCCATAAATTTTTATCAGTATTAATTCAGTTGCTCAATCCTTAGGATGCGATTATGAAAACCGATAAATTTACACAAAATGTATATGTTGTTAACTAATACATAATCCCGGGCAAACTATTTTTTGATATAAATTTTTTACCGTTGCTTATTTTGTAAAATAATTTGAACTCAGTATTTGAACTAATTTGATTGCTCAGTGTTTTTTTTATAATGTAATTTTTTTAAAACTGTATCACAAAACGACACTACAATAACTATTTATTTAATACTTTATTGTTAGATAATTTTATTTTTATTGAATTAAATTATTTGAAACTAAATAAAAATCCCCATGTCAAACACCAAACTAAAACCCAAAAAAAAACAGAGTATAGTTTGCAATAACATCGTAATATATATATATATATATATACTGCAAATTTCCATAGAATAAACCACCAAAATAAGTACCAAAAATTGAATAAAAACGCCTGTAAAACAAATTCATCTCAATAAATTTATATATATATACAATACACATATAAAAATTAACTCAATTTATATAAAAAAAAATTCATATATTCAACCAAAAACGTATACACGTATTTTTGGTAGACATCAAAACAATAACTAAATTGAAATAAAATGTAAAATAAAAAAAAAACTAATTACAAATCAAAAACAAAAACTACCAAATCAAATCAAATAACACAAACTATATGTTATAAAGAATCATGGGATAGTCAAATCAAATTACCAATTTAAACTGCAAAAAAAAAAAAAAAATGTATACAAAAATGAAACATAAAATCATTCTACTGTATACAATTTTTTTTTTAGTTCAATTTTCATATATACAAAATAAACAATTTTTTTTTATATCGCATTCCCGCATATAATAATAACAAACATTCCTCTGGTGCGATACGATATTGGTAAATTAAATGAATTCATTTTTACACTGAAAAATATATATCCATCAATCAAATTGTTTTCATGTTTTGTATGTGACTTTTGAACGTTAAAAAAAAAATTAAATAAATAAAACATTACAAATAACAACATAAAAAAATACAGAATAAATTACATATATATGGACCAAAAGATAAAATAAAACTCCATTAAATAGAATTATTTTTTATATATAAAATATACCATACATAAACAGCTATATACAAATTGATATATTGTGGATATGGGAAACTATAAAAAAAACCCCCAATACGACAAGTAAATTAACATATATGAAAAAAAAAATAACAACCAGCATACGGTGAATTACATTTATTTATAAAAATAAAATTTGTGACGATCAATTAATTATAATATTATTCAAAATCTTTAATTATTTTTATTTTATTTTTTTTTTGATTACTGCGAAATTGATCTATCATTAAAACCAGAATACGAAAGTAATCAAAAGAATTTTTCGAATCAATTTTATTATGAAAAAATTGATATAGGAAATTTATAATAAAAAATATTAAAATAAAAATCTATAGTTAGGTAAACAATATAATAATTTATATATTTAAAAGATATACAAACTCAAAATTAACCATATTAAATAAATTATATATATATATATAAAGATAAATGATATATATATAAAGATAAATGATATACCTAAACATATATAGAATTTACCAAAAAAAAAAAAGATAAAGAAATACATAACATAACGGTGAATTTTTATATAAATACAAAAACTAGAAAAAAAAAGTAACAAAACAATTTGTAAATATTGTAAATAACATATTAGAAAAAAAACAAATTTTTTGATAAATAATAGAAAAATGAATATATCTGTAAAAAAAAACAAACAATAAAATCAATAACAAAATGAACAAAAGGAAAATATCCTTAATTGAATATGTAATATATATTTAAAAAAACACCAAAACTACAAAACAAAACAAAACAAATAATTGAAAATATAAGCGACAAGACCTAAACGAAAAATATTAAAAAAAATATTCAAATTATATAAAAAAAGAAATAAATAAATAAAAATAAACCAAATTTTTCATGTTAAAAATTATAAAATGTTTTACTTTTTTTTTCAGATATCTCACATTTTCTTTTCTTCGAAATCTTTGACTTGACGCAGTTACTTTATATATTAATTCCTACAATTTAAATTTATTCAATCAATTCCATTTAAAAATGTTTACAAAATAATTTACATTTATTGCAGCTATATTTGAATGTTAAAACCATACAGAGGTTTAATTTTAGTATAGTGTTTTTCTTTCCATACATTCACATGGGGATGGATATCATTTTTAAAGTATAAAAACCATCAATTCATAAATAAATATTTTTTATTTTATTTATCTTAATACAACAGTTTTAAAAACAAAATTTTTCAATTAGAAATATTAAATATTTATTGCCATAAATTAAAATAGAAAAATATTCATTATTCTATAATTAAAAACTTTCCTATATCTTTCTTTAGTATATATTATCTAAATATAAAATAAAATGTTATTTATTATTTACAATTTACCAAAATAAAAAGTGAGTACTTTATTATATAAAGGACAAGATAAATATCTTAATTTATATTAAATATTTATACATTCATCATATACCCTGTCTATATGATGATATTATCTAAAAATATAAACCATTTCAATCCATTAAGTTAAATTATACAAAATGTCTCTATATGTATAAATAAAAAAAAAAACTAAAAACAAATTAATAAAAAAAATTAGTTCAAATTTGTATAGGTCCTTTATCTGTTGGTTTCTTATATAAATATATATATATATATATATATAAATTCATTCAATTTAACTCTTTCATTATATTAAATGTATTTAATAATATAAATATTTTATACAACAAAGTCTTCGATATTTTTAAAGTTATATATATATATGCATCAGGAAAATTTAGACTGTAAATTTATAAATTTTCTCAACATAAATTATTTTCTATACAGATACAATGTATATACTATATATATATATATATATATATATATATCTATATATATAAATAAAATAAAAATATACACACAATAAATAGCCTAATATTAATCTCTCATATATACTTAAGAATAATTTGCTATAAATTACTACTGGGACTCATAAAAATGATTTATTTATGCAACCACTTCAATTTTATATTAACTATATAAATAGTATATATATAGACAATTTTATATGTGTTTATGTTTGTATATATAATAATAGATAAATAGATATTTTCCTATGGTATATGGTATCTATATTGTAAATTGTAATAATAGATTTCGTTTTGGAATATTTGTTGTATATATATATTGTATATATGGGGATGCATTACTTATTCATATAAATATATATAGATAATTTGCCCATAGAGATATCTTAACCCAAATTAATCAATCGAGCTCCTGTGCTTGGTTCAACAATATAAAAACTAGCATTTCGTTCATTTTTTCCTGTTTCATTGTATACCATTTTCATTTCATTTATTACACAATCGACATTTTGTTTATACAATAATGTTATTGTACATCCACCAAAACCTCCACCGGTCATACGTGATCCTAATACACCAGAACAATTTACGGCTGTATCAACGAGTAAATCCAATTCATTACATGATACCTCAAAATCATCACGTAATGATTTATGAGATTCTATCATTAATTTTCCCATCTGAAATTATGATACTTAAATAATTTTTTTTTTAATTGTATAAGAAACAATAAACAATTTTAAAAAACATATATATAAATGAAACTGATGTTATTTCCATTCTTATACAAAATCTTAAATTAAAAAATTTTATATGTTGATAAACAACAAAAAAAAATTCAAAATACATAAATATGAATATGCATCCATTCATTCATTCATATAAATTCAGATTATTAATTTTAATAACCGTATATTTTCCATGTAAAATAAATATACATATAAATTCTCATTATACATATCTATATCTATATATTATATGAAAATATATCAAACATATTATCCCTAGTATCATTCATTCTCGCATATATATGAAGGATGACAAGGATATACAAAAAAATATAATTAATAAATAAACATTCTTTTCCATTCCTATATATGCGCATAAATATGCGATATTGTATATATAAATATAAATAATATATGCATAAAATATATACCTTGATGAAATCGCATTTTTTTAATGCTTCAGATGCTTCATATGTACGTTTAATTTCTGTTATAACATGTCGTGCTCTCTTAATTAATACATCCTCAACATTTTTCAATGCTATATCCATATATGTAAAAATAAATATGAACAAAAAAAAAACATTAATATCATGTATTTATTTTAATTGTACACTCGTATATTATACATCAATATATTACAAATTTACTACGTTGTAAAATTCAGCAAAAAAAAAATAGTAGAAAACGAAGACGAAAACAATTATTATATTATGTGCAGAAATATTATTATATAATTTGATTTTAAGTTTTGTGTATACATATAACAAATTTATTCGTTTTAACGATGATCGAGTTCCGACATTAGTAAAACACACTGACAAGTAATTGAATGAAAATATCATAATATTGATTTTTAGTATAAGATAAGATCCATAATTTTCTTATAAGAAACGGAAATTTATTAGGAAGAATCAATCGCAGAATAAATGGTAATATTTAAATAACTATATATTAAGAAAGATGATGTATTGTCATAAATATTTATATGACTTATGTCATATTATATATATATAAATATTATACATATAGATATCAAATAAATTTATTGTTTAAATAAAAAATTAAATATTATTATGAAAAAAAAAATTATGAATATAAATCTTTTTTTAAATATCTTTTAAATAATTATATTTCAAGATATTATTCATAATAAAAACAATATTTGATATACATACGAAAACAACCGTCTTTTTTTTATATAATAATTAATGTAATAGAACACAAAAAGAAAATATCATCAGTATTTAATATCCCATTTTAAAACGCAATTATATAGTTAGTTATACCAGACACATATTTATATATAATATATATGTAACATATATTAAAAATATAGATAAACAAAAAACCAGGATCAACATTACAAAAAAAAAAATACTATATATATTTAACTAACCTTCTAAATCCTTAATAGTTGCATTTTTATAACTATTTAAACCCATTAATTCAAGTGCTTTTTTACATTGTTTTCGTCTTGTTGGATATTCGCTATTCGAAAGCTCATGACGAACATTTGAATTACAAATTAAACAAACCACTAAATTGTTTGTCTCAAATGGTATTTGGAATGTTTCCAATGATCTGTAAATATACATTTTTGTTTTTTGTTTTTATATTTCAGTTCATTATACCATAAAAAAAAACAATCAAAAAAAAAATCTATATAAATAAAATTTTAACAAGAAAGATATATTATAAGATATAAAAGATTTATTTAAAAGATATATAAAATTATATTATATATAATTTTGTGGTAAAACAGAAAAAAAATTGAGAAAATGAATTTAAAAGTCATTTAATAATAATAAAAAAAAAAACAAATCTTTATTATAATATACTCACTGGCAATCAATAAGAAGTGCATGTTTTTCTTTACCCATAACTGATATCAATTGATCCATAATACCACATGGCATGCCAGCAAATTCATGTTCAGCTTTTTGACAAATTAACGCTTTGTCAGTTTGTCTGTATATATATTATAAAAACATATAAAGGATTTTATTTTATTGTTTTATGATATTATTTAAAAGTCGTTCTCTTGTGATTAAGTGCATGTATTTAAAGAGTACTGTTTTTTATCTATAAATACAATTTTTGTCTATATATATATATATACATATAATATAATTGTATATATAGAGTTAATAATATAGGAGAGACGATATACATTTATATATACTTAAAATATATATATATATATATATAGTGCTTTATATATATTTTAGATATAAAACTTTTAATGTTTTCAAAGTGTACTGTACATATAATACTTACTTTGATAAAGATTTTCCTGTAATAGCTTCTAAAAATGTTAAAGTAGCTACTTCTAATGCAGCACTACTTGATAAACCACCACCAACGGGAACATTTGTTATAATAACTGCATTAAATCCTGGTATATCAGCTGTCCCAAAACAATGTATTACACCTTTTACATAATTTGCCCACCTGTACATATACATTTTGTTTTTTTTTTACAAAAATTTACATTATTTTTAAATGATAAATTCTCTTCATAGAGGTTATATATAGGATTGAGTTATAAATATAGTAGAAAATTAAAATAAAAAATTTTATTCAACAAAGAAACATGTTCATCGTTTGTATTATTATGTTATATAATATTTATAATATCGCACAGACCAAAAGGATATACTTTATATATGGGAAAATATTCAAGATATAGCTTCTTCTATTTTGCTTTTTTTTTTCTAAAACGGATATAATATTTTTAATAAAATATATATATTCTATTTGATAAAATTTTCCGTCATACAATAATGTCCTTTATATATTTATATTATATATATCAAAAGGATATATGAAATCCCAACAAAAAATATAAATGAAATTAAGTGCAAAAATGTGTAAATCACCTCAAAATAGATTATGGTTTTTTTATATACATATACAGCATAATGTATTACAAAGTCCCACGTTTTTTGTAAATATAGCTATATTATAAATATATATATATATATATATATATATATATGTAGATACGGTGTACTCTATATTTATATGTATCATCACCACATCACGAAAATATATATAATTACTTCTATATGTATATTTTTTATCACATAGAATTAAGTATTATAATTCAAAATATGGTTTTACATCTTTCGGAAGTGAAATGAAAATATAAAATGAGAAAAAGTTTAATGGAAAATGATTAAAATAATCAAAATGATTTAGCAACATTTTTACATTAATATAGCAATATCCTTAACAACTGATATATATATACTATATTCTATAATAATTGTTCAGATGATTTGTACTTGAATATGTATGGAACAATTATAAAAATTATAAATTATCATAATCTATCATTTAAAACAAGTTAAACAAAATTAAACAATTTTACATTAACTTTCTGCTATAGATAATTGTAATATAATTGGTAAAAATCGCAGACAGGTGTTGAACGTATAACAACGCACTTCCACTACCTATAGATAGAAAGATTTTATTGAAACAGTACATAGATTTCTTATTCATAGATCAAAATAATTATAAATTGATTGCATTTTATCTAAAATATATTTTATTAAATTAATAGTAATATTAGTAATTTTTTGCAAGAATATATTACAGTTCCTTATACACAGTTTTTAATGAATCAATTAAAATACAATCCATATAACTTTATATTATAAAAAAAAATATTTGTATTTTAAAGTATTCAATTTAATTCAATAAATCACGAATCGTATTTATAGTTTACCTCAAAATGGTTCTCGTAATATTAAATAATAAAAAATACAAAGTATAGAATACAAATGGAAACTTTTTAGTTCTATAAATATAATATTATTAATAAATCCCCATCATATATTTCTATACATTTTTGATGCTATCAATGCGGCTATATATCCATTTCTTTCTATATATATATATATATATATATATATATATATAAACAAAAACACTTTTATTCTAATCTATATATGTAAAATGAAAAAACAATTCTATGATATAAAATAACTTCATTCAACCATTATCAACATTTTGTTATTATTATATAAATATATAAATATACGAAATATATACATTTTATATTGTATATGCATACCTATAAAGTATACATGTATTATAATAACAGAATATGAATATTAATATACAGGTAAAATATAATATAAAAAGGATATATATTATATTTATGTATACTTTTATTATATAAAATATATTATTTTAAATTATAAATTGTGTGTAAATATGATAGCGATGATGGAGAATTTATATATTGTATATATACGAACAGACTTTAATGGAAATATAATCTTCTCCTTACAGAATTTTATCAAGAAAAAAAATAATACAAAAAGCATTGCATGTGCGGTATCATCATCATCATTGTATCTATCATATATAATAATAAATATTATCATCAATAAAGTATGTTATTATAATAGCACCTACTATATATATGTATATAAATACATTTTTCTATCTATATACAGCTTATATTTATATATATATATATATATAGGAAAAATATTAAAATTAGATTATTATATCTATATACGGAAAAAATATGATAATATATTTCTATAGAATCTTATCAATATTTTCTATATAGAATAACAAAGTAAAAACAAACCAAAAAGGAAATATATTCTTAATAATAACAATTCAATATTTGCACATATAATTATTTAATATGCGTTTCGTTTTATTAAGTTAAAAAATATCACGCAAAATTTATTTAAAATCTTCTATATTATGCATTTATCTTATAGTTACCGCTTATAAATACTTTTTTAAACATTTTCTTTTTATTATATTGTTGTTTATTCTATATATTAAAAACCGGAAAAAGGTTACATTTGTGAAAATAAATGAAAATCCTTAAAAATCGAATAAACGATAAAATGGTTTTTTTTATATATGCATACTTTTGTTCATATATTCGTTTTCTATATATGTATATTATATCTATCACTAAATATTAAACATTGATTTTCTTATTTATAATGTATATATATTTTACTGTATATTTGCTTTTATGTTATCCTTATAGATATTTATATAGGTAAAGGCAGAACCGTAACATTTTTGTATATATATGCGACTATAAACTGTATAATTATATGTATTTTTATTTGTTTGAACATAAAATTTACGTGAGAAGAAAACTAAACCTAAATAAAAAATAAAACCCCTTATTTATACCGGCTTTTATATGTATATTCATATATTTTATTTATTTGTTTTAGTTTAATAGTATTTCTAAAATGTGTTTTCAGTGTCTTTTTAAACATATTCATTACAATATATACAAATACGATATGATAACATGAAATGGATTGGGCATTCATGATGCGATAATGTTTTATTTTTTTGCAAATATGAATAAATAACAAACAATTCAAGATATATCTATTATACAGAATATACACATAATGGTATACGCATCGATCGCATCATCATAAACATCATCCTCATAATATATATATAGTACTCATGGTTATGTAAGGAACGACAATATACGAATAAAACAATAGAATGATGCAATATTGATATAAATCCATCCGGTAAAAAATATATTTAATAATTTAAATAAATTGAGTATATATAAAATGAAAATCATTTAAATATTATGTGCGTGCGTGTGTGGTTACATATCCTTTTTTTTACATTTATCCCAAACATTTGTTTAAATGTTTATTCGTATTTTTATTTTCTCTCCGTTTAAGTGATATTAAGTATCCTTTTTTTTTTTTTTTTGCTGTACTATTAATGTTATTTTACCCATATATATATTAAGAGCAATGTAGAAAAAATAGTTCAATACTGAAATCTATACATTGTTTATATAATAAAGGACAATGTACGAACTATTATTTTATTTTATTTTTGTTGATATATAAAAGTGTTTAATTTTCTATATATTGTTTATTTAAAACATATATATATCCATTTTTCATTTAAAGGTATAAGTACATATGTTTTAAAATCATGTATGCTGGAAAACATTTCTATATATAGATCTATCGTTACGTATCTTTTTATCTCTTTGGGAAAATAATTTAATTTAAACGAAATTGCATTGACCATAATCACCATAATTGTATATTCTGGATATTGTATATTCAGTGGGTTATACAACATATAAATAAAATACATAAACGTGGGAGAATGAATTAATTTTTGTAAATGTATATATATAGAACATTTTAAAATAAAGTATTATAATTTGTTTATTATATATATATATTTCTTCTCGATGATTGGTGAAGTACATGATCAAAATACTAATTTTAACAAATTAACAAATATAAATTGTTATAGTTTTCATAGTATTATATTTGAACCTTAAACAAACCCATTTGATTGAACAAATGTTAATATTATATTATATAAGATTTTGTTGATAAATATAAAAGTTAAATTGATTAATTAAATTTTATCAATGGATTAGTGGATCAACAAATTAATTTTACTGCATTCACCATGCATATTATTATATTATCGCGGATGTTTTGATCTATAGGAGTGTAAAATATCATAAGTATTTTGCACTGATAATTGTTCAGTGGTTCTTCGTATCGAATATGCGATCGATATCGCTATACTATCTAAAAAAAATTGGATTGGTTGATATAGTAAAAAATGCATATCATTCCAAAATTTTCAACTTTATGGAATAGGAAAATGGGGAATATTTTATTAATGCGAAAGAGTTACATTTAAAGAAATTCAGCAAAGAGTATGATGAATTCAAAAAATAGTCCTCACCAGATAGTATATATACTTAATGAACAAGTAATAAACGAAACAGATAAAAATCTAACGACATTTCAATAATGTCCTTCTGCAGTGATTGTCCTTTTTTTCACTTTTAATATAATTGTTATATTAATCGATGTTTAATCCTGTATAATAAATGTGTACGAACAACGGATCGTTGACGAATTTTATATATATGTACTTGATTTTGTAAATAATGCATGCAATAAAAATTACTTTATTTATTATATTATTACTATATAGTAATTAAAGGTATTAAATATACATATATATAAATTTATATTAGTATATATATAGTTGTATAATATACAATTGAAAGCAAATAAAATAATTAATTTATTGTGTTGTACATTGACTGAGATAATGTTTTTCTCGAAAAAAAAGGAAAAATAAAAACAAATCCATCCAACAGAATGTAATCACACATATATCCGTAGTAATTAAACGAATTGTATTCATTCAGTTTATTTCTATATTGTATATACTTTTTTTTTTTTGTTTTTTTATTATTATTATTATTATTATTTTGATTGCCATTCCATTGTATTTTACTTTTAATTTACCCATTTTGATTCTCAAAATATAATATAAATACACGTATACCTCTTTATTTTATCCAAATATCCATACTATAGATGAAATTCTATTGTTGTAAATGTTGTAATATAAAATAGTTTATTTATGTATATAGGTATAACAATTATAGTACATGAATATACACATTTAGTAAAGTCATTTCAATAATCCGATATAGAGGTTGAATTTTGACAAAAAGGAATAAAAAAAATAAACAAAATATCGGACCTTATATACTAATTGGCTTAAAATGTAATTAATCGAATTATAAGGGTTTGACAATGAGAATCAATTTTTAGGTTTATATATACACATGTCCATAATAAATATTTTATTTTATTTAGATGCAAATACAGTTAAAAACATTCGGAATTGAAGCGATCAGTTATGAATTGAACGGGCGACACTTTACAATACATTTCCATTGATCTTCATACAAACAAAAAATATTAATTTGATAAACCAGTGATTTTTCCGCAAGGATTCAAATTTAAATTGATTTTATTATTATTATAATTTTAAAAAATCACCAAATATTGTTATTATTATTTTGTTTGTGCAATTCTGTTTTATGGATAATTAAATTGTCTATGATTAGAACTATCTATATATGTGAAAAATGCTCTGTATATAGGGTTGGCCGAATATATAATATTTTACAATTATCCTTTATATGCTAACTTTTAAAATATAAATTGTATATTTTTGTATATTTATACAATTCAATTATGGGCGGCTCATTGTTAATTGAAATATATAGTAAGTGTGTATACAATCTTTTTTTTTTGTGACCATTTCTAAAAAAAAAATAAGTAAAATCATTTGTGTTTTATTTACTTAGGAATTATTTATATTAAAATACAATATATTTTATTTATATAGTATTTTATGTACAATACATATATACGTTTTCAATAATATAACAAAATGTATATATATAAAACGTATATGCACCTTTTATAAAGTTCAAATTACATATATTTAAATATATACAAAATATATAGATAAGTACATATAAAAGATAATATGTATATGTATATATATATATATATATGAGGATTGTTGTCGCATAAATATAAAATATATACATCTATTTTATTTAAAATATTTAACTTTTGCATGACTTCATTTTCCATTTTGTGTTATTTATTTATTTACTTATTTAAATAAACAACAACTTTTTATTATCAGATACAACTCTATATATACATATATACATATTTACATATATTATATATCTATCTATCTATACGTTTATTCCTCCATTTAGTTTATGTATATAAGACAAGTATTTTGCATTTAAATACTCTAAATAACAGATAAATATATATATATATGGTATATTGCACAATAAGAGGTATCGTATAGATTTTCATGCGTCTATATTATAGATATTTAAAGACATATTTTGTTTTATCAATTATAAAAATTTATATTTTGAATAGATTGTGAATGTCCCGCATGTGTATTATTACAATTCTAATGATTTGATTTTTTTTGGACAATGCAATAGATACTCTTGCACGAGGACAATTGAAGTGTAGGTTCATAAATAAATTTTTGGTGAATGAAAATACCAATTCTTTAAAGAAAATTTTCATTATAGCATTATTCTTTTCTTACGGTCAAAACTATGTGAGCCTTTTTTTGTTTTAATTATATTGTAATATATATACAAACATTAAAGAATCCTATTTTTCCTTTTTAATTCTTCACACATAAGGGGTCATCCATAAATAATGTAACATTCCTTTTTAAATGATTTAATTATATATGTATATACATACAAACTATACATATATAAATAATATGTATGGTATATTTATTATATACAATGAGACAGTTAATTATAAATGTTAAATATAATGTTGTAATTTATATTGTGTGCATTAGCTAATAATAAACATAAAAAGGTTTTTATTCTTTTAAGCAGGGGATTTTTTTACAAAATAATTCAATAAAATAAAAATAAAATATTTTTTTATATTCTTATACACGGATTCATTGAGAGGTATTCCGAGAAAATTCTAAATATTATTATAAGTTATAACTAAAATTTTTATTTTATTTTTTCTGATGCAGTTTTATGCATTTATATATCTGTTTTTATACTAAAATATATATATATATATATATATGAAGTATATTTATAAACTTCAAACAAAACTTCATATAGATATATAAAATAGTACATATATATACATTTAATAAAATACAACTTATATCTGTATACATGCGACATGGATGGCATATATTATTATTGCAACTTTATATATATACAACCATACAACTTACTATATATCTATATTAATATTTAACAGAAAGGAAATGATCTAAGTTTTCTCATAAAATTCCCATCAATGTGTTATGGGTTTGGGAGTATGTGGCTATGTGCATTTGATGTTATTTTAATATATGGTTTATATATAAATATATAGTACATGGTTTTAACAAAGATAATGTACTATTTAATTTATAAATATATATATATATTTATATAGTATATGTCATACCAAGAAAAGAAAAGTACATATATATAAAATTTCTCAATATATGTATGTATACACTCGTGTATATTCAACCAGTCATTCAAATATAAATAAAAAATCCTATATGACGTGATATATTTTCATATGATGACGAGAAACTATATAATTCTAATCAAATTTTATATTATATTACTATATATACTCACAGGATTTCACATGAGTTCTATATGATATATATAATTTTTATCAGTGCTGTCTCGAAGAATATAAAATGTATACAATGTGTGGTCTCAATACGCGCATTGCATATTATAAGTTGTATTTATTGTTTAAAGTAATTATCTATGAAAAACTTCCTACAAGACATATTTTTGGGAAAAGGGGTGTTTGCGTCACTTTAAAGATATAAGAATTAGCCATAAAACGCAACTATATTAAATTATTTTATAAGAATTAAAGAAGTTATTGTACTTCCAACATTGAAAATTTTCCAGGTTCCACCAAATTGCTTCTGGATCAGCTACTAATCTGAAACTTTCCAAAAAAGTTTTAGACATCCTTCAACGATAACGTACTTAAATTTTGAGTCACTGCCATTATTGAAAGCTTCAAAAATCCTAGTTTCTCTCATCACGATTTGTGAAAATATTATAATTTCATTGTTCTTGCAAGAAACCTCTATCAAATTTTTCATTTAACTCATTGATAATATTATTAAAAATTTATTTTTTTTACGTTCGCCTTTAAAATAAATTTTAAAATACATTTAATGATTATTTGTGGTTTTGAAAAAAAAAAACCATAATGTATATATCAAACCGAACCGCTCATTCTATCTATGGTATATACTGCATTGTATCATATATGTATACCATTTGAAATCGAAGTGTAAAATGGAAAATGATAATTATATTATAAAATCCAGATTACTATTTGGTCAAATATATGTCCATTTGTTTTAATTCGATATAGGTTAAAAATAAATTAAAAGTTAATATTGCTCCATTTACACCACTAAATTTTATAAATAGATATCTATATATATATTATCCATATATATATATTTTTGTGTATAATAAATGTTGAAAATTTCAATTTTATGGTACATAAAATTTTCCAATTATAATAAAGTTGAAATGTTTGATAATAATAATAATAATAATAATATATTATATATAATAATAGAAAAAGGACATTTATTGTTCTTTTGCATATTATATACACATCACATAATCATTTTTTTATATGTCTAGACATAGGTCTTGTGCTTGTTATCAACATGAACATATATACAATATAATATATATTTAAAATGTAAATTTAAATTATATAATTTCTCATTTATATATATAGAATAGAATTTTTCCCTATATACATATGTTTATAAAAAAAACACTTCTGTCTATAACTGAAATGTATATACGTATAAATATATTATTATTATTATTATTATTATTATTATTTAACAACTAATGATGTATGTAAAATGCCAACATTAGTTTTTAATAAGCACTAGGGCTGCCAGGGCCATTGGCTTTTACCGGAATTAGAAATCATTAATATTATAATTATTAATGTAATTTTAATAATGATGATGAGTATTTGTTATATACTTTCATATATAATTGCGAATATGTGTGTGTAGTAGACTTTGTAAATCTTTGGCTGCGTCCGACACAATATACCAAAGATATTCATTAATTTGATCCCAATGAATAAATGGTGACTTAGTTCATGAATTCAAATCATAAAAAGCACAGAAAAAATTTTCCGGCCAGGATTTGAACTCGTGACCACCCGCAATTGGGTTGGATGCTTTATCAACGGCACCACCAAGTCGTATCCGTATAAATATAATATATGTGTATTCAATGACACTTGAAATTAACATATAAATTATGTATTTTAAATATATACCCACTTTTAAATGTTATATATGCAAATATATATGTTCATATAATAATAGCAATTTGTGTTTGAAAATTTAAGGGATGGAAAAGGTATTTTTTTTTTACTTTTTTGTAACTTCAACGCGTATTCGAATAATATGTTTGAGAACGTAGTAATTAAAAATATTTTGTAAAATTACATTTAGAATCCATACCATTAAATTACATTTTATTTTCTGAATTATTTTATAGATATTTATGAAAATATGGCAAAAATTAAATATTTTACATGTTATATATCGAAAAATTCTATTATATAGGAAAACAATGAGGAATAAATAAATTAATATAGTAGTATATCAGGACACAGAAACATTCGCATCAAAGATGTATTTTTATGTGTATAAAAATTGTTTTACAATTAAAAATAAATATCAAAAAAAAAAAAAACACTCACTTTGGATTGCCTGGTGTTTGTACATCATTTAAATTCAATTGCATACGTTGAACTTCATCGGTTCCATTGTAACATGTTAATAAATCAACTGTTCGATTTACACAATTATTTATTCCACCAACAATTATTGTTACCATAGGTAATGCCTGCACGTTTATAGATATAGTAATAAAAAAACATATAAGATATATATATCATACATTGAATAAAAATGAATGAATTCATATTGCACTTCTTTATATATGTATGATAGAGTATCAATTAAATACCATACATTCTACATTTGAATATAAAGTTATAAAAAGGATTTTATATTCATATAAATAAATGAATATTAATACAAAATGAAAACTCACCATTGGCAATACATATCCATCATTATAATCAATATGTTCACCAATTAAATTAACACGTCCTGGTGCACAACTTGCAATATCGGGTTCTGTATTAAATGTTTTACGAAATGTTTCGATTGCAATTTGTAAAATTTCATCAAAACTTTGTATTGGTGATGTTGTTATTGTAGTCATAATCAAAAATTTGTGTAGTTGGTATTAATATTTTTACTGTTTTATTTAAGTTATTTTTTGTTGAATTTACAGAATCGACAATATAAAATACACCTAACGAAACAAACACAAAAAAACACACATCACAAACATATAAATATATTTTAGATATATAATATATAGTGAATAAAATGAAAAAAATATATAAAAGTATAAAAAAAAAATTAAGAAATAAAGTTTATAATACACATATAAAAGGTTTATTAAAAACAAAAAAAAGTATATATATGAAAAATTTTATTATAAAATATATTTATTTAATTTAATTTTATTTTGTTTGCAAACGAATTTTTATTTTATTTTATTTTATATATATAAAAAAATATACCATTTTATACTGCATTATTTTAACAAAGTATTTTTTTATATAGTTAATTTTTTCTTTTATTTCTTATTATGCGCGTCCACTTGGCGTATATATACCATATAAAATACATATTGAAGGATTTTTTAACCCGAAAGAAAATAGTTGTACAAAAAGGATTATTGAAAATATTAAATGTATGTGTATTGAAGAAGAAAAAAGATATTAAAAAAAATTTAATTAAAAATTAATTTTCCAAAGACAAAACAGACGAATATTTAAATACCTTTATTTTAATTAATATATATAAAAAAAATGTGGAATAAAAAAATTGTTTATTTATATATTGTTAAAAAAAATTTAAAGTTTTATTATTTATCCCTGGCGTTTATCATACATAAGATATTTTTTCTTAAATTGTTACTAAAAACAAAAGGGTATATAAAAAAAAATAAATACTTTATGATAACTTTATTTAAACACATATACACACACACAATATTAATATCTAAAAAAAACAGTGTTTATGAATATAAAAAGATTTTTCTACTTTGTTATTTATATAATTTTTAAAATAAAACCAATAAAATCATAAAAGTTTTAAATGGATTTTCTTATACTTTTATTATATTTTCATATACACAATTATTATAGTGGGAATAATTTTATAGTTCATTTTAAAATTAACTTGATATGTTTGTTGTATTTTCATTATTTCTATATCATCGTGGAATAATTTCTATATATTTTAAATATTTAAATACGATATATAGGTTTTGTCAATCTCAATGGTATTTTTAATAAATTATTTCTATATCTATGCGGTATAATTTTCTTAATATCCTGTTTAAGGACGATTAGGTATATAATTACTTTTTTTTTAATTAACTATAACATGATATTTTTCGATTTATGGTAATTTTTAATTAATTTGTAATTATTTTAAATGTTAATTTTATTACATTTAATTAAAGCTAATTTTTATTTAAAGAAGATATACTTTCATATTTGAATAAGTAAAAACTTATAAAAATCGCAGTGTTTAAATCTTAACGTCGTTGAATATCATAATTTTACATACAAGAAAAATACAGGAAATTTATAAAGGAAATGTATTAAATATAATAGAGAAATTTTATCATAATTTTCGAATTTTGTGTTCGTTTCTATTTGGCTTTAAAATCAATTTTTTTTGACGGGAAGTAAATACAGAAATGTGCATGACCTAAATAAAATAGATCTCAACAAACAAAAGTATATATATGATTAATTTTTAAGTACATTTAAGTCAAAATCATAAATATTTAAATGTCGCATATCAAAAATAATATTTATATTTATATTGTTGATTATTTTAAATTTATAATATTTGTGCGGTTATTCTATAAAATATGGTATGGTATATTTAAAATATATACAAATAACACCACATGAAGTATAAGGAAAGAAATAACAAGTCCAATGAAATAAAAACAAAACAAAATTGGTTTTATCGGGATTTCCATATAAAATGTTTATAGTTGGGAAAAAAGGGTAAATATACAAATAGAAAAATACTTTCATACGATTGTAATCTACAAGGAAAATTTATTCTTTACAATTATTAAAACGAACATAAAAAATAAAAATCTAAATAAAATTTACATATATATATATATAAAATGAATAAATATGAAATTTTTTTTAAGTTTTATATATACGCGCACAGCCTTTTATTTTATAGTGAAAGAAAATGTTACAATAAATTCATTTTAATTTAATCATATAAAATGATAAATTCTTTTTTTTTATTATAACAAAAATTAATGATGCACATAACATGTTTTTTCTATTTTTTTTTCTTTATAGTCATATATATTTATTATTTTATCATTTTGAAATGTTATTTTTATTTACGTATAATAATATTATCATAATATAATCATCACCATCTGCAATATCACATTTAACAATCATTAAATCTTTCATTTATTTTTGCCATTTATTTAATATACATATATATATATATATATATTTCTGCATTTATTTACTTTATATATCTATATATATATTTGATATGATCAAAAGTATTATATAAAAAAGTCATACAATAAAATTCAAATAATTTTCATTTTTATAGTCAATGTATCTCGCTCTCAAATAAAATAAAAAATGTAATATTATTGTCTATATATAGATATATCTATATTTGTGCATCAACTTATGGAGCGTATGTACCAAATCGTATATATATATATATATATATATATATATATATATATAACGTAATATAAACCAAACCAACAACAAAAATATAATCATATCCAAATAATAGTAAAATAGTCAATGGGTATTATTATATATATTTATATAGCCATAGCATAAGTATAGAATAGATCCCGTCGTATACATAGGATATATGAAATGAAAAAGACTCTGTATGTGATAATACAAAGTTTATAATATCATATACGATCATCAAACCATATATATTATATATAAATATATAGAAGAAAACAAATGGGATAATATACACAATTTGTTCTATATATAAATGAATATTTATATTTTTAAATGGAAGAATTTGGTGAATTCATTCTTCTCGCAATATACACTATATATATATATATATATATATACAAACATATAATATTATATGCATTATATAACTAATCTGTGTAATAATAATAATATATATTTTATACACCAAATACCGAATTTGATACTGTTTTGGTTTTACTACAGCATATATATTTATAATATACAAACATTCATATTCATACTTACTTTAGTATATATATTATGTGTTATTTTATTTTTTATATTTAATTTTTTTTTTTAACTCTATATACACAACCAATTTCTATATCTTTTATATGTTTAACGCTATCGCATATACCATACACAACGCATATATACATTTATACATACAGTACAATACGTTTTAAAATATATTCATTATATATATATAATCCAAATTTATTGTCCACTTTAAAATAGATAATCCAATTGGTTGTTTAACTTAATTGAATGAAATTTTGTGAATATATTTTATTTTATTTGATAATAAATAAATATACAAATATATTCGCATCATGCATAATTCGTATATACACAAATTATTTGCATTTATATATATATATATATATATATATACATATAAAAATTGGTATTATAAAGTAACACTATTATACCTATAATTGGGTTAATTTCACTATTTTATTACTTTTTATATGTATATCTGATTTCATTTATACACAAAACACTGCTGCGCGATATTCAAAAATATAATTATAATACAAAATTCAATATATATGTGATATTTATCAGTAATTTTAATTAAGGTTTTTTATTTTACCTTTTTTATTTACATTCACTATAACTCTTTTAATTATTTAGCAATATAATAAAAAAATTGGCCCCAAGTATTAATCAATTAAACAATAAAAATTGTATTAAATTTATATGTTAAAGTGAACAAATGCGATGCAGTTTAAAAAATTATGTATATAAAAATTGCACGTTTTTTTGTGTTCAGTACTTATTTTTATGAAAATAAATTGTGAATGAAAGAAATGATTTTATTTTTTATTTTTTCTACATTTAATATCACAAAAATCGAGAAAAAAAAATATTCACTAATACACAATTATGAGGTTATTGTCTATAAGCACAAACAAAACACTGATAACAAGCAGTCAACCAGTAAAATGTATATATATGTATTATAATCAGCATCAGTAAATGAATTTTTATACACTGCGACTAAACGATTTACAATTTCTGTGTGTTTTTTTTTTAATAAACTGTTTACAATTTAAATGTATGTATAAATGCACGATATTGATATGTATACATTTTTTAAATATTTCCTTTTAAAGCGAGGAGATAATAGATTTTTTTGTTTTTTTTTTATTATATTATGATTGAAATTGTCTGTAATGTTTTTAGTATTAAACATTTACATTATATAAATATGTGGTTTGTTAGTTAAGTTTTAGAATTTCTGCACTTTCAACGAAAACTGGTTTAAATCTTTTTCAATTCAATGTTCACCATAAGATTCTTCACTGGTGAGCTGATTAAGTTATGGGTATAAAATAAAAACTATACATATTTCCTTGTAATCGGTTTTGATTTTTTCAATTTGTCAGTCAATGTCGATGCATATCTCAAAGAATTTTATGAGTAATGGTTGAATATGTTAATAATAGTATTCGAACACTACCTCGTTCTCAAAAGTGATTGTACTTCTATATGACGGATGTCGGTTTATAACAATTTTTTTTAACATACATCTACCAATTACATTTTTTTTTAAATAATGAAAGTACTTGAGCATTAAATTTTATTGTTATTGCTTTGCCATAATATTATTCAATTGGAGAAATTTTATTAACGAATATATATATGATTTAAGTGGATTTTTGTTTGTTCATTCTTCAAATTATGACTTATTTTAAAAGCAACGGAAGACGCATACAAAAAAATATTACTGATTCAATGTTTATATTAAATATTATTATTAATAAGTGGAAAATGTATTTATTTTTGAACTAAAGAAATTATCATATTTTATTAAATATTAAATGAGATGCATATACTTAAATATTTAATGTTTTTTTTATATACAAATCTAAATGAAAAAATGATCGTGTATTACAAAACACATATAATATTGATATTCATTCGAATTTGATGATCATAAAAATGTGTATTGAATTGATAAAATACTAACAAATTGATAAATTTCATGCATTCAGGATAGTGTTCTTAAAAAGACATCTTCCAAAACGTATATGTACTATTTAAAATATACTATGATAATTTCATATATATTTGTTTATGTGATTAAAAAAAGATTATAACTTTTTTTATATTTTATTTATAAATACGTATTCGTATATGCTTTATTTGTATATTTGTAAATATTTATATATATCTTATTTAATAAAACCTTTATCTTATCAAACCAAACGTGTGCTATATTTATTGAGCATCATAAATTAAATGAATTAAAAACATATGTTGTAAAATAAGAAAAATAGGTGTTTCTGATAAATATATATGGCTCTTCCAAAGAAATGTTCTTTTATGAGTATCACATATACTTAATGAGAAAAACGTTTTTTCCTGGATTAATAATGCGATAAAATTTTTGTAACCTATGGACTTTTCGATTACAAATGTGTTGTATTGAATCAATTGTTTCATCAACTTATATTCACGGTCGGAAACCTCGCGGACGAAATATTCAGAAAATTACTGTCGTATTTTTGTGTTATATTTAGCGATAACAAAATAGAAATGTTAACAACAAAATTTTATAAATAATTGGTTATCAGCATTTTAAAATAACTATATAACAAATTTAGATGTTTAGAGGTTATCGCATATAATATAATAATTATATATATTTATATATGGATAATTATATAACAATATTTATTACACTATATAATTAATCTGATAAGAATCGCATTTTATTAGTATACATCAAAATAACCGTATATACAAAATTAAAATCTATAACAGTCGATAAATATATAGTTTTGAAAGTCATTTTAAAAAATGTATTATAAATATAGCTCTTTTAAATTTTTATTTAATTTTTCTTTGAAAAGCATTCATGTATATATATATAATATAATTAAATACATATTGAGTAACTTTATCTTTATGTAAATCAAATATATAATATTATGTTAATATATAATAATATATAATATATAAATTATGATATTTTCTTCTCATATATATTAGATACATTTTAAATATCATTGAAACTTATATTTACATATACTTATTATAAACCGTATTCAAAATTTTCTTCCAATATACGTATAGAAATAATAATAGGTTAACAGGCACAATATTTTTATGACCTAATGTTCTTGTTAAACTTTTAATTTGCTATGGGGTGGATCATTGTTATACGTAGACATTGATGTTCAAATATCAACTAGCAAAAGACATAGTGGATTAACTAACTTGATGAACTTGATGAAAAAAAAATCCAACTAAAAGAAAAAAAAGATAAACAGAATCATTAACAAAAAAAAATTAAAGCCTTATAATATATGAAAAATTTTCCATAATTCAATAAGAGAAAATGAAATGTAATAAATAAAAAAATAAGCATATTGGTATTTATCATTTTTTGTAACTATTTTTATCGTATATATATGAAAAGAGTTTTTCTTTTCTATTTTATTTTATTCATATTATTTACTGTTATGGTTTTATATACATATATGTACTATGGTACTATACATAGATGACAATTTTTTTTGTTTTGTATTTATATATTTTATACAGAAAATATAAATATTCACATATTTAAATATATATTATACCCATTCATTTTTCATTCACTAAATATATATATATGATAAAGGCATTTCAAAATATATATATATTTGGTGTCTTTTCACATATAATACTCAATATACACACAAGATGGTTTACAACAATATCATAAATAATTTTGTGTTACTTACAATAATATTTGTTGAAGCAATATATATTTTCTGAAATTAATTGAAATTAGTGCATTGTGCATATATATTCAGAAAAATTACAACACAATAATTTACTTTACAATATAACATTCAATAATAATGCGATATATATCATTCATCATATTCATATTTATCCATACTTTTCCAAATTTTCCTCCTTTTTTGATTTCCAGTTTTAACCCATATAAGCAATAGGTCTCGTAAAACATTCTGTATATATACATGTATAGTTACACATAATTTTTTTATTATATAATGTATAGAATATATATAGAATCATTTGATTTGATATAGATATATGAATTCATTTATGGATATGTATATATATCAAATGTAAATTTTCAATATGGAAATCTCTATTATGGTTATAAATTATATGAGCTATATAGCGATATGAATGTATTTTTTATTTCTGTATCATACACGCGATGTGAATTTATATATATATATATACATATAATTGAGGGGATTCTTTTTCCGTTATTGCTATTATGGCATTGTCCATAAAATATTACAGCAATAAAAAGAAAATTTTTTCGGTTTTTTCTACTTTCTCCTATATCTATATTCCATTTCACACAGTATATGATAGTGAATATTTATTTATTTATATATGTTATGTATGTATATTAAATAAATCATTGAATTGTATGCGAATATAAGATGCGTGCGGTGCGCTTTATGTGCATATATTATAATAAAGCTCAATCAAGGATTATAAATATAAAAAGGAAGAAAAAAAAAGCTGTATACATATATACAAATTTTATCAATTTATTAATATACTTCAATTATCTATATAATATCACACATATATGTAAAAGAAAGATTATGTATTATTGATATATATTTTTTTTTAATAATTTTGAGATCTTAATTGTGATAATATGGTAAGCGATAAACACTTCAACTGCTATTCTCGCCGTTATGTACAATAATTTTCCTTTAATACATTTTTCTTTTAGTATATATATACTTTTAAAAACACTGTATTCGCATGCAAAATAAATTATATGTTTCTGCATTTATATATATATATATATATGTTATATGTTTGATGTTCTGTACATGTATATATATTCGAATGTTAAAGTAAATACAATTTATCATCATCATACATATATTGTATAATACACAGAATGATGATCAGAATATTATCACATCATATCATCACACACTAAAAACATTAAATGTTGAGGGAATATAACTATATATATATATATATATATATACCGTATAGTATGTATATATTGTATATATATATCTAAAATATTTACTAAATTATTCATATTATATACCCAAACAGCCAACTATTATTTAGATAATAAAATTTTGTAAAAATACGGATCCTCCGTATCCGCCTCCGCATTTCCCTACGACTCGCCCTCCGCAAAAATGTGGAGACTCCCCAAAAAAGCGGTTAATCCGAATTCGTTTTTTTACTCCTCATTTTTCTACACTTCTGCCTCCTCAAAAATGCGGAATTAGGATTCGGAAAATCCGCTTCATTTTCTTTTCTTATCTCGTATTTGCATATGGATACAAACAGGTAAATTACCAATAAAATAATAAACTAGGTATTAAAAAAGCTCGTCAAAACCAATCGTTGCGACGTTTCCAGAGGGTTGTGTTAACGTCCTTTGGTGGTAATAAAAATGTTTGTATGAAAGTTACCAACATCAAAATTACCGTCATATAACCGTTTTCACATTAAATGTGACTGCTTGGGTATACGTTACGATATCCATAAATGAAACGTAATAGACCTTGACCTTTTCCTTATGATTTGATGGTTGGTTGTTATGTTAAGTTGTATATATGTATATATACTATATATATATATTGTTTTTGGGTAAGTTTATTATGTCTATTCATTGAACCAAAAGAAGGAAAATATTTTTATTTTTCCTATTTTCATCTATATATATATATATACAGATAATTTCTAAATATATGAAATTATCGACCCACAGAGAAAATATTATTATTATTATTATTATCATTATTTATATTATTAGCATCATTTCATCTGAATATATATACATCTGTATAATATAATTCGATATACAAAAAACAACACAACTCGAATAAAATAGGAAAAACTGTTTTTTTATATAAATAAACACTCACACAAAAAGTCAAAAACATGACAAAAATTTCAATTTCAATAAAATAAAAAAAAAATAAACCTTTTTCAAAATCAGTTCTTTTTTACTTTTTTTGTTATATTTCTTTGATATGTTTGAGTATACTTTATATAATACGTAATGATAATAATAATAAGTTCTGTCCTTCACGTAAACTTCGCACATCAACAATAATAACAAGAATAATATGATTTTTGTGTTTCCATATATTGTTCTGCATATTTTTTAACTATATATATATCTGTCATATGTTTTCTTTGCTGTTTTTATATAAACATATATATGTTGTTTTAATAGAAATAAACAATAGAAATATTATTTATTTTGGGGATTTAACAAAATGTTGACGATGATGGTATAACCTTAAGCTTTTATTATGAAAGTTTGTATTCACTTCCACGTATAAATTTATATATAACGCGCGGTTCTCATTGTACATAAAAATAAAAATAAAAATATACATTTACATAAAAATAGAAATTTTTTGGTGTTCTCATTATCCATAGAATACATAAGAAATTAAGTCAAAATTGGCGGTCATTGAGAGTTGAAATTTTAGCCAAAATTATATTAGTAAAAAATATATTAATATATTTTTATATAATTTTTATTCCGTGTCGTGTGTAATTATAAAATATTTGTTTTTATTGGAAATATTTCTGTAAATAATCTCTAATTAAATCTAATATCGAATTATAAATAATCATAAATTACAAAATTGAATAAGTATAAGTAATGATGTATAGCAAATATATTTACTCAAAAAAAAAATAAAGAGAAAATATTTCTGATATCTTTCGCTTCCATGCAAAAAGTTAAAAGTTAACAAACTTTTCTTATTTTTATTTTTATGTAAATCAATGAGAACCGCACGATATAAATAACATTGATTTAACTTTTCTTATTTTTCCTATTTTTATGTATATGTACAATGAGTAAGAAATAAATGAAAAAGGAAAATATATCTTCCGAAAACAACATTATTTTGCTGTTGGTTTCATATTAGTTTCCACGGCAGCGGTAATTAGCGGTACGATTAACCGTATAAGGAAACAATTCATATTCTATAATAACGGAAAAAGTGTTTGATGTCTTCGATATATAGGATTAGAATCAATAACGATGTGATAAAATTGTAGTCTCATTGCATTCTACATGTGAAACTTTATTGATTTCAAAAAAAAAAAATAACATTCAAAAAGGTAAATTCATTTAATTAATGCTTATATAGCAGAGGTAGTTATGATGAAATTTATGTATTCCATCAAAGATCACAACGAATTTTAAACACTTATGAGCGATTGCAATATATAATTTAAATATTATATAACTATATGATGCATCATTTATTTCATTTTATGACCATTATGCATTATTTATACTTTAAATTGTCCAAGTTTATAATACGATTTATGTTGTTATATACCCAATTAAAATTTCTATCAATAATTTGCTATATATGTATATTAGATATTTCTATAATAATAATATTCAGCAATATAGAAATGGGACTATAAAATTTCATTTGTATATTACCTATATACATACGATACCTAAAAACATAAACATATTATATACATACCCGTAAACATACATAAATATATTCATAAATAATGGAATACGAATCATAAATGAAAATACATACATACATATATATCTTCAAATGTACAACAATTTATAATGTATTATATGTAGATATAGGAAACTATATCTAATATAATAATATTTTCATTGAATGTGCGTTATAAAACTATTTTTTGCTACTTTAAAGTTTTGATAATTTATTGCATATTTATCATCACATCATTTATGATAAATTTTATTCCAGAGTGCATAAACACATTTGTTTAGTTCAAAAGTTTATAAATTAAATGATTTTATAAAATGTATTCATCTATAAATATTAGTAGAAATGATAATGTGGGAAAGGGATCGTAACGATTGAACTTTAAGATTAAAGGAACAAATCAAAAGATGTCCTCTTAGGCAATCGGATTAATAAACTTAACAGTAACGATCTCCAAAATCTCTCCATACGATCTTCACATACGAAAACTTTAAACATTCAATGCATACAATAATTGCAATTAATACAAAAAATGTATTGTGGAGTATAATGAAAGATTTGGATACGGCGAGGAATGCGAAAAATGCAAAAAATATCTTCTTTATATGAAAGATATAGTAAGTAATTTGACTATAAAAAAACGAAAAATTAACAATAACATTCAATGGTAACAGTCCAAAAGAGAATCGTCCAAGATCAAAACCCCCCGTAAATTGTACTTTGATAAAAAAATAGAAAACATATTCAATAAACAAATGCTTTAAATTAAAAGGAACGATAATTTTTTTTTTGAAAAACACAGGCATTTAAATAAATTTATTTTACACAAAAACAACAGTATATTCTGATTGTATTAACATATATCGATTACAATATTATTATAGATTACTTTAGAATGAATAAATTATCAAAAATAAGAATTAAGTCACGTTATATGTATATAAGTAGGTTATAAAATATTTATTAATTAGAATATAGTTATATGGATTGTGTATAATAATTTGAAATTCATTGATGTATATAGAAATATTATATGAATATATTGTATTATATATTGATTTGATAAGTTGCTCATATTATTCAATATATAATAAGTGTGTACGATACGCATATTATATTAAATATATATATAGACAGTTTTAAAGTATATATAAATATATATATTTTATGACCACATGAAAGATGATGTTCTTTTTGTTATTATATTAAAATCAATATTTATCCGTATTATAATTTTCAAAGATATATATATTAAACATATTACATAAGGTTTTATATATTGTATATAAACATAAATATTTTATCACTATACAGATACTTATATTTATATATATATATATATATATATATATATATATATAGGTGTTTGAAAACTATTTCATATATATTTTATGTTATATACACATAATGATGGATCTTTATCTACCAATATCCTTTTCATAGAAAAATATACACACTTGTATATAGATAAAATTTTTCTTTATACTATATAGAGTTTATAGTTATTTTATATACATAGATGTATATAAATAGTTTATAAAACTCAATCTATATATATAAAGGATGTATTTAATTATATAAAATATATAGAAGAGTATTTATAATTTTATATATGTATATATATAATAGTGGTGTATAAAATACTAATTGATTTGAGCCAAGGTCTCAGCTGAAATACATTTATAAAGTTAAATAATGAATAGATTTTAATGTACATACCTATCTAACTATATATATATATATATATATTTAGTATAATAGTATTATTTATATCATTCCTTTTATATATACAAGAGATATATGTATAATCAAACGTATATGAAAATGTTTTTCCTATCTTTAGTAATATAATAAATATATATATAGAGAGAATTGTACATTAAGTGAAAATTGAATGGATTTTATTTGGTATTTTAACTTTATGTTTAAATACGACTATCACACAACGACGGTATTAAATTCAACTATATATGAGTGAATATATATATATTCACTCTAAAATATGTATAAAATATATAAAATATTCTTTTATATAAACGAAGGTAATTTTATTTACTTTTACGAAACCTTTAAACTTAAGTTATAACATATATACAAAGAAAAACAGAATATTTTCCAAATGTAATATACGAACATACGCCATAATACTATAATACACTTTATATATATATATATAACCAGCGACGCCGAGTCATACAGACAAAAAAGACATTGTCTACCCATTATTCAAAGGAAATCTTAGATAAAGGATATATCTTTGCAAATTCTATGAACAAATATTGAATACAAAAATGTATAGAATATGCCTAGATAGTAGCAATAGTAGATAGAATATATAAAAAATAAAAATTAAAAAGTGTTTATATTTGTTTTTGTTATAAACGAATTTATTATCCATTCAACTGTATTCAACGATTCAACACATATTATAGAAAAAAAATCAATATTATAATTTATTAGTATTTAAAATTTATGCGTATATGATGATTTTATTAAAAAAAAATATATATGGAGTCACTGACGACTCACACATTTTGATTTCAGTGACTATTTTTTTACTCAATTTGTTCCCCTATCTTGAATTCGAAATTAAAAATTCTCAAAATATGACGAAATAGTCATGTCACTATCGAGTCACTTTTCAATAGAATCGCACCTCATAACCATATATATATGAATTTCTCATATGAATATTTCGCATATTACTCAAAATAAGACAAATTTTAAAATGTCTTTTTATAGAGCAATTTTCCAGTCGTATTTCTATTTCTATGCATGTATTCATCAACCGATAGATGATATTTTACGTATTAATTTATCTATACTTTCTCAAAAAAAGACAAATTTTGAAATGTCTTTTTATAAAGTGTATATATTTCTCTTGCTATATGCATGTAGTCATTAACCGAATACACATATAGAACGAATTTCTTATATATTGATATATGCTATCAATACTATATAGCTAAAATACTCATAAAAAGACAAATTTTGAAATGTCTTTTCATAGAGCAATTTTTCCAATATAGATTTCTATTGCTATATTCATGCATTCGTCAACCGATACACATATAGAACGAATTTCTTATATATTAATATACAGTTAAAAGAATTCAAAATACTCCAAAAAAGACAAATTTTGAATTGTCTTTTATGTAATAATTTTAGGTAATGATGATGATAAGCAGGCATGTATGTTGTTTAAACTGGTTTCTCTAATGCTTTGATTTTGGTATATATATGCATATATGTTATATTTTAATATTTACATTGTTTGTACAATACAAGCAAATATAATATATAATAAAGAATCATATAGAATGACGGTTGTTGATATATCAAAAATATAAAAAAAAATATTATATTTATATTTATATATACCTCGGTATAATATTTATGTTTTTTGTATTTACTTATAATTTTCTTTTCGTTAGAATTTAAATTTTAGTTGAATACGATTTTTCGGCATTTGATGTTTTGTTGTTTATGATTTGGTTTATTTAATATTATTTAATTTTTGTATAATTAAAGATAACGAATTAGCTATTCCACACTGACAACGATTTTTCTTTCCTGATTTCATATTTATTTTTGTATATGGTTAAAATAAAAATTGGCTATTGAACACTGAATACGATTTTTCTTCCCCGATTTGATATTTTATTGTAATTATTAAATAATTATAATATTATTTAAATTATTTCAATAAAATTATTTGTATATGAGTTTTAAGACAAAGGTTTTTTAACACTGACTACGAAAAAAATTTCGAAAAATTGTCAATTACCGCACAAATGTTTTATAAATGGATTATTTCCCTGATTAAAGCTTTTTTTAAGGTAATGTTTTTATTAAAATTTTGTTGAAGATGATTTTAGCAAACATAATTTTTGACTTAACGTTTTGATTCGAACGTGTTCGTTACTGTTCATAAGTATATGAATAACCAAAATTTCAACATCACAGAACGTAAACATATACGGACTTTATTTATTTTGGATTTTTTAAATTGTCTATCCATCAGACATTTCCATTCCTCGCTGCTGTATATAACTATATACATATATCGTTATGTATATCAAATATTTATTAGGTTTTTATGTATTTATATGGATCGAATTATATTTAGATAAAGCAAAATACATATATATACGGTAGTTTATTTATACCCTTTAAAATGTCATGTCAAAACCGCATTAATTTTTCATATTTTGTTTAAAGATTTATATGGAAAAAGAAAAAGAAATTAATATATCCTTTAATATATGATTAGATATAAAGATTTATATATGTAAAAGAAAAAAATGTTTGATTTAATACATATATATGAATAATTAGCAAAACAGATCTTTAAAATATGTAAAACAATTGATTAAAAAGATATAGTGTATGTTGTAAAAATTGTCTCATTTTTCGTTCCATTTGGTGGTTCACTTTTACAGCATCACAAATTTCTTTGAATTTTCACTGAAATCGAATAGAAAATCGGTTATATCTTTCGGATCAATCTTCTTCTATAAAATATTTAGAATTGATTGAATTTTCAAATTATACGAATAAAATATCTAAGAAAAAAGCAGGGTGGTAATTCAAAAATAGAAAACAGTTAAGAATTTTTAAAAATGGTTCTTGAATCATAAATATCTAACTATTTTATATATAATTGTATTTTTTTGTTGAAGATATTTTAAAAAAAAATATTTAGCAAATGTTTCAGAATTTTGTCAGATAAAATGTAATAACAATAAGTAACAAAATAAATTGCTTTAATTTTATTTTATCTTCCAATCTTTTATTATATATTACAAACAAAAATTTAAATTATTATTATTGTATACAATTGTGTAACTATACATTATAATATATATAGATACATGTTTCAATGTGAATTTTTAGTTTGGCATTAAACATAATTTTTATTTTATTTTGTCTGGCAAAAAAAATAAAATAATTCTTTATATTATTAGTGATATATATCATGAGCTATAGTTTATATAGTTTATAATTGTATTTATTCCTTTTCCTTAAAAATTTATATAATACACGCATAAAAATACATTCTGTTGTAATACACAACAAAAATAACCTTTAAATTTTTCCATAATATAAAAAACAAACGTGAATGTTTCATAAATATTGATAATTCTTTTTCGATAACATTAATGCTTATGAGTGTTATCTTTTTTTAATGAGATTTTCCATCGTAATGTACATTTTTATTAAACTATAAAATTGGAATTATATATGTATAGTGTACACATATAACAATAAGTATAATACAAATATATTTATAAAAATACCGTGCAAGTTTTGAATGAACCATATATGTACATGAAATGAATTGAAAAAATATGTGCCTTTTGTTGATGCAAATTTTAACATATCCTCTATACAGTTTTAAATAATATATTTACATTAAACGAATACGTAACGAAATCGTTTAAGAAAACACATTTATAAACATTTTCTTCTATATTTTTTTTCTTTTGGTTTGTATATACCAAAAATTATTTTCAGAAAATTATACATGCAATAAAAAACCTCTACCGTTTTATATTATATTATAACCATAAAAGATATGAAGAACACGAAGAAGAAGAAGAATAAATAATTTTATTTCAAAAACATGTATAAATGAGAAATTATTGAATGGCTTTCAATTCTCTTAAATGCATTTTATATCAATAAAAATGAAAAAAAAAAAATAAATAATAATAAAATAAGTAATGTTCACAAACAAGAAAATAGGAAGCCAAAAAGAAATTTTCAGGATATCCGGAAGTTTGTGGAGAAATAAATATATGTACATTGTGTGATATATATATAATATATATGTATGATATTATGTATATAAAGATAAATGTATACGTATCTATAGATAGATACCACGACGACGTATATTAAGACGAAGTATATAATATATAAAATATAACCGAAAAGAAAATATAAGTCAAGTGAAGTCAAGTATACATTATGTTTACATATAAAAGATGGTATATATAGATCTATTAAATGACTGTAAAACGAATGGTTTGGAAAACATATTGGACATTGTCCAATATAAATTTTCCTAAATAACTCAATGGTTTTTGTTGGTGCACGCGGTTATTTATATATATAATCTATCTATATGTATTAATAAGGTTTTATAACCATTAAAGCAAAGGATAATCTAAATATATATGTGATTTTTTGTATATCCACTATATATAAATATGCAATGTAATTTCATCACAATTTTCCATTTTTATTCATACATAAATAATTTATGATTATGATTATTTAATTTTATAATATTGTTATGTATGTATATATATTATAAAATGAAAAGCAAAAAAAAAAAAAAAGATGTGGTTTCATTTTTCTTTTTCTATATATTATATATATGATATATATATGCTTTCTATTATATGAATTAAGTTTTTAATTTATTATTTACTGCATATGCAGACCAAAATAAAAAAGTTGTAATATTCATAAATTATTTATTTGAAATTTTATGTTCGTTACATAAAATTTTTTATATTTAAAATTCCATAACATTTATTATACGATGAATATTCTTACGCAGTAAAATTGGGCCATTATTCATATATAATATGATGCGAGATAAATCAATTAATAAACCCATGAATTGCAAATATTCTATGGGTGAATATTATTTTTTGTTAAATCTTTTGATGTTTTTCATTTCATTATTGTCGATCTTTTCACATATTAATATAGCAACATAAAGTCCTGCTTTCCTCGTCAGCATCAGACCTGATGCTACGGAAAAAATGATACGGAAAAAAAAGAAGATTTTTCATTCGCTTCTGTCTATATACATATAAATTGAAACACGATAGCTCACTATAGAAGTGAGACTTTTTGTCTTCAGTAACTTGCGTATTAATAGTGTACAAAAGAATCCCTATTGAATACGTACGGTCATATACAATTCAACGAAAAATAACATTTTTACGAAAAAATAGGCAGGGGCTCACCAAAAATAAAATATCATTAAAAAACACAATTAACTATGAGAAAACAATTTCTTTTTTATATACCTTAATAAATACAAAAAAAAAACTAATAATATATATATTAAAAACAATTTATAAGTAAATCTAGCGAAAATATTAAAATAATTATTTGATTTTTTTTTAATAATTACCAAATGAATTATCATGTAATTTGTTTTGTTTTTCGTTTTGAATTGTTTTGCTTTATATAAAAATTAGTTTACTCACGAACATATCAAATTATGATAATTAAAAAAAAAATAAAATAATAATAATACAATTAAAATATTGTAATAAATTTATATATTTTTACACATATATATAAATATAAACATAAGTAAATCAATAATTTATTGATTTATTTACATACAAATAAAATAAAATAATAATAAGATAATGTTTGAAACACAAAAAAAAAAACTAAAAAAAATATTACGAAATTAAATAATAAATTTGTCTTATACAACAATAATTTATAATTTAATTTTTACGATTAAATGTACCCTTTGTTTGAACAGTTGGTATTTGTTCATCATCCTGAATGGATTAAAAATAAAAATAAAATAAAAATGATAAATACATTTTTCCATATAAAAACAAAACCCTATCTATATAGATTAAATTTTACCAATTTTTCTTGTGGTGCATTATTATCGTCACCATCAATGGATGCCGGTGTTGTCGGTATATCACAATCTTCGGTTGGCGGTACAACACATCTCAGTGAACGTTTATCAAATACTAACATTGCCGGACATCTTTGTAAACGTGGATAACCCCCTTGACATTGCCAATATCTATTACATGATTTACCTAATGCAATATTTCCATTTGGATCATCATTACAAAGTGCTATATGTATATAAATTGGAAACATAACGCATATATTAAATTAATTTACAAAAAATAAATCAAAAAATATTATCACACTTACGATGCTTTTGACAACCGGCTACATTTTCTGGCCAATCACAACTGTGTGCATTTTCATTATATAATAGGCCACCGATACATAATTGTTCGACAGCTGTTCCATTCCAACATGTCCAATATCTTGTACATGAAACTTCATGACCAAATATACCATATAACCAATCACAATGCTCTGTAGATATTGGTCCATCTTTACATAAATGAAATATAAAAAAAATTATTTTTTTTAATAAAAAATATTATATTGCATATTAAATTATTATATATTTACTTGCTAATTGTTTATTTTCACAATAATTTGATCGCCATGGATAATCACAACTTTCGGCAACACCTCGATGTTTACCAGCAAATACCAAACCATTTGGACAATCATATAGTTCTGGTTGACCACCAACGCATTCCCAATATCGATCACAATACGTTATATCGCTAACAACACGTGATTTTGTTTTACATGGATCTTCTTGTTCACCTTTCTGCGCTCGACAACAACCTATTCATCAAATATATATAAAAATTTAACATAAATAAAAGAAATTTTTTTAAAAGTTATAATTTATTTTACATATATATACGTGCAATTTGAAATGTTTTTAATAATTAATAATAATAATAATATTTTTAAATTACTAATAGTTCAATTAAAAATACATTATAAAAATTACCATATATATAGTATATTATGGAAAGTTTGCTGCTGTGTGTAAAAATTTTGTTAATATATACGCATATATTTTTTTTACTATAAATATGATTTATTATATATATATATATTTAAAGAAAATTCAAAAAAAAATATATAAAATTATAGATTATAAATTTATTTTGTATATCGCATTTATTTGAAAATATAATGAATGTAAATATTAAAAAATAATTACATTACAAATTTATTTGTGGTGAAATGACCGCAACCCGCATACATACAAGATTAACTCTCAAACGACCGCATTGATCGCATTAAACATATATATATGAATATGCTTTTTTGTTTAATGCATGCGGTGATGTTGAAATTTTATTTATATAATGAAATTCATCATAATTTTTTTGAATAAACATTTGAAAAAATACGAATTATATATAATAATAATAATAAATGTAATGAAACAATTATTTTGTATTGTATTCTTTTTTTTTTTTGGGTTATTTAAAAAATAAATAAAACTATAAATATAATAAAAAGAAACAATTGTTTGAATCAAATTTTTTCATACATTATTCTAAATATAAATACATAATTATGTGAAAATGTATTTTTTTTAATTTAATTATTTTTTGTTTTTTTATTTAATTTTATTGTCATCTTACATTACACATTAACATATATGTATATAACCTTGTGTTGCAATATTTTTTTTATTTTTTCGTAATTCTTTTTATGTAATAATATATATCGCATTATTAATATTTTGTTTTTTTGATTTTTTGTTAACAAATTCATTTCATATAAATGGAATATAAAATATTTTTATTATATAATCGTTTTATTTTTTACTTTTCAATTTTAATTTTCCAATGAGAAATATTTATATATACTGAGATTTAAAATTCTTAAAATATAAGAATTTTTAAACGTTTAGCTAAAGTAGAATTAAAATTTTTTCGTAATAATATACCACTCAAAATATATATGTCAATTCGTTTAAATATTCAGCGGCAAATATATATATATATATATATATATATATATACATTTTTAAGTGATATAATTGCTTAAGTATAATGTTTATCATTATCTTATAAATTCCATTTTATTTATATATATATACAATTTATTATATTTCTTTATAAATTTAATTTTCAATGGTTATAATAAATACATATATATGTAATGAAATATATGGAATGAAAATTAAGTGTATGCATTTCTACTTATTTTTGATATGCATAATCAACATATATATATATATATTTTTAAGAATAACAATAAAGAACTTAACTTTTTATGCAATATTATACAAGTGTATAATAATATTTTCAACTATTATGCATATATTTTTTTTATTATTCTTATACATAAATATATCTGCATGCAAAAACTCGTACAATATATATATATAAAGATGTTTTCATCTGAATAAATATTTAATTAAAAAAATAATCTGCTTGCTTATTAAATATACATATATATAGTATAATATTTATATATATATATATATATATATATATATAGAATATACGACGTTGACCAATTATGTTTTTATTCTGTTAAAACGTCTCTGAAATTAATTTAACCCCATATAATAAATCCAAATAATAATATTTTTGTATATTATCACATACTTTTATTCAACGAAATATCGTAATAAAAATATCCACAGGCCATTTTTGTATCAATGAAAATCAATAAATTTTCAATTCATATATTCTTTAATTTAAAAATTGAACAATAATTTTCACAATAATATCAAACAGAGAGTGTATATAGTGATTATATAAAATACGGTCACCGTATATATTTTAAAAAAAAATGAGTACCGATAAAAAGAATTAAATGTCAGAATTTAATGTGCAAATAAGGAAAAAAAAAACATTATTTCTTTTTTGTTTTTATTTTTTCCTTGTATTCTCTTCTCATATATATAGAAATGTTAACGTTCATAAATAAAATGAATGAATACATTTTATTTATATATTATGCATTCACTTAGATGTTATTAAAATTTAATATTTTTTTTTTCTTTATTTAAAATAATAAAATAATAATACTATTATTATAAAAACGAAATGTGAATATTTTTTAATATATAATTCTATTTAACTATATTGTATTATCTTCTTTTATATATATACGACATAGTTAAATGGCATTATTTTAGTTTTACAAAACCCATATGCTGAAAATTGTTCTATCGTCGCGTATATAGAACCACAATAAAGAAAGTAAAAAAAAAACAGCTGTATTTAAATGTATTATTAGTGTTAATCTTCGACGGATATACATTTTTACTATTTTTTTATTGCTATAACTATAATTTTATATATAGTATATGTAATTTTTTTTTAAACAATCATAATTATCACTTGATGCGTTACCTCTTTATATATAATTAACTTCGTGGTTTATAAATTTTTTAACTTTGTATATATAAATTATATATTTTAAAATATATATTGTATCTAAATTTATTACTAACATTAAAATTTAAAATGATTACAAAAACAAATTTATGGACTATTATAAATATATCATCGAAAATTGAATATTTAAATATGGATAACACAAACTCTATATACCTTTTGTTTTTTGTTATATATAAACTCTGATTCAATAATGTGGTGAAGGTAATAAAAGGATAAAAGACATTGTTACATACACAATATATATATTATCAATGGTCCATGTATATATATATAGTTAATGATAAAATAACGAATGTATTTATAATATTGATATATAATAAAAATATTATATAGATATAAAAAAAAAAAATTAAATTAACAATTAAAGTATCATAAAAAATGAAACTTTTTCAATAATAAAATGATAAATTTTAGCCCTATATATGTGTATATAATAACCATTATATATATAATATATAAATAATATATAGCTTTTTATGGTTTACATTTTTTATATATAAAAATTCATTAAATAAAATTTACCAATTGAATGAAAATTTCTATATACTATAGCTTGGCATATAGCAGTTAAGTTCAGTTTTTTTTATGTTTGTTTAAATATACCATTAAAAATTGATAATATTTATTATGGCAATAAATAACAACTTGTATATATATATATTGATAATATATTTACTTCCCTTCCCTATATATATTATTATATACTTTTTTTTACGTATATTCATCCTCCATAATATAATTGACAAGACTAATATATATATATATATGCATACAATTTAATTATGTTGATAAACACTTATTGAAAATATTTAATAATATTATTATTAAAATTTATAACCACATAATCAAATTTTGTTTTGTTGTTTTTTGTTTTTGTTAAATACATACGTATATTTATTATATTGCCATTAAATAAACCACCAGCATATAGATTGCTTTTTTGTCTTGTTATTATAATGAATAAAAACTATATATAATATAGAACATATTAAATGATTTTAGTTTATTCTATAGTAGAATTTATATATAGAGCGTGAATTTCGTTTCAAAATTAACTTAAAATAATATTTTTTTTAATACTTTTTCTTTATTGAAAATGATACTGATAAACCACAATATCAAAAACGCTCAAATTGTCAGCTTAATATTAAGCGGCCAATATAGTCGCATGATACAAATGCATTGGAATGCTTAGGATTCATGCGAATATTTCCACGAAAATTAAAATAAAATGTAAAATGTTTTGTTATTAATTCTTTTTACATTTTTTTGCTGTTTATTTGCCAATCCACAATTTCTACAGTCAATTGATTATTAGGCATGTATATATAGAATGAGATATTTGTAATAATAATCCTTTGGAAAATTTGGAAAATTCGCAAGGGAATAAGGTATAGAAATAAAAGGCTTATATTTCAGTCAAATTGTTAAAGTAATTTCCGAAAAAATTGGAGATAATTCGAATAGGCGAAAGAAAATGGAAACATTTTTATTTGATTTTTTACGATAAAAGTTCCAATTCAACTGAAATTACGCGCTTAAAATCGTATTAAGCATCGCGTGTATATATATTAAACCGATCTTTGCATAATAAAATTAAACCATATATAACGTATAAAGAAGATTAAAAAAAAGTAATCGCACAAAAAAAATTATCATATTTGGTAACAAATTTGAATACAATATATATATTATTTTTAATTTACTAAATATATATACGCATATTATTTTACAATATTTTACAACAAATGCAAATGTCAATTAAATTATTATATCGTATAATTATAATTATCTCGAAACTCGCATCATCACATAAACTCTTGGTTATATATTTTCATTATATTTATTACATAATATTTTTATTTATTTACATATATTTATAAATATTATATAATAAAAATTTACAGAAAATATATACGTGCATTTTTTACAAAAAAACAAAAACACACATCATCTCATCACACATTCATCACATATTTTTATTATATTATCTGTATATATATTAATATAATTATAATTAAATCATTCATATATGAATATTTTTTTATCAATTATCATAATTTTGTTATATTTATATTGTATCACATATATACGCGTATAGAAAACAAAACACTTTTCACATAACAAATTAAAAATCATATATATAAATAATAATTTAACTTGTCAGGTGAATAAAATACCTATATATTTTAAAAAATATACACGTTATTTATATATAAATAAATAAATACAAGATATAATAATAAAAAAAAACAAGAAGAAAGTTGTTGACATTTTTATTGTTTTTTTTTTTTTTATTTTTCTATATTATTTTGTTTATTATAAAATTATATAACAACTTTTTTCCATGCATAAAATATATATAAATATATATTTAATGAAAATTCATATAATAAATACATATAAAAAAAAATTGAATATGGATATAATCGTATATCATTCATATATTGTATATATAACAACCTTTATTTTATAAATATATTTATATGATGCATAAATATTCAAGAGAAATTTTTCCGATTTTTTATTTTAATATGCGAATCTTAAATATTATTTTATTTATTCCATTGAGTATATCATTAAAACTAAAAGGGTTATTATAACAATATATATTTCAATATATTTTTCAACATCTGTTTGTGTTTTTTATTTATATTTTTTTACATAGGGGATTGATAAAATAAAATATAAAATATTAACGCATTTCAATTTATACAAATATCCTTATTAATTTCTAGCGACTTTGATTTGAAGGAAAAATAGATTCTTAATCAAATCAAAATTTGATAAATTTATACTTTTGATAAAAATTTAGAAAAATTTTCAAAATCAATATTTTAAAATCGTTATAAATCTATGTATATAGATTCAAATTGTCAAATATTGAACCATTAAAATTCAAAAAATTCGCTTCAAATTTCAAATTCAAATTTTTTAAATTTTGTAAAAATAAATGTTTATATTTTTATTTTATGTTAAACTGCATATTTATTATTGTATAAACATATTTTTATATACATGATTATAAAAGCATATACTGACTGAGTAAAAAAATAAAATTGAGAAATTAATTAATTTTTTTTGTTAATAAATATTTTTTTTCTTCCTCTTGTTTTATTATATATATATATATTAAACATATATAAAAATGTGCTTAAAGGTATTATAAAAATACTAAATTTTATTTTTATTCAACATATAGTTATAGATATGTATATAATTATTATATACGAAAATACACATTCAATGCATATATTAAAGTGCATTTTCGAAATGAAATATAATTGTATAAATCTTAAATGTGAAATGTATATCATATATTTATATATAGATATTATATATGAATTATATTAAGTTGTTATATATTTAATAAAAAAAAAAACATCTTAAATTTTATATACGTGTAGTATATATAAAAGAATATATTGTCGTCGGAAATGTTTTTAATTGTATATCCTATATTTCATATATATATATAGACATAGATTTCTGTGTGTAAATTAAATGTAATAATTATATATAATGCGATAAAGAATTTGCATTTGCACAGTAGAATTAATTTTAATTATTCTATTATTTAATTATTTATTAATGTACTATAGATATAACAATTATATAGTTTTGTATTATATCATGAACATTTTTTACAGGTGTATTCTCTATTCCACATATATATATAATATATATATATCATCTAAATCTATATACCTACTTATGTATATAAAATAAAATTTCAAAATTAAATTTTTATAAATATCCTTGTAATTTTTTTTAGTATTTTTTTTTTTGTATTATTTCCTTTCATTTCTTGTTTATATATATTAATAATAATAGTAAAATGTTCTCAAATTTTTTTTTCTTGTTTTATATGTTTTTTAAATGTATATATGTAGAAGAAAAAAAGGTAAATTTTAAAATTATGAATTCTACAAGGAATTTTATATATTTATAAGTATATGTATATATGTACAATATTATATTATTTATATACTTTGTATTTTATCAGCAAAAAAAATGTATAACTGTATAACAAAGATTAAAAAACTAAATATGTTTTGAGTAATTTTACTATATCCATTATTATATACATTTTTATGTGAATAAAATATTATACTTATAACTATTTTTGTTAACCCTTAAATTGTTTTCTGTTTGCTGAGAATCTAACAAATATATTCTAATAAATTTTATACATATTTTACAATATCTATATTTTTGATTAAATCATTTAAGAAGAAAATTCGAAAAAGATTGGTTGTTTGATTCGACATAATTAACTTTTATATAGTTAAGGGGTTAATATCTTTACTTTGTCTGAGTATATATATAGTTTTGTTACATAAGAAGGGAATTATATTCAAACCGTATATATACTTTACATGTTTTTTTTGTAGTTTGTCGTTTTACTTATATATGAACTATAATTTTTTCAATAAAATAAAATATAAACTCTAAACACTATATATTTTAATCACGCATTCGCACCGTAATTTGTGACTTATTAATTTAGTTTCGTGAAATTAAACATTGGGTATGTTGGATTAGATTCCCTTATAAATACTCCCTTGCAAATTTTCCCATTTTAATTCATTTTTCGCATACATTTCAAAGAATTTTAAAGAAATTTTCTTGATATTTTTGAAATTTCGAGAAATTCCATCCACCTCATCGAAGACAAATTCAAAGGATTAGTAGTATATTATTAAGGGATATATTATAAGTAGTTCTGTTTCTAAACAGACTTGACTTTGATTGACTTGAATTTTTGTAAATGGAGGTTTGTACTTTCTGTTTTAGGTTCTAGCAACGTTATTTTATTTTTTTTTCAAAATGGTATTAAAGTTCAACATTTGAAAGAAATAATAAAAATTCATTTATACTTTAATAAATATATGTATACTCTGAGGTATTTAATCTGTATTATTTATAAATATATATAAATGAATGCTTATTATCACATTTTATAAAAAATCAATTCATTATATATATGATTTTTTTTTGTTAAAGTTTTAATTAAAAAATGAAATAAATTATTTAATATAAAATAAAAAACGGATAGTTTTTATATTTAATAATAATTTCATTTATTTTATATATTCCATTCAAAATATTTCGCATTTCGTTTTTAATCATATATTATTGTTTTAGATAGATATATACAAATCAATGTCTAAATAATGTTTTTAGTCTAAATAATTTCAATAATAATAATTGATTTTTTTTAGTTTTTATATTATTATAAAATATATATAGATAAAGTTAATTAATTTTATTTTGCGATTACAAAACAAAAGTTTAATAGATATATAAATTGTAAAAAGATATATCTTTTGAATTATATAAACGCATAAGCATCATTTGTATTACGAAAAGAAATTGAACTATATATGAGTATGTATAAAACATAATTAAATTATTTATTTATATTTTTTCATCTTGATATATGATATCCAGTACGCCAACATACACATATAATATAATGAAAATTATATATTTTTTTTTTGGTATCATAAAGAACGTATTTAAAATATTTATTTAAAAATAAAAACAACCCCTGATATCTGATTTGTTTATAAATATAAAATCGTATAACTATATAACAAAATAGATAAATGAAAACTTTTATGTGAATAAATCTATATTCATCCCTTAAATAAATTTATTTAATTTATACGGAGAATTTTTTGTTTGCCTCTTTTTTATATAAATGATATAAAATTACCCTTAAATAATTGTTATTGTTGGACTAATTAACTCGATTTATTATATATAAAATAATGAATGACACAAAACGAAAGAAAAAAAAATTAATACTTATATTATGCAAATATAAATCCAATTCTCCAATTTGAAATGAAATTAAATTTATTGCTTTGACTGCGGATCTATTCTTAATTTGTTAAATAATTAAATTTTTTATATATCTAAGTAATTCTTATATATTAATTCTGTATATATAGATTTAGCATATAATTATAAATTATATACCGCCACATTTCAAAAATGAATATAATGCTCTGTGTGTCTTAATTAAATCTTAAGTGAATCTCCATCATTTATAAATTATTCCATTCAATAATTGATATTTTTTATTTATATATAAATTTTACAGTTTTTATACAAAATGTGAATATTCCCATAAATATGTTCTTTTCATAACTTTATGTAGCTATGATAATCATAAAGTATATAATAGCATGGATGTACATTTTAAACTCATATCTATATCAATTCATAAAAAAAAAATTCATTACAAAAGAATATATAATCTTTGTTTATCAACTATCCGCATATATTTTCATATTTTACCATATATATAAATATTTTTATATTCATAATTTTTGAATCGCGATTTATTTATAATAAAATAAAATATTTTCAATACTATTTTTTTATATATTGTTATATTAATAATAAAAATGGAAAAATAATGCACCGTACTTGAAATGTGATTTGAATAAAAAAAAATTTATAATTTTAAATTACATTTTAAAATCAATACAATTTATATAATAAAATAGGTATACAATAATAATAATAATTCAATTCTTGTTCATATATACAATATTTATAAATTGGTAAAAAATAAAGTAATTCGTTATATGAAAATCCATAAAATATATAGTAAAAATTAAAATACTCGAATATTTATACGAAAATAATTGACAAAATGAAATATACCGCATGATTTATTAGTTAACACAAAACAGAATTTTTTCTATATAAAGTACTTAATTAAAGTACTTAATTTTCAATATAAAGTACTTAATTAAAACATTTATGATTATTTTACTGAAGACATTTTGTTAAAATAAACAAACCGTTTATTGATGGTATATAAGAATTTTCATAACAACTTTTGGTACTTTTGTGTTCTATACTTAAATAAATCTTTTTTTTGTTCATTACTACGGCAGAACGGCTTTTATTATTTTTATAATAATAATAAAAAAAAATAATCTGTAGAATATAATTTAAAAAAATAAATATAAATCTTAATGAATAAATAAATTCATTACAAAATTTTATATTTGTACATTAACATTTATATATAATATATTTATTAAATAATTTTTACAAGTGGTTTGTTTTATTTTTCTTAATCCATTTATAACTATAATAATAAGTACGAAATTTGAATTGCAATTGAATATATAAAACAGTGTAAAATAAAATTTTTTTTTTTATTATTTTTTATGTATTCTCGATTATTATTTAACTATTTCTATATTTCATATATAATGTATAATAATAATAATAATAAAATTAACATCATAATTTTTACATCTCACGTTTGACCTATAAAAATTTATATACGTTTGTGTACATAAATAAATACTATATATATATATATATATAACATCAATTATATAAGAATAAATTTTCTATATATTTTACTACTTTTTATAATAAAGATTTAGATGTTTTAATATAAATTAAATTAAATTACAAAATGTATGAAAATATATTTATTTTTTTTTAATTTAAGATAAATAAATATATAACAACGACCACAAATCTATATACAAATATAATAATTATTCATAAAATTAAGTTTGTAATATTTGTAAAAATAAAAAAATAACAAATTTCTCACGATGATCGGGGCATTATGATAAAATAAAAAAAATATATATATGTGTACGTAAATTTTTAATGACCTATAGAATTAAATCTGTATATATATGGAAGATTTGTATATTGCTTATTATATATTAAATAATAAATTATATTTTATTTTACATTTACGCATAATAAATATAATTATATTTAGAAAAATAAAAATTGCGTGCTTAATGCATGCGTATATAGATATTTATTTTTCACCGCATGATATTTATATTATTATTATATAATCAAACTTTGGTTTGGTATATATTGAAAAAAAAAAAAAAAAATTATTACTTTTTACATCACTATATTTTTTTTTTTTATACAATTATCTTAAATGAAAAATGTATCTATGTAAAGCTTCTTTTTTTTTATAACATATAGCTTGAAAATTTAATTTACATATACACGATTTGTTACTTTTTTTAAGCATATAGTTATAAAAGTAAAAGTTAAAATATTATTATATAAATATAAATTATTGTTATTTATGTCATTTTATTTTTTTTTTTTTGTATATATGATGAGTTTATATTATTTAAAAATATTATATAATAATAAAATATATAATGGCTCTAAAACATATATTAACAATATTAACATTTTATATATCAATATATGAACAGGTACTTTTTTGTAAAATTGGATATAGTTTTTGGAAAATCAATTATATAGTTTGAGGCCAATGAGGTTTTCAAATTTTCAAATTTGTTTCTATCAAAAATTGATTTCAAATTATGCAAAGAAAAATAAAATGTGTGTATGTGTCTTTCATCAGAACATTCTAACTATTTTGAAAAGAATTTCATAGATTCGTCCATGATAAAATCACACTATATTTATTTTGATTTACTGAACTATTGTATATTAATTCATATATATCACAATCACAAACATTAATATTAACTTATTATATTTATTTGTTTATGTAAAAATATATTTTTTTCATTACTATATATATATATTTTATGGTTTATAGACTTTTTAATGTCAATGTCGTTTGTCGTTATACATATACGCATTTAAGTAGGTATATTATAGTAGGCATTTTATATATATTTTTTGAGTATTGAATTCAATGTTTGTTATGTATATAGTATAATTTATTAACATGTATATATAATGAAAGTGTTTTAAAATTATTATACCATATGAAAAAATATATATATATATATAGGTTGCGGTTTTCATGAATATAACACACATTGTAGATATGTTATTATTTTTTTTTTTGACATCATTTTCATAATCATTTATTTATTATATATATATAGTTGTAATTTCAGCTGATCACTTTAAACGTTTAAATAAACTATAATCAGTTTTAACAAAAAATTAACATCATGATAAGTTAATAACTAATTTATATGAGAAAGTTTATATTTATAAATAGTGTAGAAATCATTTGCATAAGACCACAAAATATATATGGTATTAAAACTAAACAAACTGTTTTTACAAACCTCCTTGAATTATTATGCGATTCCTTGGAATTTTCATTGATTAAAAATGAAATTGATTATTCGAAATTTTTTTTATTTTGCATTTTTAACAATAAAAACCTATAAAACGTGGGCGCGACGCGACGTATGTAAGCTACAATATATTATATATTTTTAATCAAAACAAAAACTGCGAACTAAAAATTAAGTCACTCTCACTTATTTTAACGATTAAATTAAAAAAATACAAACTATATATAGGTATATATAAATAATAATTATATTTGATATTTTAATTTAAATAAATATTTTCACCTGTACAAAATGATAAATTAATATGATATACACGCATCATCGCATTACAATTTATATATAATTTAAAAAAAAAATATAATTGCTAAATAAAACGTTATTTTTTTTTATAAATATAGAAAAAATATGACAGAATGATAGACGCGCTCATATAATTATATAAAATATAATAATTTTGATTTTTATTAATTATTTTTTGTTGTTTTGTTAACAATATATAAAAATATAACCAATGATTAATTGCGATTGTTAAGTTATGAATAGCATTTTATGAAGGCATGGTATATATAATTTTTCATATAATATTCTTTAAAAGTTAATAAAAAATTGTTAATTTATCTTATAGTATATAGATTTGTTTTGATTTCAAAGCCCGTATATTTGATTTTTTCTTCTTATAGTATGATTTTTATTATTATATAATATTCATTATTATTCTAAGAAATTTAAATATAATTAATCTATTGAAATCATATAATAAAATTAAATCGCACATAATAATATTATAAAAGTTTATAGAAAATATCTATATATAATAGACATTTTGTTCAACTTTATATTTTATATATTATTAACGATATACGTGTAAAATCTAAATTTAAATTTACTATATATTTTTTAAAGATATATATTCTTAGAAATTAAAATTGGTTTTTTTTTCTATATATATATATATATATATATTTTACGCCATCGCACATTTTCAAATGAAATATATATAAATACAATTTAATGTACTTTTTTTTTTGTATTTCTAGTAAATATTTTTTGCAGTATTTAAAACTATATATATACCGTGTGGATACAGTGAAAAAAAATACAATGAAAAATATACAAAATTGTAATTATATACATTAATCATATCGTTTAAATATGAACAGTATACAGTATATAGAATCTCGTGTTTTAAAATAAGTATATATATTGAACTGTTAAATATATTTTTACGTTAAAAACTGGAAAATAATATTTTTTCAAATTTGAAAATTCAATTATCACTTCTTTAATTCTATAATTAATTTAACTGGACTAGTTACGATTTCTGAATCCCAACAATTTGTTTTCCATAAAGTTTTTTCTGAGGTAATCACTTAAACCCTTAAGTTTATAATTTGAAAAACCAAAATAAATTAAATAATAATAAAATTTTACACTGATATAAGTCTGAACGTTCTTGGGCGTTGTCTGGATACTCAGGCCAAAGTCATTTTATATAATTTTAGTCATTTTCATTAACTTCAATATAATAATCGATTAATTATCCGTGAATAAATATAAATTACTAAAGTTGGGAATTTTTATTTTATTATTTTTAACATAATCATATTGATATATAATAAATGAATATCAAGAAACATTTTCACTTTCAATATATAAATAATAAATAATTTACGCTCATTTATAGAACCAACATAATTATATATTCATCCTTTCAAAAAAACAAACAAATTTATATTATCTTAGACCTTGATATATATGTATGCTGCGATTTGTATATATACTGTATTTTAAGTAAACCTCAATATATCATATATATTTTAATGTTGAGTTTAAATTTATCAATAAATTAAATATATCTAAAAAAATACATAAATATAAATTATTTTAATAATTTTATTAATGAACGCATATAAATAAATTTATGTATAACTATATATATATATAAAAACAACTTTCTCAATTGCAATAGATATATATTATTATATATGCATTAAAACAAAAAAAAAATCAACATGCATTTATTCATCGTGTTTTTTTTATTATAAATATCTGATCCCTTCTTTACTTGTATATTTAATTGTATAAAAATAAAGAAAAATATTATCACTGTATATATAAACCAGTTTATAAAATATATATATATATACATAAATATATATCAAAATCAAAATACCTTACATATACAGGTATTCTTTATATATACAAAAAAAAACGTCGCTATTATCAATTTTGTATATATATATATATATAGAAATATTTTTTATATCGCCATTTCAAATTAAATTAATGCAAAAATAATAAAAACTAAATATACATAATATATTTATTATAATGTAAAAAAAAAATGTATTACGTAAACATTTTTACATAAAATATTATTATAATATATAACTTCCAATTTCCCATATAGCATCGCATATATGCGTATAAATACAAAAAAAATAAAATTAAATAAAATAACGATTAAAACAATTCCGCATACAAAAACACCATCACTTATTATTGTGAATATATATATATACTATATGTAAATGCGAGATGTTCGATGTTATGTAACACATCTCACATTTATAATTATATTTTAATATATTCATAAACGAGTTTCCGAGAAATCTTTTAAATGTCGCTATATATATACTAAAATTAATATTGTATCTTCTTCAGCTTTTTTTGTTTTTCCTCTATTTGAAAAACATATTACAAAAAAAATAATACATATTTAAGCTGTATATGCAGTTCCGTTTATAAATTAATTTAAAATTTATATATATATAACAACTAACAAGATAATAAGGAAAAAACCATTATATAAATTTTTCAATTAATATAAACAATTTCTCTAAAAACTTTTCGAATTTTTCAGATAAGCCTGCGGTAGATATCGAATTTTAAAAATGCGAATATTGCGGGTGTTATAGAAACGAAATGAGATATTCGTAGAATTTCTATATAGGGACGAATTTGGAATTGTTGGATTTTAATTCACAATGTAAAAATACATGTCACAATTTCACAATTTTATATATCCAAATATCGTATATACAAAATTTTAAACATAACACTGATTTTTTAAAAGATAAAAATGAGAAAAATAAATAAAATGAAGAATATCGCGGAAAATTTTCAAGGGAAAAGAAAAATAAAAGAAAATCAAATGTGAAAAAAACGGTTTAGTTTTCAAAAATTCAACTAATAAGTTACATACACATTACAGGTACATGCTTTAAAAAAACATAATACAAAACGCGTGAACTCTATATATTGTACAAAAGAGTTGATTTTTTTTTTTTTTAAATAAACGACGAACCGTAAAATTCATTTTTTTATATATGCAAATTTAATGGAAATTGTTTTACACAAAATTAGCGCATTTAAATCATATATTTTGCATCAATATATATATTTTATATACATGAAATATTTTATATAAAAACAAAAGAAAGTTATTAAGCAGTGAATATTTGCTTTGATATACATTAATATTACTGTATATAATATAAAAGAAATGAATATTTATTGTTAAAAAATTATATTTTATAATAATTTTTTAACGTATATTATTTCCGATTTGAATTTAAAAAAAAAAAACATCCTTATTTTTATTCCTTTCACTTTTTTTTACATATATATATACATATAGAATTTTTCTTCACTTATATAAAAATAAGTGAATAAATATGAGAAAATTTGATATATAATAAAACATTTTTTTTTTGTTATTTTTAATTTTTTTGCTTTTTGAATCGAAACTTGTTCTACACAACACAACACACATAAATCGTCCAACTTGCTTTCATGCGAATTTTTATATTTATTGATATTTTGCAAACTTTCCATTATATTATTTTATTTAAAAAAAAAAAAGTGTATCAAAAATTTAAAAACAAAAAAAAACTTACCAGCAATGGCTAGTGTAACAATAAAAATAATTTGATTTTTCATGATTTCTTCTTTTCAGATAATTTTGGTTCTTTAGTTTTTTAAACCTTTGAATCAATTTTTTAAAAACAAAATAATATATTTTTAAAACACCATATATATATATATATTTTGTTTTTTTTTTTTCAAATTGCAGATATAATATAATAAGTTATGTAACACACATGTAAATTTTACCAAAAAAAGAAATAAACACTTTTAAATTATATAAGTAAATGTAAAAAATTAGACACAATTTCTTGAAGATATATATTTTATTATTTTGTTACTCCACTTCTTCTTTTTTTGCAGTGATGTTTCTTTTGTTCGAATTGTTTTATATAACCAATAATAATAATGCATATAATATTTTTATTTTTTTATTTATAAAAATAAAAGTAGCGAGCTTTAATTTTCTTGTTTATTTTTATATACGCATATAATAAAGCAGAGCGAAGGTGTAGTGAACCTTTATAGAGTAGTAACAAAATTAAACTGCCGGTTAAAGTGAAAGAGTTACAAGTTTTTAGTTAATATAATAATTTTTACTCTATATATATATACATATATATATATAGATATATTTATTTTGTGGTGGTATCAATCCAAAAAAGCCATTCATTTGATTTGATATAACTTTATAAATTTTAATATACATTTATGAATAAAAAAAAAATTATTGATCATCATCACAAATATATATATTCAATAAAACGTGTTTTAATAATTTATGTTTTATATTTTATTTTCAATATATACACAAAACAGTTTTAATTTCTTAAATAAAAAAATAAATCTATATATATATAAAATATAATTTGTTTTTGTAATATTACCCTCTAAAAAATACAAAAAGAAATATATATACAATTAATATTTTTATATAAGGTAAAAATTTTATCATTTTTATATATTTTAATTTTTTAATTAATTAAATAAATATAACATAAACATATATATGATAAAATACGCGATTGGTTTTATATCGCATCTTCAAAATAAAAAAAAAAAAATGTTTTTAAATTTTATAAATCAAGTTATATACAAAAAAAAAAAAACTTTTACTTTCTAAATAAAATGTTGCGATTTATTATATATTGTATAAATAAATAAATATGATTTACATTTTTTGTAAATTAATTTCGAAATGTGATTTTTTGAGTGATCTCTGATTGATAGAAATTATATTATCTAAAATTGTTTTGGGTTTAAAAATAAAAAAAATGCAATAATATATAGCGAAATTGGATAATAAATAAAATGGAATACAAAAAAATATTTAGTAAAGTAAAGAAAAAATAAAATAAAAATTGCAATATTTATCAATTTGTTTGTGCAAATATTACATTTTTTTTTTTATTTTTGGTATTTTAATTTATTATATTAATTTATATATATATAGTTGAATTGGTGATATATTTTGCAAACGGAGAGAGTATTTTATATATATATTTATATATATTGATATATAAATCATATTATATATATATATATATATGAATTTGAATATAATATATAATAAGTGATAATTAAATTAATATATTGACATTTCATTTGTTTTAAGTTTATTTATATACTATATATATACCGATTCAGGGAGGTTGTCTTGGTTTTGTCGAGTTTTTTTAATACCTAAGTATTTATTTTACTGGTAATTTACCTGTACGAACCCATGCAAATACGAGATAATTAATGTGTTATGATCTTACCGAAGTAACATTGTTACACCTATAAATATAACCAGCATATGTATATAGATCACCTTTAATAATTGATTTTCTTTTAATGTTGACGATATATATTATATCATCATAATCTATAAAATATGAAGTGTAGGTAGCAAGCAGTTTCTGAGTGCTTCCGAAGTAACATATCCCGAAATGTTCATAAATCGACTGCAGTGAAAATTTTTTTCATTATATTTTATATAGTTGACAAAACTTTATAATAATTTTCTTGTGATATAAAGCAGCCGTCTGGTGAAAATCAAAATATACAATACAAAATACAAATTATTTATGATTTTTAATTTTTTCAATTTTATATATAGATATATATAAACGTTTTTTACGTTTCTACAATTTCTAATTGAATATGATCAAGTTTAAAATTAAAGAACTATTATTTACGCACTATATATAACTTTTACTTAATATTTTATACCAGAATGTCATTTTTTTCTTTGGCTAATCAATTGGCATTTTGGTTCTGGATGTTTTGATAAAAAAAAAACAATTAAAAAACGTTTCATGTTATATTTTCCAATTCGCGTTGCTTCCGCTACCGCATATACAATTAATGAATATTTGGGAAAAAGAAAAAGAGTGCCGTGTTCCGAAGATTTTTTTTTTCCTAAAATAGCTATATAATATTATATAAATTTGCTTTTCAAATGATAATCAAAAGAACGCATTTCCGTTTATTATTAAAAAATTTTCAATTAAATTCATCATTTGAATTAAATAAAATTTAATTCAATTATAAATTCGCCATATTATTATTATTTATATACATAAATATCTATATGAAAAAAAAATCCATTTATTTTTAACATTTTTAAACAATGTGATGAATTTTTAATTTAAAATATTTTATAATAAATGCTCTTTTTTTTTATAATAAAAATATAATATTCTTACCATATTATTATAAATTATTTATATTATTATTACAATAGAATATATATGTTTATTTATAAATAAAATATACAAAAAAATAAATCGTAGGTGATTAAACACGCAATGATTTAAAAAAATTATATTCACAAATGATATATATTATGAAATAATAATATATAGTGAAAATACAAGATGGTTTATATTGATTTATTAAGAATGTATATGATGATGATGAGGCGGTTCTGCACAACCAAAAGTACACAGAAATTACTGCAAAAATACCCTATTGGGGCATATATGAATTGGTTATTGATCAAAAATTAATCAATAATAATCGATTTAATTAATCCTTTTTTATTTTTATTATAAATATATGGTTTTTATATATAACTTCAATAAAAGAAACAAACATTTTTGGCAAACTTAAAGAAACAATTATTTGCCAGTGTTTTGCGATCATATACCGTCCTGTATAATATAAGATAATTTTGAAATTAAGATTCAAATCTTTTTTCTTTTTTTATTTCTTTTTTTTGCTATCCAAAAGGTATATTTTAACAATTATGTATTTTTTTTTTTTGATTTTTTATTATACTTTGAGAAAAATCATTTAGATAAATTATGAATGTCCTTTGAATTTCTACATAATTAAATAATATACGAAAAATTTATAGTCTATTGAAAAATTCGCTTTTGAAATATTTCGTAATTTTTTTGGGAAATACCTTGAGATATGCAAGTGTATATATATTAATAATAAGATATAACTCCCGCGGTTGTTAATATTATAATATATATAAAAATCACCAACGTTAAATTATTTTATATTCAAAAAGTAATTTAACTGTGTAATTGTTAAAAATATTTTAATGCATTTAAGAATTTTTTGGATTGGATTTAATACACACGCATTTATTATTTTTATTATTAATAATATATACGTATACTCTCTATGTTTCTGCACAAACAATAAATTAATTTATTTAAATAAATATATTATTGCGATTTGTGTATTATTTTTTTTTCTATTTATATATCGCTGTTATATTATTGTTTATAGTCTGCGTGCGTTATTTAAATATATATAATAGAATAAAACAAATAATTATGATATTTATTATTATACAATTTTTAATATGTGTATTTTGTTTTACCATTCATATAATACATTTTTTTTCACACCTTTACTAATTTTATTGTTAATTATTGAAAGACTATACTAAAAAAATATTTATATAATTTTTGCAAACATAATTTATTTTTTTAAAAACATTTTTTTTTAAATAATTGCACATATCGCGAGTATTTACATTTACATTATACAGGTGTGTTTCAGTAGTTATATAGCCCAAACGTTAATTGACTGGTAAATTATCTGTACCAAAAAATCGTCCGGGAAGGGTTGGTCTAATTTCAACAATTACAGTAAATTATAATTCGTTGATTAAATTATAAGACGTTATAAGCTTTAACTTTTAAACCATATTGAATCAAACACAAAATCGTATAGGTAGTTATAATAGCTAATTGATACCGAATCAGCCAAATATTACTTAGGTAATAAAATTACCGACTGCGATTTTCCAATTTAGGGTACTATGCGGTAGTGTTTTTATTACTGGTAATATTATTACCATATTTTGAATGTTTAAAGTCATTAAATTACCGATTTATAAGCAGATTTAGGCAAGAGGTATTCGTATGGTAATATAAGTACTCTTTTAATACTGACATAACCAAGTAGTAACAAAATTACCGTCATATTCTGGTAATATTCTTACCGTTGTCTCTTTTTATATATAAAAGTCGTAACAAAATTACCATTCTTTAATTGTTCAAACATGTCTGTATTATAAAATCAACAAATGTATGTCGATCTACCCTATTTTTTCGATGATTGTAGGTCAACTTTTATATTACTTATAACTATTATTATTATTATTATAACTTTTATATCAGGGTGAATTCGAAATGAAATTAAAAAAAGAATAACAAAAAGAAATAATTAAAAAAGTAGACAGGAATGTTGTGCGCTCACGTTTCCACGTGTTTTTTTTTATAATTGATTATACAAAATAATAGTCGTTAAGGCACATCATTCTTTGAAAAGCATTACATTTTGTTACAAACATTGCACATGCATTCGCATAAAAAAAAAAATAAAAATTTATTTTTATTTTTATTTATTTATATAATATATTGAAATCTAATGAAAGCTATATATTTTTTATATAGTTTATTTTATTTTTTTCATTTCAGTTGCATTTTATGTATAGTATTATGGTTGTTTTTGAATCGGTACTGACAGGATAATGCATATACCTCATCTTTGGCATTACCTAACCGTATCGCATTCTTAAACTGAAGCATACACTCAGCATTCACGGGAATATGGTATTATATCATAAAGCTTATCAGCAAGATTCAATAGAAAAGATATTTTGAAAGTTACACACTGCGTTATATCTAAGTTATATCCTTCATCTGCGTATGTTATCGAGTCGAATTCTTACTTAATTCTTATGGATAAACAAGTTCCCGAAAAGATTAGTTCAAGGGTTTGGGTACCAAAGAAATAATTCTCCTTCAATATATGTTTGACTCGCTACCATCACCTTAGTTATATTTCAACAAAAGAATTACATTTCAATATAAAAAAAAACTTTATTGTGGATGTTTTAATTTTGAATACTATTTAATTTCTGAATTTTAATTTTAAGCAAATGTTAAATTTATTTATTTATTTTTTAGAAATGAATTTATTATTAATCGTATTTTTATTTTTTATTTTTTCATATCATATTATCATTGTATAGGTAATTTTTATTATGTTTTTTATTATTATGTGATTTTCTTCATTTTTTTTTATTCAATGTGTGTGATTTTTTTTTTTTTTTGTTAAATCTAAATAAAAATTTATCATTTAATTCCATCTTTAAAATTCTCGTCGGTGATATTTATCGGGATCAAAATATGATGTAACAACAACACGATCACTAAATTTACGACCGGTAAGTGCTTGTTGTGCCTTTTGACAATCCACAATTGAATTGAATTCAATGAATACCTTTTAAATTTAGAAATAATATGATTAATATGACATATAAAAAATAATACCATTAATTAAATACGCGTACCTTTCCACAACCGGGAACTTCAACGCCATCAATTGGTCTTGGTATTTCAACGCTACGTACAACACCATATTTATTACATTCCTCTTTAATATCCTCTAAAATATCATCATATTCATCTTCATCACGTAATTCATCGGGTGTCACCATATTCAATAGACATAAAACTTCGGTGGGCGGTCCGCTAGTGCCGACCAACGATAAACCGGGTACTTGTATTTGTACCGGTGCCGGTTGTCCAGCTACTGCTGTATTCTTTGCACCTACACTTGCACGTTGTACTATTAATTTTTTATCACCCAATTGCATACCATTTAAACCAGCAATTGCCTGAAAAGTATGTTTTTTTTGAATTATTTAAATGATATTCGAAAAATAAAAAAAAAAAAAATTGATAATTGGAAAAGTAAAATAAAATTATTATTTATTATAAATTACCTGATCAGTTATTGCATAATCAACATATTCAGCAAATGCATAACCTTTACTTAAACCAGTTGCTGCATCTTTTACTAAATTAAATGCACGTAATTGTCCAAATGATAATAAAAGTTCTTTTACCTGTAATATTTGAATTTTAATACACATAATATAGATTAATAAATGTTCTTATTAGTTTTAGTAGTTGAATATTTAAATTTTATTTTTTTTTGTGTTTTAGCTAATTTTTACTGAATGCGCCCGTTAATTATTTCAATTTTCAACTATACGAATTCATTTGCTAAATATTTTTAAATGGCAATTTACGTTTGAGTTTCTGTAATTGTATGAATCAAATATTTTTTCCTTTTTTTTTTTGTAAATTGGATATTAAAAATAAAAGAAAAATGAACACTAGCCCAACAAATTTTGACGACAAATTAAATTACTTTGTATCAAAATTGAAAATTACGTGAATGGACAAACCCAGTTTATAATTCATTGAACAATTCATGCCGGAATTGTAATGGGACAGAAATGAATGAAAACCTACAGATTGTTTATTTTAAAACAATAAATGGTTGAAAAATTGATCATACACTCAAAAATAAATTCTAGATAATTGAATAAAAAAGAAAAAAAAAATTTGATTCAATTAAAATTACAACTCATTCGTCATTTACTTACCAATTTTTTTTAATAAAATGAAAAAAAAAAAAAACAAATTGAAAAAATTAAATGAAAAATAAAAAAAAAACCGAAAAACAATCCCTCTTTTTTTTATTTTGTTCTTATTCTCTAAACGAATTGATTTAGTCATCCCAATTTATTAAGTCTCATTCATAAAATTCAATTATATAAAAGATGACAATATTTCATTTATAGACAAACAACAATATCAAAACAAAACAAATGACTTCACTTGCCTCTTATTAATTGTTTTTTTTTGTATGTGTCTTTTAATTAATTATAATAGAATTAAAATTCCATTTAATTTTTTTTATTAATAAATTCATTAATCCATATTAATTCGCCCTCCTCAAAATTGTAGAATTAAAATCTGATCTATTGATTTTTGTTAAGGACATGTTTTTTTTTTTTTAATATATTTGGAAACATTTTTTGTGCGTTTTTTTATTTTTTACTTTCAATTATTTATAGCGTTATTCTATTTTTAATTACGCCCAATTTGAAGATACACAAATGAAGATGTATTTTTATCTGTGTGTTTTGGTTTTGTGGTATTTTTATTTTAATTTTTATTAAAATGCAGCACGACACAGCACGTAAATCAAGTGCTATAATAAATTTATAATTAAAATTAATTAATATCAAAATAACAATAAATAAAATTTATTGTGTATTATAGAAATTAATTAATTTTTATTCTGAAAATATTGGAAGAAAAAAAAAATGTATTGATTGTCTGAAGAGTTGTGTTCCTATTTTTTAAAAAAAATATTTTTTTTTTATTTGTTTTTATTGAAACTGAAAGTGAAAAGCTGAAAATAGAGCCTGAAAAATTGTATGGAAAATGTTCAACAAAAATAAATACATTTTTCATTTAAAAATTGCGATGCTGTAAATTAAATTAAATAAAATTAAAAAAAAAAATCTGTCGTAAAATCTGAAAACGCGTTATTTTTGATATATTCTGTGCTGGATTTGTACTGTTATAGAAGTTTGAAATGAATGATTTTATCATTCTTGTAAAATGTAATACGGCTGGCTTGCATTAAAATATACATACATTCATTTTTTTTTAAACATGTTGTATGATTCGATTGAATGTAAATCATCTAGAAAAAATTTTTCTTTCACATCATCTATAGAAATTTACCTAAATTCAATTGAAGAACGGAAGAAAACCCTTCATAAAAACTGAATTGAAAAGTTAATGTTTTTGTAAAATCTTAGTTTAAAGATAATTAAAATTGATGAATTGATATTCAATTCATTGGATTTTTGTTTGATGGAATAAATAGAAAGAGTTCTGGTGGTTGCCAAAAAAAAAAAACAAACTATCAACTCTATACAATTTGTGTTATGAATAGGAAAATTAGTAATTTTAATTTACAGAGATGAGAGATTGATCAGAAGTGTAAAAATCGCGCGATTAAGCACATCGTGAATCACTGAACTAGTAAATTGTCTGTTTATTTATCCGAAATAATTTCCGGTCATAATCAAAACTGAAATTCTAACCACTAATGAATAATAAGCAAATTATTTAATGGCTAATTAAAAGGAAAAAATCTTTACATTGTAAATTGGAAGTTGATAGTTCCTTTTTCTTTTCTTTTTTTTTTTTTGTATTATTTATCATCACGAATTGACGAATATTATAATTTAAAAATATAAATACCATTGAAAAGTATCATATAATTTAAATCAAAATATACAAATTTTAGTAAAAAAAATTGTAAAATAGATAATAGTTTTAATTAAAAATTTCTGAGTAATGTTTAAAGTACTTTACAGTCCAAAAGCAAAAGGGATAAGTTACTTTAAAGTTTTAAAATAATCATTTCACCTTTCTCCTCTCATACATCTTAATACATCATTTTGTTTTTTCATATTACAACATAATTTCATTTGAAATACATTTTAAAAAAAAGACCTAAATTGAAAAAAAAAACTATTTGGCTGAAAAATAATATACATTTACTGAAAACAAAAAAAAACGGAAATAAATTTGTCGTACTTGAATTATTTACTTTCATTAGCAGCACACAAAAAAAGATGTGTATACTAAATAAAAAAAAAACAAATCACTAAAAAAAAATCAAAAAAAAAACCTAAAAACCTAAAAGGAACTCTGAAAAATAACAAATTTTTGGTTGTTTCACTTTTGAATTTTTTTTTTGAGGAACGTTGGATGGAATTGGAATAATTCCTTTTATTTTTCGCTAAAATCTATGGAAGAAATATTAAGAAAAATATGATATTTCATTTTTTTCCAATCGATTTTTACCGTGAACGGTGGTGTGAAGTGAATGACGACGACGACGACAATCAAACAATTCAGAAAAATTCAATTTGTGAATTTTCATCAAATAAAATCTACCAAAAACAAAATGGAACTGCTTTCATCTTGAAACATTGATGAACTAAACAAACATCTCTAAAATGAATTTTGTTTTTTTTTTTTTGGGATGATTTATAAGACGATTCATATAAAAAAAAAAAAAAAAAAAAAAAACATTACAACATAATGCCAAAAACGAAATAATAATATTTTGTGTGACAAAATCACATAAATTTTTTTTTGGTATAGTTTAATTGTTGGTTTTTTTTTTTGTAATTCAAAAGAGCATGACAAGATGACACACATGTATCAAACACATTTGTTTTTAATACACTTACTTGATCCTCATTCAAATAATTTGGTAAACCACCAATAAATATTTTATGTGGTGAATCGGGTACAACAGTACTGATTACACCACCCGGTACGGTTATTGCTGAACCTGTATCGGTCATACCTGGCATCGGTTGATAATCATGTGGTCGTCGTATTTTTAAACTTTGACCTTTAAAATTAATACCATCAAATGCCATAGCCTGAGTGGTTTCATCAATTGATCTAAAAATAAAATATGAAAAAATATAAATAAAATCCTATCTTTGAATTGAATTCAAAACATAAATTCCGTTAAAAAAAATAATATACCAACGTACCTAAATTCTAAAAATGCAAAATTTTTATCCAAATTTATTTGACAAGCAAGTACTGGATTGCCAGCGGCTTGTGCCAAACCAGATAAATGCATTTGTTGATTGAAAAATTCCATCATTTCTTCTTCGGTAACGCCAAACGGTATATTGCCAACATATAAACGACGTGCCTGTCTCGTTATCGTTGAACCAACAACGGGTACGGCTGCCTGTGGTGTATCCGCAACAATATTTGCTGGTATTTGTCCGGCTGCCTGCATTGCCTTGTACTGTAATGGGGTTATGTGCTCAAAGCCGGGTGGCGGTACATCCCAATACAACGATGGCTTACGTCTACGTGAACGTGCATTTTTACCACGCGGGGAACGTGAACGACTACGACGCCTTCCTCCTCCACCACCGCCGCCACCACCACCACCACCTCCACCTTGATTATCACGTGATCGTGAACGACGTCTTGGACTTCGAGATCGATCTCGGGATCGATGACGACGTGTATTTCCACGTTCACCTACTCCGCCTCTCGGTTCACGATCTAAATTTAACAAAAAAAAAAACCAAAATTTATATTTCCATTTAATATTATTATTAATCCACTATACGGTGACGGACCGCACATTTTCTGGTGACCGAAACATATTACGTTTAGTATTTGGGAAAATTGAAAATGTTTATACCGATTTATTTAATCGAAGAACTTTGGATATGAAAGTTTGATCAGAAATAGGGTAAAATTCGTGTTGTTTTGGTGGTTAATTTTTTTCTGAATCTTTTCACTGAACCCCAAGCGGGGTATTTTTGGGAATTGAATCAATCAATCGCAGTGTGGCACATCATTTTACATTAAAATGTTGATTGATGATAAATTTATTTAAATTTCCCCATGACCACAACACACGTTCACTTATTTCAGTCAGATCCTGGTCGTGTTAATTATCAACAAAAAATCACTATAACTGCTGCAAATTGGTTTTGATAACAACAAAACATAATCGTTTGATATTTTGCAGGTATATAGAAAATGCCATTCACATTCGTTCAAAAAGCATATCAATAATTTCCCATAAATAAATTCCATTAATTTAAGTTCTGTTTTCATTTTCCCAAAAACAATAAATGCATAATTTGTTTATGGTTGGTGGATGATTAGTGGCACTGCATAAAACGAAAAATTCTACCGGACGCACGCACACAAAATAAATAAATAAAAAAAAATGCTTAGTTTTTTATATTTACCTTCAGCACCCATTTCTTTGATTTTTTTAGGGGATTTTATTCACTTTAATAATATATAAATAACTAAATTTTATCCAAATGTGGGTGCGTGTATAAATTTTAATTTATTTATATTTATTTATATTAAAATAGAATAAAAAATATATTTAATTGTTTTTCTTTAAAATAATAAATCATCAAAAGAATAATGAAAACAATGAACAATCACACAAAATAATTGAATATAATATATATAAATAAAAATTTTTCAATAAAATAAAATGGTGCAGCGAAGCGGTTGTTTTCCGAAAGTGACAAGCGGCGTCGGCTGTCAGAATTAATTAGATTTTATTTTACAGTGTACAGAACTTCATCATTTTCGAATTCTGAGCAATGAAATTTATAGATAAAGAAGTTTTGTTCATTTGTTGTAAAATATTTAATTATTTTTTTACAGAAATTATACAATTAATATATTTAATATTTTAATAATAATAAAATATTAATTTTTATGATAAAGTCAAGATTAACAATGATCAAATTGGCTAATTTCAATCCGTATATAATTTAATTAATAGAATTTAAAATAACTATAATTAAAAAAAATACATTTACAAATTTCTTTTTTTAATTAATTTAATGTTCTATCAATTTTACGGTTTCCTACATTTATATATTATTATACTTTATACAAATTATTATTATATTAAATAAAATAAAAAGACAAAATTTCTTTTTAACTAACAATTAATTAATATGTATGTATCCATCCATCCATCCATCCATATATTAACGTGCCTTTGGTTGTGGTAATCTAAAATTAGCCATTTCAACTTCTGCTTCAGCATAGCTCATTTTATTATAACAAAAATATTCGGGTACTTTATAATTTCCCGTAGCTGATGCACCTGGTCCTACCGGTGATGTAATTGGTTTTACACAATTTTTGCTAAGTCCAGCCACATTACTTTTAATGGCATCTCCTCCAGCACCGCCACCACCAGCAGCAGATTTCAATGGTTTATTATTATAAGTTGATGATGAAGAACCACTACTTTGACTGTAATTACGACGACGTACCAAATATTTTGTTACATTATTTAAACGTAAAACTTTTTGAAAATTCATTATTTTATTCGATTTATTTTTTTTTAATTATTTAAGAAAATTTTGCAAAAAAAAAAATAAATAGTGTTGATATAACAATTTTGACAATTTTTCTAATTTATTTATACATAAATAAATAAATATTGATTATTGATAACACATTCGCTATATTTCGCTCTAAATTAAATATCTGCTCCTTCCAATGAGCGAGTAAACTTTTGTTGAAATCTTTTCATAACGTGGAGTGACAAATTCGAATCTACACAATGGGCTACACAAAAGAACGATCTTTTTCCATTTTTAAAACCAAAACTAATCGGAATAAAAAAATTATAGAACAAAAATTCATAGCAAAATACAACACATAAAAAATATCCACAAATTGAACTATTACAATTTATGCTCCAAATCTTCAAAAGTGATTTCATAGAAAAGATGTTTGAGATATGAAAAATTACACCGAAATTACTCAGTTTTTATGTAAGTGAATTTGAAAAAAAAATATTCGGACCCGATGCATTTCAAAAGATGTCTTCCATAATATTTCTATTTTGAATAATTTTTTTTATTTTTATTTATTTATTATTTAAAAAAAATTAAATTAAAAATACTTATATTTTATTATAAAAATTAATTAATTTAAAATTAATTAAATTAAGAGTTTTTCTCACATATTGATAATAATTAATTTGTTTTTTTTTTAATACAATTAAGTATAATTGTTTTGTTTTGTTTGTATAAATTGTTAATTTTTTTAGTTAATTATTTTACAGAGTTGTTGGTAATTGAAGATATAATTGCTTATATTTAAATTAACAATAAAATTACTTATAATAAATTTTGATAAACTTAAAAATATCAAAAAAAAAAAATTGATTAAAACAACACAGGCAAACCAACATAAATAAATAATAAACTTTATATGAACAAACTTTATATGAACTCGCACACATTCCCACATTTGACATTTATTTATATTTTTATTCAGCTCCGGTTCTAGTGTAATTCCCTCTGGTGCCCTCATTCCGGAAACTGTTTCCACACATCACCTATATTTGTAAGAAAATACAATACCTATTTTGATTTTATTTTAATGACTTTTGGCTATGGAACAATTAATTCCTCATTAACAGCTGTTTTATAATGTAAAAAAAACGACTAAAGTATGTGACCCTCCGCGGCCCTAGGTTTTTTGTGGCATTACACCATTCGTAAGAACGGCCATTACTGTTTTTTTTTTTATTAATACATTTTGTTTTGCGCACGCAAATAAACAAATATGTAATTTGCTTATCACTTATCAGCAAAATTTTAAAGTGCCAATTAAAAACGTTAATTTTTTTTTTTTGCTTGTGTATTTTTCTCTTTAGCTGTCTTTTATTTTCTCATGTGTTTTTTATTTTTTTTTTTATTTTTTTTAATACTCCAGTAAATTGCGACGCATTTTAAATAATTAAAAAAAAAAGTTTTTTAATTTTTATAAGAAATAAAAGGGGTTTAATAAAGCAAGTATCCAAAAATTGATGAAAAAAACGAAATCAGCATGTCTAATAACTTTGATGTAGCTTGTGTTGGATCATGTATTATGGATTTTATAAGGTATATATTTATATATAAATCACATGTGTTTTATTATGTTGTCATAGAGTTATAATGAAAATGAAAAAAAAAACACAAATCTATATATATATATATAGTTATGTGCCACGATTGCCAAAACCCGGTGAAACATTACGGGCTACATCATTCCAAACGGGATTCGGTGGTAAAGGTGGAAATCAATGCATTGCAGCTGCCAAATTAGGTAGTAAAACAGCTATTATTGGAAAGGTTTGGAATATTATTATAAAGTTGCTTAATGTTCACAATACGATTTCTTTTTTCATTGTGTTTATGTAATCGTCGTGCGTTGGGCCGACACACTTAACACTACTATATATATATATATATATACATGTATGTGGATATTTAGGTTGGTTCCGATAAATTTGGTGATGACTATTTAGCGCAATTAAAAAAGGAAAATGTTTATTGTAAATATGTTAAAAGTGCCGAACAGGAAAGTACGGGAGTAGCATTAATAAATGTTGCCGATAATGGTGAAAATCAAATTGTCATTGCAACCGGTGCAAATGCATTATTATCACCGGACGACGTAGATGAGGCAATTCATGATGTACTTTCAAAGGCCAAGGTTTGTTATGATACATATATTATTATATTTGGAACATACAGAATTGTTTTAATGTGTGTGTTTTTTTTATATATAGATATTAATTTGTCAATTGGAAACACCATTATCCGTAACATTGGCAGCATTACGACAATTCAAAGGTATTTCTATATTAAATGCTGCACCAGCTTTAAATGTAACATCATTGGAATTACTGACACTTCCAACAATATTATGTATAAATGAAACTGAAGCAGCCACAATGACGAAGTGTTCAGTTTCCAATATTTTGTAAATTGCACATTATATATGAATATAAATAATTTGGAATGGAATATATATTATAGGCCTTTTATATTAATTTTTGTTTTGTTTTATAGTGAAGCAAAACGTGCATTAACTCATTTTTTGTGTATTGGATGCCGTACGGTAATCATAACGTTAGGTGAAGAGGGTGCAATATTTGCAACTAATGATATATCAAAAGCAAAGCATATTCGACCGACTAAAGTGAAAAATGTTATTGATACAACGGGAGCCGGTGATGCATTCATCGGTGCACTGGCTCATTTTCTAGCTAAATATCCAGATTTTTCATTAGAACAACAAATTGGTGCAGCCTGTGAAGTTGCAACAATGTCCGTTAAAAAACTTGGGACCCAATCAAGTTTTCCGCGATTTAATGATTTACAATTTAACATTGAAAATCATCAATTCAATTGTGTTGATGTGTAATTAATAACATTAAGTTACCGAAACGTATATAGATATTTATTTTCTCACTTTGTTTTGGGAGTTTACGGGCGCCGCAATTCCAATTTTACAATCAAAAAGCGCAATTACATACATTTTTTTAAAAACGTTTCTATTATAAATATAGTAAATACTTTCTGTTAAAAGAAATGAAGAAAAAAAACACACACACACAATAAATTGTATTAACATTTTATTATATATAGTTAAAAATATATTGTATGAAAATGTTTACACATTAAATAAATAAAACTCTATATATATATATATATTTTTGTTAAATTGAACATAATTTGAAAATTTAATTAAAAAAAATAGTTAAAAATACAAAACACTTGGTAAATCAAACATAAATCACTCCGTTTTCCGTTATTCCTTTAATTTTGTCCGAAATATTTAAAAAAAAAAAAAACAACATAATTTATTTTAACTATCAAATATAAATATATTTTGTACTAGTTTTCTTTTTAATTTATTTTGCCGGGGGGTCCGTCGGATACGGACGGCGGGATAGTGAATTATCATTATTTTTTAACCCGCTCCTCAACGCACTGATATGATGATGCTTTTATTATTTTAACATATTAAAGGTTGGTTTATACACCAATGGATTCTTGGTATGCGATACACGCGAGTATTTTATTCTTTTTAGTCGAATTCTGCGGTGCGCATAGGAGTTTTTTTTTTACGAATTCAGTAGGTACTAGGCAAAATTAATAGTAAACATTTCTGGCAACGCAAATAAGACCATTAAAATTATTATTAAAAAATTATACTGCAATGAAGATCTAAAGCTCAGATTTCACCCACACACGAGAAAATATCCGCGAATGTTTCATTTTCTATTTGTTTACAACACTTAAAGGCGTGAACATATACCAACAGAAGCAGTGAAAAATTTACATAAATAGAAATAATCTGTTTTTTGAATAGAATTAAAAGAGACTAGAAAGATCGTGAGAGAAAAATTGATACCATAAAAAGCCACCATAAAAATGTATAGATGCATTAATTTGATAAATATCTCTCAAATTTTCCTAAAATGGCGATCGAAAATGCCAAATAAATCTCATAATTTTTTTTTAATAAAAAAAAAAAAAACTACAAAAACAAAAAAAAACATAAACAAACAAAGTTATTGTGAAAAAGAAATTAAAATTAAATTTCAATATTATATTGTTCGTTAAAATTGAAATTATAAATCACATTAAATCTAATTAAATTAAATTAAAATATATAGAAAATGTGCATAAAATTGTATTGAAAATAGTAATATTTAATTATAAATATTTTTTTCACAACATAGGAAATAGGGACACCTAGTGAGTTTTGGTTGAACTCTCGTTCCTACCCCGAGCGCCTCTAGTGTTTTTTGGTTGAACTCCCGTTCCTTATCGAGCGCCATGTAGTGTTTTTTGGTTACATTTTGTATATGTACACGAATGCATAAGTAGTTATGTTGGCCTAAATTGTATATACATTTTCTATGCAGAATTCAAGAGACTGCTGTTCTATAGTCTCTTTTAATTCTATTGTTTTTTGTTATAATTGAAATATATACCGAATTTCGCAGAACGACTAAATTTTAATGAATATTTTCTTATTCAAATGAATTCTACTATACCTTTTACATCAAATAATATAAAGGCCTGGCTTTTATGTAGGTGAAATATTGAAATATAAAAATAAATTTAATTATTAATTTAAATGAAGATATCGCCTAATATACCCCTAACACCTATAATAACTAATACAGTATAATACTAATAATGTGTTGTTGTTTTCATAAAACGTTTATATTGTATAGAAACCCAAGGGTTATCAAAAGCATTAAAAAACCAAATGCTAACGAAATATATAAAAATAAAAGGTACATTTTTATATTGAAATTGGTTTTTGTAAAATTTATACGAACAAAAAAAGTACCTAATATATCGAAAGTAATACGGTAAAACCACAAAACCAAGACCTTCCATATAGGAATAATATACAATTATAATAGTTTTTGTAGATTTTATCTACCCACATAGTATCCTTAAAAAAAAAAAATATATGTATATAGATAAAAAAAACCGAAATTTAATAATACATACCAATTGCTGTTAAATAATTCCATTTTTTATTAGTTTGTAAATTAACTGGATATTTTATTATTATGAAATTAAATCATAAAAATTAAATAAAATGAAAAATGAAGTTTGGACGACGGTCAGCCGACGGCAATAGAAGAAAAAATATCAATGTCCGCCGTCAGCCGTCGACATGTCCGCCGTCCAATATTCATAAAAAGCACCTACATTGAAATGCATGTATTTTCAATTTGACATTTGCCGTCGTCTGCCGTCGGCATTTCATAAAAAGTATTACTTAAGATTATTATTGAACCTACGCTGCTTCAAAAGCTATTGTTAAAAATGTTAAAAATGCCAACCTAAAATTTTAACGAAATTTTGGGGTCGTATGGGTTTTAATCCTACTGAATGCATAAAATATATTTTGTGTTTTCGGCTATTTTTCGAATCTGCATTTCAACACAAATTAAGAAACTAACAACAGAAGGCTGTTGTTGGACGCTAAAACCAGGTTGTTGGTTGTATAGCGAAAAATTTGTCATTTATTTTAATAGTAAAACCGCATATCCTGAGAATTTTTTGACTGCGGATAATTATTTTAACACTTTAGTGCTCGAAAGTTATCATTTTGAAAGTATAAAAATAATAAGCCAATGTTCGAACGAAATGAATCAAATGAAGTTTGCTTTTGAAATTTTAAAAAATTGTTTCAAAATTTTGTATCGAGTACATTTTTCCACTTACGATCTCGCTTGTTCCTTGAAATCGTTAAAAAGTTTCATTTTGTACTGAATAAAATTGTTCCGGATGTATATATAAATCGAGATTAGGCATATAAACGCTTTTTATTGTAGTACATCGGCGTGCGGAAAAGTATTTGTTCAAATTAACTTTTAAATCTTTATAAAGGATATATTTAATCATTATTTGTGAACGTATTCAAAATTTTCCGTATTATTTATAATAAGATATCGTTTATTTGATGAACTATAAATGTTTAATGTTAATTAATATATTTATTATATCTAACGATTAACGAAATAGGAATAAAAGACTTCCAACATTGGCGTTTTAAGATCCAACTGTCGCAGTTTACCATTTGCATATTTGACCGAATTCTGCACAAAAATTTACAATGGCGAATCATTACGACCGTACTAGACACAACGTTGTCATTTTCGAAATCGTCCGTTTATCAACTTTTTATAAACTAAAATTAATACATATTTTATTTAACAAATTACCATTTATTTATTTAAATTAAACAATTAATATTAATTCATTAATAATAAATAATTAAATTAATTTAAAAATTCTCATATAATCAATGTGATTTAATACAAATACAGTGCAAACTATTAATAAAATGTATATTAAGGCGTCTTTAGATGACAATACTAGTTCTAGTTTATTGGTATTTATTAAAAAAAATTGCAATTTTTGATACATTTGTGGAGGAACAAAGTTCCTTATTATTATAAAGTTCCTTATCATCTGTTCACATTTTTATCGATTACTATTCTAATAATTAACATAATTAATAAAAATTTATAAGGTAGAATGTTTATGGTTGCGATCCTTTGCATTTAACCTATGAACCGGAAAAAACTATCGTATTAAGATCTTTTTGTGACATTTACAACATTGGGCTTTTTTTGTAATGCAAATTAACATTTTGTTGTTGGAATTCGGAGCACAATATTTGACGTTGGCTTTTACTAGTTTTTGCTACACATATCGTTTTTGATGATTGAAATGGGTTTTCTACCAAACAGCAAAATCCATGCCATGAACAAAAGTAAAAAGTTCATCATCATCATCATCGGCAAAACGTTTGGGTGTTATAATATGGCGAGCATTTTTTTCTTCTTGGTAATATTTTCGTGAAAATGTGGTGATGTTTAAAAAATATATCCATCCATATAATTTGTTTTGTTCAAATTGTTATAATTAATTTAAAAAAAATATGTTGAATATATATTAGAATTCCAACAACGTTTTTATTTGAATATGTTATTAGTGCACTAATTAAATAGTGACGTATATTCCGTGTGAGTTCCCCAAGCATTTTAGAAAAAAAATTTAGAATGTTCTGGCCAAAGTGAGTTTTTCAGTGTATTACGTAAAAAAAATCATATATAATGATTTTAAAGCAACTCTGTTTTATATATGGCGATTAGTGGCAGAAGATTCCCAAAAACAAAAATATAATTTATTTCAAGGACGGAAACATAATTATTCCAGAAAAACGTAAGTTTCATATTATATTAATGTATTATTAGAACCTAACGGATAATAAAAAACGCTTAATTTCGTTTACCGCTGCGAATACTTTAACATACATTAGGAGGGAACCCCCCACCCCCATCCCCCCAGTTTTACAATAGATTTAAATTTTAATTTGTTTCAAAGCCTATTAATACCTTTTTGCTTTTTATCAGTAATTAAAAATGTTTTACAAACCTCATATGGGAATTTCTACTAACTATAACTCCCCACTCCCTCCTTCCATGCAACTACCCTCCATAAAAATTTCCAAAATCTTTCACACATTTCCTAATGTGATTAAGGAAATTGATTTTCAACCAAAATACACCGAAATTTGAAGATTTGAATATACAACGTGATGGTGATGATGATGCGATTTGCAGTCCATCGCCCTATAAAACCTCCTATATAACTATACTTTTATTTGCAAACTCACTTCAACTCCCTTCGAAATATACATCCATTAAAGTCAAAGTTTTATCCGAGATTATAGATTGGGCGGGCGAAAAATAATCACCAAAATATTAAAATTCAAATAGTAATTTTTGTAAATAGTTTTATTAATAGACAAACAAATGATTAATCGTAATAGAAAGAAAGGAAAAAAAATATATTATAATTAAAATCTAATTGCTTTTTCTTATCAAAATTATTATAAAAAAACTTCCAATTTATTGGAAGTTTTCTCTTATACATACAAATAGTTTTTTATGTTTTGTTAATTTATTCAAATCTAAAATTTCATTCCGCATTAATAGAATAAAAAAAAAAACATGGAAATAGAAATGTAAAGTTATATTTCCTACATTTTAGCAAACGAATAATATAATTAATTAAAATTTTATAATTTAAAAAAATTAAACACCCAAGAGATATTATATGTAGGGGGTTTCTTATTTATATCTTTTCATTCCGTGGTGTTCAATCTTGAATATAATTAAAATATATTTGTTTGTTATAGAAAAAATATCTTATATTTAATGTTTTATTTATTAATTCCATTTTAAAATTAAACTATATTTTAATTCTTAATCATAATTACATATTTATTGGGGTGGTTGTTGTTGTTGTTGTTGATCCAAAACATTCAAATAAGTGAATTTGTATATTCAACAAAGGGATTATTTAAATTAATATCATTGACAATTTCTAATAAGATTTGTACATCTTGTAATGTTTTAATGCAAAGTGGGGCACCAATTAAACGTATGCTTTTTCCATCGATATTTAAAAAAAATGTTTGATTACGAAAGATAACGGCTCGATCATATTGAAATTTTAATTGAGTTGTCTGATTGGCAACAATACCTTTATTTAGATAATTATTCGGTTGAACTTCACGTCTAAACATAATGTTTATAGGTTGATATATTTCGGGTGTTTTTGAATTTAATGCGGAATCTTGTACTTCACCACGATAGATTTCTTCTCTGCCATTGCTTCCGTCCTCATCATCATCATCCTCACTATCATCATCATCATCATCATCATCATCATCATCTTTAATTTTAATTACATTATTTTTATTCGATTTTAACATAAATGGTTTACGTTGAAGTGCTATTTTATATGACCATTTTGATGTTGGTAGATTAAGTTCTTTAATACGATTACCCAATCGTATTAAACTCATTTCACATATAAATGTTGGTGGTTTTTGTGGTTTATCATCTTCTACATGTAAAATAAACCATGTTTCATAACACGTAACTTTACGTAAAAGTCGTGGCCGATCACTACTGATAAATTTATATTCTGAATTGTTTGTAGAATTTTTATTTTGTTGATTATTCTCTGTACGATTTGTGAGTGGTAAATGTTGTTTTACTGGCACTATTTTTGTATTATCATTACTAATATTGTTATTAATAATTTTATTATTATTATTATTAGTATTATTATTATTACTGTTGCTTATTACTTTTGATACTAATTTTGTTAATGGAGTTGGATTATTACAAAGTGTTGAATTTAATATACGCTGTGGTTTTAGTGGTACATATCGATTAGGGGGCGTAGTTTTTAATTGACCATTGGCCATTCCCATTTTCGATGGTATATTATTTTTATTTTTTAATGCTTGTGCTTCCTTTTTATTTGGTTTTTTTGATGATGAACCAAATAGTGTCACCGAATCTAATGTTGATAATGTATCATCATCGGAAGTGTCATCCATCAATTCAATTATTTTATTATTATTGTTATTGTTATACTTTGCAGCATTATTTAAAACTTCCTTATTATTTAATATAATATTATTGATTTTTTTTGCAATTACTGTTTTTTTATTATCCACCGCTTGTATTCGTGGTGGTGGTAGATTTTTTTTATGAGCCACACTTTCCTGTATTACAGCGTCTTCCTTTTGATTAATTATATCATTTATGTTAACAATAGTAAATGTTGGCATTTGCTCAAAATCCTTTAAATTAAGTGTTGTTGTGGTACGTGTAATTGTATTATTCACCGGTTTTAATGATATCTTTGAATCGTCATCATTTTTACTGGTTACTTTTGTTATCGTCATTGCTTGTTTTCCTTGTACATTTCTAATAGTTGTTGATTTATTTAATGTATTTAAAAATTGGGCGGATGTTTTTACTGGAACTTCTCGTTTGAAATTGGGAGCGGCGGTATTTGTTGTAAGAGTAAGAACTGCTGCCCTTGTGATTACCGATTTTGATGATGATGATGGTTTTGTTGGTAGTGGTGGTGGTGGTGAAGGGGATGGTGATGGTGATGGTGATGGCGGTGGTGATGGTTGTTTTATAGTGCCAGCACTAGATGATGGTAATTTTGTGATTGGTGATGGCATTGATGAACGTTTTCCCAATATCGCCGGTTTTTTATGTTCATTTAATTGGGATGGTGCAAACCGCTTTGTTGTCATCAGTGGTGTCGATGTAACAATTCCTCCAGTTTTAGCTAATACATTTGTTGATTTATTATTTAATGAATTTTCACTTATTGTTGATTCGTGATTTAATTTTAACTGAAATTTTAATAAAAATTAATAATATATTTATCACTGTTCATGTGAGATATAAGTTAAATGATGTCCGAATTAGTATTCCCCCCCATCCAAAGTTAAAAAATTAATATAAAAATTAGCCCAACATACCCTTTTTACTTTGTCTACTTCCGATGATCGTCGTCTCTGTTGCTGTTTTTCTTCCTGAACATTCAATTTACGTTTTTTCGAAACATTAGCAAGTGCATTTTTTAATGCAATTTGTAAAGAAGCATTAGATTTTATTGCTGATGCATTTGACTTTGGTGGTTTTCCCGTATAATTTACAATTTTTTTTGGTACCCGTAGAGATTTTACTAATGCAATATTTTCCGAATGGCGATCATCATCATCATCATTATTATTTTTATTATCATCATCATCATCAGCAGCAGCAGCATCGTCATCATCATCATCATCTTCATCATCATCAATCTTATAATCATCATCGGTATTCTTTTTCTTATTTATAATTATATTTTTATTTTTATCTTTTTTAGTATTCTCATTGTGATCTATTTGTTGGTCATAATCACCATCATCATCATTAGCATCATTATCATCCTCATCATCAAAATTAGATGTATCCTCATTGTCACGATTCTTATGTGTATTAACTTTAGTAACCACATTCTCATCATCATTCATATATCGTCGATTTGGTTTCGGGGTGCGTTTTGATGTTAATATTAATGGTTTTTCAATGGATTTTTTCCTTGGTTTTCGTGGCGGTGCAGATTCAGTATTTGTACTTAAAGAAACACCGGTGCTAACATTTAACCGTGTCCTACGTCTATCTGCTTTTGGTGGCGGTGAAGGTGAAGGTGAAGGTGACGGCGAAGGAGCAGGTCGAGTTCGTTGTGGTGGTGTTTTGGTTGTTGTAGTTTTTAGTTTACTCTTTAATACAGGCGGTCTACCCCGTTTTTTAGCCATTATTTTTTCTGTTATTGTTGGATGAGTTTGTTTTTTCATTTCTGTATTTTGTTTATTTTTCATTTCATCACAACGTGTTAATTTTACATAACATTTTTGTATCAAAATACGTTTATTATTTTTTTTTTGTGGACGGGGCATTTTTGTATGGTATACATTAAAATAAAAAAAAAAATTTATATTAATTAATTTCAAAAACAAAATAAGTAAAATATAATTTTTGTTAAATATATAAAAATGGTTTAACAATATGAAAAATTGTATATTTACATACACAAAAATAATAAAGAAAACACAATTCTTGTCAATATAACAAAAAAAAAAACAAAAAAAAATGATGATGAAGTTCCCGCACTTTCACATAAAAATATTTTTGTTCTATTTTTTTTTTTTTTTTTTTAATTTCTTATTACTGATTCTGCTTGTTGTTGGATGCCTTTTTTTCTTCTTTTATTTTCCATTCATATAATGTGCATAAAAATGTTTATTATGTATGTATTTATTAAACAATAATAATTTAATTTTTTTTTATTATTTTTTAATTAGGATTTTTATTAATAATAAAATATATTAATGTTTAAGTATCAATTTTTATAATAGTTTTTTAGTATAGAAATTAGAAATAAAAAAATGTCGCCCGTCCACAAAAACAAAACTGCGTGAGAAAAGAAAACAGAAAACGATTACACAAAAAAAAAATAAAAATCAGCAGCAGTTAAAAAAATCTCAAAGTTTTGTTGTTGTTTATTACGTTGCTGTTGTTGCAGCCAGCCAAGAACGTAAATGTGATAAAAATAATGCTTTTTGGATTTTTTTTTTTTAATTAATTTTATAATTATAAGCATTCAACAATTATATATTATAAATAAATTATAATGTTTTTAATGAAATAAATAAATTTTAATGCTTAAAAATGTTTTGTTTTGGTACAATTTAATTAATTTTTTTCCAATTTAGTTTATTGTTTGTAGAAAATACCACACGAACCGCACACACAAATTTTGGTTTTGTTGTGTATTTATTTTAAAAAATTAAAAAAAAAACCGTGTAAGTTCAAACTTTGGCGTTTATTTTGTTTTTTTGTTTTTCTCTCACCAACAAATATCAGCGCAAATATCGCATAAAAACAAAATGGCATCTAGCGAAAATATATGAAAAATTATCAGAAAATGTCTCCTTAATTTTGATTGGATGCCGATATGTATATAAAACTTTTCTTCAAAACAAAACAACAAACCCCCTACTGTTTGTTGTTGGAATACTTGGACGAAGAAATTCACTTGTAAAAAAAATTTAGTTTAGCGCATACATTTGTAGTTGTACTTGGCATTAAAAAAAATACTATTTTTTTATCAATTTCATTTTAACAACTGTTTAATAAATATAAATAATAATAATGGCATCATTGAACAATGTAAATGCATTACATCTTGAATTATTAGATGAATGGAATAAACCTCAACCAAATCTTAAAAAATGTGGTAATCTTTTAGATAAATTAAAGGTAAAATTATGTTTTTTTTTTGATGAATTTTGCAATATAAAATTTCCATGTCATCGAGATCGAGTTTAACCTCACTTTTGGAATATATTTTTTATTCCACTATCTTGTGTTTTGTTTATTAGATTGAACTTACCAAGCTGGTTTTTCTCCCAACAAAAGATTCAACACCCACAAAAGAAGAATTAATTTTAGCTCGTGATATTTTAGAAATAGCCGTTGAATATAGTGTGAGTACAAAGGATATACCAGCATTCGAACGTTACATGGCGCAATTAAAATGCTATTATTTTGATTATACGTAAGTAAAACTAAACTTTAAATAAAAGATCAAATAATTTGTTCGTTTGACAATGATGATCCGAGGTTTATTATATATTTTCAAATGTTTTATTAACCTCTGTATGCCCCCGATACAATATACGAAAGATATTCATTTTACCAATGAATAAATCGTGACTTTGTTCAAGAATTCAAATCAGAAATTCGTTAGAATGTGATTAAAAAAAAAACTGCTATCAAATTTTCATTCTCTTATCAGATTACTTCATAAAAATGTATATTGAATAACATATTTTTTAAATAATAATTTGTTTTTGCTTTTAGAGATGAAATTGGTCAATCGAAAAATAAATATAAACTATTGGGTTTAAATCTATTATTTTTACTATCACAAAATCGTGTATCGGAATTTCACACTGAATTGGAATTGTTACCACAAAAACGTATACAAACTGATGAATTCATACGTCATCCATTATCATTGGAACAATATTTAATGGAAGGAAGTTATAATAAAATATTTTCGGCAAAACGAAAGGGTCCATTGCCACCATCATATAATGTATTTATGGATACATTATTGGATACGGTACGCGATGAAATTGGTAAATGTTTAGAGAGTTCATATGAAAGAATAACAACAACGGAGGCTGCACGTCGTTTAAACTTTAAAACTGAAAAACAAGTTATTGCATTTGGCGAAAAGGTAAAATTTTTAATCATTTAAATCCTTTTAGTTTCTTTGTTTTTTTGAATCCATAATCAAATAAAATGTCAAATTTATTACAGAATAATTGGGAATTGGAAGCTGAAGGTTATTATGATTTTGCAAGTAAAAAAACAAAACCTCGTGAACCATTACCATCGATTGAATTAGCCGAACAAGCAATTTCATATGCCCGTGAACTTGAAATGATTGTTTAATAACATTTATAAAATGATCTCAATAATTATTATATATATATATATGTGTTTATAAAATAACCGGAAGTTTTATTTGTTTTTTTTTTTTTTTTTGATAATTTTCAATTCAATTTTTCATTTAAAATAAATATCAAGTTTTAATTTATTAATTTTATTTATTTTTATAATATATATAAAAAAAAACGTTCATCATCTTTTAAACCATTCAAATTACATTCATTTTTTTTCTATCATTTAAATAAAATATCCATTGAGATTTTTTAACATTTTACCATTGGGTTCATAAAAAGATATTTTTGATTCGATCGACGATAGATATGAACGATCATTTAATTTAGTACTTTCTGGGTCTTCTTCCGTTGTTACATCTTTAAAATTTCATCTTCTGTATCATCTGATTCACTACCATCCGATGAAATAACATATTTTTCTATAGGTGTATTTATAATTTGAACATCATCATCATCGGTATCAGCATCAATTACTATCTGATTGTCCTTAATAATTGGCAGTGATTTTGTCTTGATTGATTTTTTTTTATATTTTACATTGTTATTTTGCGTAACCCTTGGCTTAAAAGCAATATCTATAATTTCCTCATCACTGCAAATACCCGATGCTTCACTTTCATCCAATGCAAATGTTCTCCATTGTAATCTGTAATAATAAATATTGGAATTGTTTTTAAAACAAAATTAACAATAAATGTATGACTTTTTTTTTTTTTTTTAAACAAACCTTTTTCTTTTCCAATAACAATTTAAAATCCAATCTTTTTTGACAATTTTACAATGTCCAACGGCTTGTTTATATTTTGGAGTATTTTTAAAGGCACAACTATATATAGGAATATGTAATTAAATAAACAATTATACTGATAATTTCAGTTTCAGTGAACTTTATAGGAATTTAACCGAATGCGGGAACTTACATTAAATGTGTACAAACATCACTATCCCAAACTTGTTCATATTTTGCACCCATTGCTAAAGCTCTTTCTCGAATTTCGGCTTCAACCAAACTCTTTTCAAGTAAGATAATATGATGTTTGATAATACCCAATATATATTATATACAATCCAAAAAAAAAATTTATATTGTACCTGAAATCCACTAAATGTAAACACAATGTTTTCCAATAGACGATTAAATGGTTTGTATTTTGATGTTGATGGATCGTCAGATTCATTATTATTATTATGATTATTGACTCCTTCTTCATCAGTTCCTAAATGAAGAGATGGCATTGCATGATATAACATTTTATTTTTGAAAAAATCTGTTTCTTGGAAATGCTTATGACAAATATAGTGTCTGGTTGGTGGTAATTCTAATTGAGTAAATGCACACCATTGTTTAAATCGTAATGATTTGTATGGCGGAAATTGACTAAATCTCATTTCTGGATTTTTTTTTTGCGTTGCACCGCAATAATTTAAAACACATTTTCTATTTCTCGAGGACATCTTTCCAATTACAATTGCAATTAATCCACAAACAAAATGAAAAGTTCAAAACAAATGGCTTAATATAAACAATCGCAATAAACATCAACAAACTAATCAATCAATATATTTTAAATAAACTTTCAACAATAGAAAAATGTAGGAAAATCCAAATCAAAAACAACACAAACAGAAGCTATAATTTTGGGAAGCAGCTGATACTTAAAATTTAAACAATTAAACGAACATATAAAAAACATTTATACTAGCAGAAATGCCGAGACAAATGCATGTCCAGTCGTCCAAATACAAATTCCAATACTAAACATAAACAAAACAATTAAATCATCATCATCATCATCATCATTGACTTATATTATTATCGGTTTTCTTTTCCAACGCGTATGAAAATATATTTCCCTCTGTTCTGTAAATGCGAACAACATTTTTAACCTCACTTTTTGTACCGATTTTTATTCTATGTTTTTGGATTGAACGCCGGAAAGGATTGAGCTTGGTTTTCCATTGTTATGGTTATTGTTGAATTGTAAAAATTCAATAATACCACGGAAGAAGCGTTAATTTTAGTTTGTGATGTGTTTTACCGTTAAATATATTGTGTTAGTACCAATAGACCTGTTTTGGTACAACTAAAATGCTATTATTTTGATTTTATACGTATATTGATTAAGTGAACCTATGAAATTTTCAATAGAATATTGATCCACAAAATGTATGGTTTGTGTTCCACGAACACAAAGCTATACAGTGAAGAATCTTTACATTTAATCTTTGATACTATATGATTAGTATGTTTAACAAGATCCCAATTTTATGCTTAAGATTATTACGGGAATATATTATTCATTTTTGTATTGTAAACCATATAATAATCAACATTCCTAAATGTTCTGACTATCCGACAAATATCAGAATATGACAAAAAAACAACAATTGAAAACAATAATTTGCTGGTGACTGCAATTGAATATTCAGATTCCAATCAGATCCCTTTATGTTTATTTCAAATTAAAAATTACGTTTTTTATTAAATTATCTTTTGACAAATGTCGTTCTGCGGTTTCCCTGTTTTTGTTTTCATAATTATTATTTTGTTTAGCAAGAACTAACGCAAAAGTAAATATTTTTGTAAGTGTTTGAGGAAATAAGGTAATTACGCGCAACCATATGCCTTAAAAAGGATGGGTTTTATTGAAAGGAAGCCATATATATATATAATAAAATCAATTTGGAAAAGCAAAAAAGACCATATAATTGGTAAGGGTAGAAAAGCGATGTGAGAAATTACCCCAGCTTTGAAGTTATCCAACTATACATGAAAAAATAAAACCTCAGTCAAATCGGTCGAGTTTCTGAAAACATAATGCACTTTACTAAAAGGTAACGAAAATTCTATTAATTATAAATGCATTATTTTTTGTTGGTTTGTTTTTCGTTTGTATTTCCAAATTTTCATTTAAAATAATTAATAATTTTTATTAAACGTATTTATTTTTATAATAAAAAACACATCCACTTAAATTCTATATTTATTTGTTGGTAATAATTTTTCTGCATCATTACAATCGACAATCCATTGAGATTTTAACATTTTACCATTAAATTTATCAAAATCTTTTAATTTGCATGGGGACGAGGACGACGACGGTCGATCTGCTGCATTGGTCACTATTAAATAATTGGCTTCTGTTAAATTATCTGTAATTACACCTTTATAAATCGAAATTAAACGTTTAATTTTTTTAATATCATCAGCATCTTTTGTAGTTTGTAAATAGAATTTTAAATTTTCAAATAAATTCGGTAATGGTTTTATTAATTTACGGTCATTTAATGTATTATCATTGTCTATTAAATTTTCTTCCTCTTCCGTTGTTACATCAAATATATCTTTTTTATTTTTATTAATTTTTTCAATTTCATCTTCTGTATCATCTGATTCACTATCATCCGATGAAATAATATATTTTTCTACTGGTTTATTTATAATTTCAACATCATCATCATTCGCATCATCAATTGATTTCTGATTATCAATAGTTATTGGTGGTGATTTTGTCTTAGTTGAACATTTGTGTTCTTTTTCAATATTCTTATTTTCGCCGGTGTCCTTTGGCTTCATTGTAATATCTATAATTTCCTCATCACTGCAAATACCCGATGCTTCACTTTCATCCAATGCAAATTTTCTCCATTGTAATCTGTAATCAGAATTGTATAATAAACATCATTGGAATTGTTTTTAAAACAAAATAGTATTTTATAGTTGTATGATTTAAAAAAAACAACAAACCGTTTTCTTTTCGTATGGCAATTTAATATCCAATCTTTTTTTACAATTTTACCATGTCCACGTACTTGATTATATTTTGGAGTATTTTTAAAGGCACAACTATTTTTTTTAAAAAAAATGTACTGATAATTTAATGTTCAGGAAATTATATACAAATTTAATCTCCCCCAATTAATACTTACATTAAATGTGTACAATTACTATCCCAATCTTGCTTATATTTTGCACCCATTTCTAATCCTCGTTGTCGAATTTTGGCTCGATCTGGATTCTTTAAGATAATTAAATAATAATGTTAATAACAATTTTAGTAAATTACAAAGTATAATTATATTACTTGAATTCCACTAATTGTAAATACAATATTTTCCAATAGACAATTAAATGGTTTGTATTGTAATGGTTTTGATATTTGTGGTTGTGCTATCGATTCCATTTCATTATTTATGGTTGGTGTTTTTATAACTTTTCTATTTGGTTCGTCGTGTTTAATTGTAATGGTCGGTGATAATGGTCTTTTCTTTGTTGTTGATAATGATTGTGATGGTTTGCCAACGGAATCAATTGAATTTTTCTTCTGATTATCATCAACAAAGGTATTAAATTTTTTTACAGAACTATCCATTTTATTATTTAAATTTTTTTTAATGTTTGATTGTTGTTTTTCTTGATGATTGACGATCTTTTTATTTTTTTCAAATTCTTCACGATCTTTTGTTAATTTTTTTTCAAATTTACTATTTGATTTTTCATCATCAATATCATTGTCTGCGTAAAACAATGATGTACGATTACGATTTAATGTTGTTGGTGTTGATTCTTTATTAACATCCACTTCAATATCATTAGAAACATTTTTAATAGTAGAAGGTGATGATGATGATACTACCGTTGGTGTAATTAATTTTGAATTATTAGTATTATTATCATTTTTACGTTGTTTAGCTAAAAGTGATGGTGACGATGATGCTTCACGTATTGCTGCTGCACCTGTATATTTTCAATAAAATTAGTACAAGAATAAAAGATTTGTTTTTAACAACAGTACATCAAGCATTATTTTTTTTTATTAAATAACTTACTATTTAATGGGGTTTTTGGTGATGCTAAATTACCATTCATTGATTCTTTCCATCGTTGAAATAATGATGAACCACCGGAACCTTCATTCTCACTCGAAGAATCACTTGAACATTTACGTAATTTAAATTTACCAATTGTTTGTAGATTTTTCGATGGACCATCAATCGGAGTTTTGTTGTGTTTTGTTAATGTGTTATTGGTAATTTCTTCATTTTGTATTTCTTCATTATTTGTATGGATTTTAATAAATGATAAACCATATTTTACATGTTTATTAAATGGTTGGGTACATAAAAATTTTATTAAATCCCATTTCTCTTTGGCAACACTTTCGATTAGGGCATTTTTTGCAAAACAACGTACACGATTTATATTTTCCGAATTACGACATTCCATTGGTGTCATAAATGAAGAGGTTAATAAAATCTCTTTAAAATCTTCATTGGACGATCCATTTTTAGCCACAAGCACAACGATAAACGTTGAATGTTCATTACCAATATCAATGCCTTGTATTAATGTGGATTTTTCCAATTGTATAGTAACATAAGCGGATGATTCTCCGGCTGTACGACATTTCCATTTTTTTACTTCAGACGACAGAAGATTTCTTGCGGGAAACAACTAATTTTCATACGAACACAATAAAAAATTATACAAAAGCATTTATAATTTTAATTTATTTATAAAAAAAACAATAAATATATTATTATTACAGGATCTTCACTGCTAACATTATATATTGATTTTAAATTAATTATTGGCATAATATTACTTTATTTTAATAAATAAAAAAAAAAACAAAAGCACACATAAAAAATAATTTAATTGTAGAGAATTTTTATTATTTTGCAAATTTTTTTTGTTATACCGCCAATAAATTCCATAAAATTGAATAAAAACAACAACAAATTGTTGCGGCGGTTATTGTGACATTTTACGTTATTTTCATTTTGATCTGTATCGGCTCAATAATCAAAGGGTAGCTCACAATCAAAAGAAAAGTATTTCGATTTACCGATTTTTCAAAACTGAAATATCTGCATTACCTTCATCGTCACATTTATGCGGAAAACACAACAAGAGCTTCAGCTTTGACATCACTGCACTGCATAAAGTTGCGTGAAACACAATACAGCGTCAGCGTTGGCTCTGTTTATTTTTGTTGTTTTTTTTCTTGTTGTTGGTGTGTAAGATCTGTGCATATAAAAATATAATTAATTTTTATTATAAATAAATAAATAATTTAATTAAAATTCATATTAAATTACATAAACGAATAGCATAATTAATAAATATGGAACCTGATATTGATATAAATATAAAAAATCAATTAAATCATACGGAAATTAATGTAAAAAAAGAAAAACGTATTTTACATTTTAGTGATGGAACAATGGAAGAATTTACCAGTGATGATGATGAAATCGATGAAAATGATCACAGCAATACTAATGAAAATTGTGATAATGAAAAAAATTCCAGGGAAAATACAATTGATGTGGTGAGTAGTAAAACAATTATAATTCCTTTTTTTTCTTACTATAAATTACGGTAAAACAAAATATCAAATGCGTATCACAAAAAAAAACGAATGATTCATTATATTTTATTTGACATTGAAATTATTTACAATCTAAACACAATAAACCAAATGGTTATGGTTAACATCTCGCGAAACGAATTGGGATATAACGATATCCAAATGATCTTGAATTTTAAGCATTTATAACCTTAAGAATCTGGTCCCCTTGTGTAGAAATCTATTGTATACCAAATGTAATGCATTTTTTTTTTAAATCACACGTTCAATAACAATTAGTGATAGTAAAAACATTGAATTCTGAAAATATCGGTATGTTATTGGTACTTTATGAGATTATTTGTGAATATTTGCGAATTTTAATGAGAAATTAACGGTACGACAAGTGTAAAATAATATAATGTTATAAAAATAACTGTGAAGTGAATGCCTTAACATATATATGATTCCGTGAATCAAGAAGGTTGATATTCATAATCAATAAATAACGCTCCGGAACGAAAGGATGGATTTCGTACAATCCACGGGATCGATAAAGAAGACGAAATGATCTACCTACCTATATATTTGATATGACAACAATCAAAACGAACAACAAAATGCATGAACAAACTTGGTATTGCGTAGATTTTTACAGACGGTTGTTTCTTTATTATAGTATTTACGGCATCATATCAATCGGGATGACTTAAACGTGCGTTAACGTCCATAACATTAAAATTCATCCGATAATCATTTAATTTGATTTTGCGGAGTCGTCGGTTTTTTTTCCGAGTATTATTTTAATTTATATTTACAAAAATTACCTTTACACATACTTCCACACTTCCAAATGTATTATTATAGAGTAAAATGACATGGGGTCCATGGATCTTATATAAAGCAACAAAAACGGGTAATACATTTTTATCCGGATGTGATTATTTGGGTGAATCAATAGTATCATTTCTTGGTATAACAACACCAAAATACAGTTATGAAATTGAAGCATTTAAAAAAATACAAGCCGAAAAAGAACAACAACGTAAAGAAGACGAAGAGGAAGCCAGTTGGATGACATCCCCAAATGATTTACCAAGTCAACAGAAAATTGATGCAATCATAGTATCAGAAAAGCAATTGAATACAAAACCTACAATTGAATGATTATGCAGTATTTGAATTACAACTTAACCAAAAAAAAAAAAAAAGAAAACAATCACCCTACTAATTGTATTTATATATTTTTTATATTATATTTTAAAACAAAAATCGGATAACAAAACCGAAATTCTCTCAAGTATCAATTGGAAAATTGGAAAATGTAAATTTATTGTGATTAATTATTATTATTATAAAAAAGCCAAATAACAAAATAATATTATCGTAGCGCTTTATTAACACTATACTTATTGTAAAGCCAAGCAATCAAGGAATCAACCATATAATATTCGAACTAACCCACCACAAAACCTGTGCAAAATATTATAATAATTTTATAAATTGGTAATCGTTATATTTTAATATAGTTGTGTAAGTTATATATATATATTATAATAATGTTTTGTCTATATTTATATTTAAAATTGTATATTATGAATAATAAAAAATTAAATAAATATATTTATTGGTTAAATTCCTGAAAAAAATATAATATCTTTATATTTGTTTTATAATTGATGTTAAAATAAATGATTTTTAATGAAATAATGAACCGTTTTGTGTTTATGTTATGAACCCTTTTTTTTAAATATCTATATTCTGTGACAGAGTTTTCAAACAAACAACAATGTAATTTTAATTAACAAAACGAAAAAGTCATTTACTTTAAGTGCTCAAAAGAAAAATTACAGAACCAAATAAGTGTTAATTGAATAAAATCAAAACAAATTCCGATAATTAATAACGCCGCTTTATTACCATCAACAATAATAGCAAATTTTTACATAATTGGCAATTGAATTCTACAAATAAAGAACACAATTACACAGGATTAAGATATGATAAATATGAAGAACTAATGTGGAGGTATAACAAACCATATCAAATCATAAAAAATACACAAATTGTATTCATCAATCGAAATTAGAATAACGTAAAACAAGAAATTATAGTAATTAATAATTGAACGTACATTCAAAATCGAAATGACCAAATATGAAGATATCATAAATATTATATGGAATTAAATAAAACATCGTAATGGAAAAACTTCAAGAATCAACAATCAAAATGCATCCATAAAGATTGTACCCAAAAATAAATGACAAAATAGTAAATTTATCAAATTTTCAACGTATATTCGGAAGTCGCATACCCATTAGAGAAATTCGAGATCATATTCCAATAGTTATTAATAAAATCAATCCCAGTTGAGTTGACAAGAATTGAATTTATACTGATTTAAACAAAATATGTCGTGATATCGATATTTTAAATAAACACCAACTGCATCTCATTCAACAACCAGTGTGTTGATTTTGATTATATAAAAAATCCAATAACAGAGTGCCCCTTAAAATACTACTATACTACTATACTACATATCGTTTATATTTTCATTCATACATTTTCGATGGAAAACTTAATTTACGAAATGATTGTGAAAGGGAAATGATATGGGGAAATTTATATATATACCTCTGTAAAATAAGAGAATTTCGAAAATAAAAAAAAAAACACTAGAAATGTTCTAAATATCCTTATTGATAAAAATAAACTTAAATATTTTATTTATGAATGATGTTGCTTGTTATCTTTTTTTTTATATAAAAACCGATTATATATATACATATATATAAAAAAAAAGGATATCAATCAATAAAATGAAACAGAAATATTAGAATTTTAGAATAACATATACATATTTTTATCAATGTTATACAAATGAAATTCAATTTTCTATTGTACATAAACATATAGAAATATATACATGTATATTTGAATTATTAGCGAAATTTTTGACTGCATTAGACACACACACACACACACACACACATTCACAAAAAATAAAGGATATTAGACCACACCCATTATTTTCATAGATATATATAAAATACACAAAAAGGAATAATGCTTTAAAAAAATATATCCACATATAACAATTGATCGTTCGCTATATATGGTATATATCCATATATATACATATTTTCTGTTTCCTCTTCTCCGAAAACATTATATGAAAGTATTTGCAAAAATACACCAAAACGAATACAAATATTTCAAACCAAAAAACAAAAAGGAAATATATTACAAAATGTATCTAATAATAATAATCAATATATTCATATATCAAATCTACAATAAATCAAAAACTACATATTAAATGAGCTAAATAATTTTATTATCCGTTTTTGGCATTTAATATTTAAAGAACTTTTTTAGTATGGCAAAAAGCACTATATATAAATATATATACCAACAATAACAAAATAAAATGATAATATGCAAATTGTTTTGTAAAAATTTTTAAGGACGAAATCAGACGAAATGAAACAGAAAAATAAATAAATAAATATACATAAACACAAAGCGATTTATTTTATTAATTTGTTGCTTATTTGTTTTTATCAATGTATTTGTGTGAATGTTATAAATATTATCCTTTGTTTTCCTTGTTTTTTTTTTACTCTCATTATGTATTTTCATTTTCTTTTTTTTTAAATACCAAAGATATAAAAATAGAATTTTTCAATATATATATATATTATATTATTTAAAAACAAAAAATGTTACGTGAGCCTTTTTTGTACATAAAAATATGTATTTTTTTTTCTGTATTTAGAAAAATGAATACGAAAATACTGTTGCGCTTTTTTTTTTAAATATTTTTTCTTCCTTTTTATATATTTATTACATTCCTTGCAAAAATGTAGATCAGTTATGCATATATATAAGAATAAGGTAATTATATATATGTATAGAGATATTGAAATATAAGTATTTTTTTTTAAATTCTTTATGATCGTTAAACAAGTTTTCAAGTAGATAATTAATTATTAAATCAATAATATAAATATATATGTATGATATGATGAATGAATTAAATATATCCAACATTGAAATATTAAGAATTTATCATTTAAAACAAAAAAAAAAACTCTTGCACAAAATTGCGAGCAAATAATTTCAATTCAATATTCTATTTTATTATGAAAAAATAAAACATGTTTAACTTGGCCCAATAAAGGATAATTATATTTTATTTTTTATGCACGTGTATACTGTATACGTTATTTAGTTATATGTGATCTGATTTTTTTTTGATATAATTTAACGAATTTATTCAGGAAGTAAATGGGTGTGTGTGTTCTAAAAATTATTTTTGTGTTATAAAAAATGTGTATCAAAATTCAAATGTAAATATAAAAATGTATTCAGGTAGAAAAGTTTAAATATATAGACTGAAAATAAAAGCGTGAATGTGTCTGTAGACCGAAAATTATCAATCACAAAAAAAAAAAAGATCTAATTTGCATATTATCTAACAGATGTAAAATGTTTTTTTTTATTTAGTTTTATTATTTTCATTAGAGTAATATTATATATTTATATAATATTATCCTTTCGTTTTACATATATGCATATGTAATTTAGTTTTTTTTTTCGTTGGTTATTTTTTACTATATTATTATTATTATTATTAGAATTGTAACAAATATATAGAGTATATTATATTTAAAAAAAAAAACCACATTGAATTTAATTCAATTTTGAGCGAAAAATAGACATATGCATGCACGTATATGAATAAAATCCTTTTAAATAATATTGTTATTATTATTATTATACTGAAACGTTTATTATTCTATATTAATATAAAAAAGTTTAAATAAATTTCTCTATATATACATATTTGATTTAATGTATAAACAGAAACACGCAATTTATTAATCGAATATATTTTCGGTTCATAAAACTTTGGTAATTTTCTATATGGAAATTTATTATAGAAAACTCATTGATGGCAATTTTTTAATAATCCATATATTTTTTTGAAAATAAACGTGATATAGAAAGCAATTCTAGATGATGTAAGTGTATTAAAATATTCCGTTCTATAAGAATTTAAATTGTATATTAAATTGACATATATAGCTTTGGAATTCGGAAGTTCATAGGATTTTAACCGATTTTGCTTGAAATTACTGACATATACGATTATTTCGTTTATATGAGAGATTTTTGAAATCGAAGACAGATGAAATAGATCGAACTATCCCGTTCTATCGCCTATATACCCTACGAATGCATAGTTTTTATTGCTTCTCGTATATATCCGAAAGAATTTTCGAGTGATATACTTGAAATATTTTATATATAATTTTATGGTATTAAATGCGATGGTATTACACTTCCGTACACAATTTTCAATTTACAATTTTCTGATCCTCTGATCCTAATTTTCTGATCTGATTTTCTGAAAACTTTATTTATAATTTTAAATTTTACACCAAACGATATAAAATAATAAATAATCTGTTTTTATTTTAAGATTCATGCACTTTTTATTTCGAAAATTGCTTCATGGAAAGTAATATGCATCTGCAGATTTTTTCATTATCTCCATTCTATAGAACACCATAATTTTTGGTCATTTTATATACATAAATCAATTTAACAAATTTCCACAAATGACAATGATTAATATTGGAGTTTGAAGTCACATTTACATGGCTATGAATAGAAATTGTCATATTCAATGCAAAAATTATTTGATATGTTTGCAAATATCCCATTTATATATAAGAATCTAATATATTGCTTTATACAATATTTTTTTTAATAAATCATTTTAAATATATATACATTATTCTATATTATATGCACAAAATCGAAAGTATTTTAAGTTCATTTAACTCGCATACATATATAGGTATGTTAATTCAATAATAAAAAATATGAGATAAAAATAATCGAAAATGTTTGTTCCAATAATATGTGTTGTTGATATAAAGAAAAGAAAAGAAAACATTATATCATTTTTCAATTTAAAAAATCTTTATTTCATGTTAAATATTATATTATATATGGATGGATATGGATGAGACATTAAATTTGAAAACAAAACGATACATTCTATAATATATATATGACATGACAAAAGAAATAAAATAATATTCAAATATGTATTGTAGTTTCTTTCCTCATATACAATCTTTTGCTGAAGTAAGTGGTGGTTGATAAAAATACCCACCTAAAAAAATTTTTGAATCATAGATTCAACTTCCTATACTGAAAACATAAAATCTGTTTTGTGTTTTTCGGTTATTTTCGAATCTGAATTTTTAAATAAAGTTGCATATTTTCCCATTCGGTTTCGGACGTACGGCTAATTACCGATCCCGTAAATTCAATAAATTAAGAAACCCAAAAAAAAAAAAAAACACAAGGCTGTTTGCGAACCATGAAACCAATTGTTGTTGGTTGTAAAGCAATTTTTTATTATATTCTTATATGTATATTTCTTTATTTTTTGATCACAGTCAGTAAAAATAAAATATATTTATTATTATTATTTCATATATGTTATAAGATAAAAAAAAAAATTGACAAAAATATATATAGAGCAACAATTCAGGATTTCCTTGTTATCAAAAACATAAGGCAGTTTAAGTAAAATTGATATTTTATATGTATATCTATATATTAGATAGATAGATATAAATACATTTCTATATATATGTATCAACAAATACATATATTGTTTAGATCCTATATTTAGAATTGATATACATTTTATTTATTTTGTCATATTACATATTATCATATTATATATTCTGTGTATTTGCGTAATGTATATATTTATATCATTATATTATGAATTGATGAATATATTTTTGTATATGTATGCATTTACTCAATAACAAAATAATAATAATAATAATAATAATATGTCATACATAAGGAAAATTCTATTATATACATATATATAATTTTCTATCTTACAACCGACGATTGGCTTTAGCGTTCGACAACATCAACCTTCGGTTGTTCCGGTTTTATAATTCATTGCCGTTACGATCTCGGTAATTAGTCCAATGACATGTGAAGTAATGCAACTCTTTGTTAAAATTCAGATCAGTAACCGTAAATCTCATTTTATGTTATCAGTATAAGATTAAAATTCACGAACCCAAAATTTTGTTTAAATTTTAGCTTTCTTTACGTTTTATCAACTATCCACCACTCATATGTTATATTTTAGCATACCATAACAAAAAAAACACAAATAGATGTACATCAATAAAAAAAAATAAATAAATATAAATAAAATACACAAGAAAGAAAACTATATAGACACAATATGATGAAATTGACATTACAATCATTTTAAAGGGAAATTGTAAATATGTCAATTGAATACATATTCCCTTCAGGCGGATTTGGCGTTACGCTTTTTACGGAGCCAAAACGTAACGAAATCGAAGTCACTATTTCTTCGATTTACTCACACACATTCACATTTTCGTGTGTATACACGCACCGCTCATATATTTTTTAGCCGGTTCCATTCAGCCAAAGCGTAATCAAAACGTAATGAAAAAGTAGAACGATTTGTATGGGTGGCTTCTTTTTCGTTACGTTTTCGTGTAGTATGCATTAAAGAAATTATTTAAATTATTATTATATCGTGATAGCAACGAAAATAAACAAAACAACAAAAAAATAAAATAAAAAAACACAAAAATAAAATAAAATTGTAATTACCATATATAATTTAAATATTTATTAAATATAGTAAAATAGTAAAAATAGTAAAAAAAGTAAGTATTTGCAATTAAAATAATAAACTATTCCACCAACAAAATTTCAATTATTATATCATTCAAAAAATTGTCGAAACCTACATCTTCCCTGATGATGATAATGAAAATGATTGAAATGTTGCAGTAAAATAAAAAAACGTTTTCAAAAGAATATAAATTCATTTTGATTTTTGGTATTCTTAAATCAATGAGCTCAACTTTTTAATTTATTTAATGTTTAATGTCTAATTCATAGGATACAGAATGTTGTTTCCTCGAAATGGAAACAAATGAAGAGGAAGTAATAATTGAAAACAGCCAGAGTGCTGTTTTTAATATATTACATCAATAAAAAAAAAATAACGACTGATGATACACCAGAAGGATTTTGGAATCCATTAATTTAATGTTTTTTTTTTATTTATAATGTATTTGAATTGTTATTTTGATTTTTTTTTTATATTAATTATTATTAAAAGTGAATTATATCGAAATAATTGTTTTGTTTTCAATTTTTATGGTTATCTGCAACAAAAATATACCTAAAACAGGTTACGCTTTCATTACGCAAAAATGTAACGAAAAAGTGCCCCATTTGCATTACTAAAGCACTTCTAAAATGCGTAATGCTTTTATTGTATTAAACTGTTACGAAATGGTTACGCTTTTAAGTAGTCTTTTCGAAGTACCAATACATACATAACTCCTCGCAAAACAGTCTAATCCTCTTTGGCCAAATACGCCGTAATGGCTACGCTTTTACTACATAAAAGCGTAACGAAAAAGTAGTCGCCCATACAAATCGTTCTACTTTTTCATTTCGTTTTCGTTACGCCAAGACTGAAGGGTTTATATATATATTTAGAAAGCTAAAGCTTAAAAATATTATATATGCTTTCTTTATATGTAATGTCAATTTATGTTTATTTTTTTGCTTTGCTTCTTTGCGATTCCTATATATATCAAATGTATATATCTCCTTTGAATATACAAATATCCTATAATATATATATATAATCGGGGAAAACGTAATATATAAGAAAAATGGAACACGTTTTCAATGTACAAAATTTTGGAAAAAAAATCAGCGATATATTTTGAATACAAAATTTTCTTCAATATATATAAAAAATTGAATTCAAATCACCGGTAAAGTAAATTAAAGAAAACCAATTGATATAATTTAAAAGAAAAAAATTAATATTACCGAAAATTTTATTTGGTAAATCAAAGATAATTGCTATTTTTCTTAATACACTTAATACATCCTTAAATTCATATATCCATCCAACACTATATATGCGATAATTGTACACCATCATATGGTTAATAAATTAGATAATAAAAAATACATTAATCATATATAAATTATTTATATTATATTCATTATATAAAAATATATGCCTTCAACAATTAAATTCTATATATGAAATATATTATGTATTATAAATTCTATATGTACATGAATCGTATTTTAAAATTAAATATATACTCGTTCACTCCCAATTCATTTATAATTTTAACCAAAATGTACATATATATAATTTTTTATTATACATATAACATTAATAAAAATATGTATTGTGTGTGCCATATAATAAAAAATAAAAAATAAATATATATGTAATGGGCGCGAGTCCATTTCTACCTGTGTGCCGGTTTTTCCTTTTTATATATTTCTATATATACAAGAAAATTACTATATATATTTATTTATTAACAAATAAAAAAGTAATTCTTTTACCTGGCTATAAATATTAATAAAAAATTGTATTACCTATAATATATTCTGAATGCAAAAATACATATACAAACTAAAAAATAAAATAATTCTATATATGAATTATGACCTTTTATAACTACTGACCCTTGTCCAGTTATTTTGAAGAAAAAAAGTACTATTTGGGGTTCATTGATTTAAATATATATTTCTATTTCTGTTTCTGTTTGTTGACAAAGGGGTTGTACAAAAAAAGATTTTTTTTTTAATGTTTGTGTTGTGTATATACTCTATACTATATAAACGTATATGCAGTTTTGACAAACTTAAATATTATATACCATGCGGTTTTTTACTTATATAAATAAACGTATACATACGAATTTCATAATATTGAAAATAATAAAATAAAATGAGGGAAAGGAGGAAAATAAATAAACAGACAAAATTTGATTGATTATATTAATATATTTATATATATATGAATATAAATAATAAATAATATATTATATGTATATATGATTTAATAAAATTCTATTATCTTTATAAGTAGTTTGCAAAAAATTTATATTTAAGTATATAAATATTTTGTCCAATAAAGGTATATGGTAATAAATATATTAAAAGAAGGTATAGAAAAATACGCGCACGTGTTGCTTATTGTAAATTCTTCTTTTTTTTTATTTTTTTATTGTTGAAAGTTTGAAATTTTAATAAAAATATTAACATAATTTCGATCATTTGAAAAAATAATAATATTCAATTGTAGTTTTTTTTTTTTTATTTATATAATATACAAGTTATTATTTAAAATATACATTTTTGAAATTCGATATTATACTTAAATTTTTTTTTTAGCAAAAATTTCATAAAATTCACACTCAATTTGCTAAAAATTATTTATTTATAGGTATATTCATATCTAAATTTGCATTATATCGAGAACGCAACTGTCCAATCCCAATCAAATATCACGCTTTTCGTTTTGTTTCGTTCTGATATTAAAATTCAATTGTAAACTCATCAGGTTATATCGATAAAACTAAGTGATAATTGCTATACAGATCAAATGGGGTTGTAGAACAATTTCTATATAGTAAAAATCTAAAAATGTAAAAAATTTCACCTACTTTTTGTATGGAGACCGTTTAATAATATTGTTAATTTCGAAAAATTTATCTTATTTTACTTAAGATTTTTCCTTAAAATCAATATCATTTTATGGAAACTTCACCCTTAAATATTGGAATTATTAGAGGTTGGTTTATACTAAATTAAAGTTTAAAAAATCATTATTATTATGTAAGGGTTTTAGTAAAAACACTATTATACTTGGGCATCCGTTGAATTAAAATAACGTTCAGCAATGCATTCGATAGATAATTAAATTCTCTATAAACTTCCCTTTCGGACTAAATGGGGCTGTAGAACAAATTCTATAGTACAATTCTAAAAATGTAAAAAAATGTCAATTTCCCCCAACTTTTTGTATGGAGACCGATTAATATTATTGTAAATTCGAAAAATTTATCTTATTTTACTTAAGATTTATCCTTAAAATCAATACCGTTTTATGAAAATTATAAATAATAATCGAGCTTTATAAAACCGCATCGCGATAACATCCGCGTTTACATCCTTCTATTGTTGGTTTCATAATTTGTTAAATTCGCATCAAAACATATAATAGATAAAATAAAATCTAATTTAAAATCGATCGATAGGATTCCAATCGATATATCCCAAAAAATTTTATCAGAATTTTATATATCAACCCCTTTCAAATACACCATAATTCATTCAAATTCAAATTTCATTAAAAATCTAATTTTTTAATTGAAAAAAAAAATGTTTAATTATTTACACTTGGTAAATGTACATATAAATAATTTAAAAAAAAAATAAAAATAATATCTACAAGTATCCTAAATTGATAAAATTATATATATATATAATTTTTACAACATTATTAATGAATTATAATACATAAATTAACTTGTTGCTATAATATAATTATATTACCAAACACTTGCCGTTCTATATACATTTTCTATATGGATAATTTTACAATTGCAACAAAAAACTGTATATATATAACAAAATAAAAAATCATTTTCCATTTGTTTACTTATAAAAAAAAGAACACCCACACCATTTAAAAACATCCGTATATATTACAATCTGAAATAAAAAGGAAATATATATATGAATATATGTATAATATACACTTGAACTTAAACTAAAAGTACCATTATAAAAATGCAGATGATAGAACAAAAAAAAAAAATAAAAAATAAATATAAAACAGGAAAAAACTGGGTCGTTTGCGTTTCATATATATATACAAAAAGTTTTTCCAACAATATATATATGGTATATATTATTATTATTATTATATCCCGCGCTTTTTTTTTATATATAATTTTTTACTTCTATATATATATATAATATAGAAAAAAGCACATGTTTTTGAAGGAGAAAAATCAACATAATATTTAATTGTATTGTATTATATATATATATATATATATATATATATATTGAATAAAAAGAATTGTTATTGCAAACATTTTATATATATTTCAATTTATCTATATACATAATTATATGAAAGGAAAATGCGGAAAATTTTCTACGAAAAATGTATTTATACTTTTAAGAATTCCCGGCAATATTCATTTGTTCTTTCATATAACAATTATAAATTCTATTATTAGAATTTTTTTTCGCATTGAATAGTATAGAATAAATATTTTTTTATATATTGATAATTTAAAGGAATTGCGTGAAAGATTAATTTTTTTTACACAATCCCCTCTGAATATATATAAATTCAGAATAAAAACAAAATTTAAATTCTATATACAAGGACATAGGAATTATAAAATTATAGATAATGTGCTAAAATATATATAGGTATAAGAAGGTTACCGTTTCTCAATAACCTTTATAAGTATTATTATTTAATAAAATACATTATAATAATTTTATATATGCGAATTGCAATCAAAAATGAATGTAACCCTTTTATTTTCATATATGAAAAAGATTCCTTTTCAATTTTTAAAATACCAAAAATAAAACAGATTATTAATTCATAGTTGAACACTTTTTTTTTTTGGTTAAAATATTTAACAATACCGAAAATTGTGTGTTGGAATAGAATTTGATCTGATTTTTGTCTTTCTTTATATATTGTTTGTAACAGCATTTTCTATACTATATATAGAAAATTATTTGTACGTATAGTATTATTTATTTATAAATAGAATGTTATAGAGATGGGACGATAAGATAAAAATATAATTTTATTTTTCTATTATAAATATTCAAAATGTTTGATGTGTCTATCTAGTCCTTTTTGCTGTATTGAAAATTGTTACAATATAATACTTGTACTATTATATGCGGTTTTTGGGTTTTGTGTTTATTTAGATCAGTGATTTTTTTTTTTGTTTGTTGAATAAAATTTCAAGTTCTTCTTGTTGATTATATAAGAGCCGGGACACCATAATTCAATTCTAAAATAAAATCACAACACAAATTCAATTATATTTTATCACATAATAAAAAGGGTGTATATAGAATTTAGACTGTTAAAATATTCAAAAAAAAAAATAAATAAATTTATATTTTGTTTATATAGTATATGAATTTATTTTAAATTATTAAAATTATCTATTTTGATAAATATTGGGTGTTTTTAATTTAAATCTAAATAAATCGTTTTATATATTAAAATTTTTAGGAAAATTAACAAAAAAACAAATTTAAATAAACATATTTGATTGTAGTATATATAGTTATAATGATGACTTTGATGTGTCTATCTAGTCCTTTTTGGGATCAATTTTTTTTAGTAATTCTTTATACATTTTACGATTCATGCATGCGATTTTTATGAAATTTAAGGTTTAACGGCTTAATGTTTACTTTGGTTGTTCCTTTTGAGATTTAGAGAAATGAAACTTATACTTTTATAGTAAAGGATTTCAATTATATAAATTTTCCTCTGAATCTGCAGTATAGGTGATAAAATACCAGAAGTCTAACAAACTTTTGAGGACGGATATTCGAAACGTAAGACATATATACTTTTGTCTCATATTTTTGTATCTAAGTTTCACAAATAGTTACATACTTTTCCTATACGAGGTTAGGCATTCAGCCTTATTACCGAAATGATAAGAAACAAAAAATTAAGCATCAAAAGAAATCTATGTATTTGAGGGATTGGGCCTAAAATCAATTTGAAAGGTTGTAAAAGGATTTATATATAGAATCATATATAGAATATTTGTACATATAAAGAATAATATGGAATATCATCCCAGTATATAGTAATAACATATATAGAATTAAATAATGAATTACAATAACCATTATATTATGGCAATATTTTTAAAATATAAATGCGTATAAAATAAAAACAATTCACAACATTTATATAATATACTTATACATAAAAAAAAAGACATTGAGTTATTATAAAAAAAAATATATATAAAATATCCACACTTTAATCGAACCTTAGAAATAACATTTTAACCCCATTATTATAAAGAGATCGAGTTTAAACAATTAATGTATATAATGTAATAAATAATATAAAGATGAGGTGCTGCCCGTGAAAGCAAGTCAAAACATCTGTACATATTATAGTATGCATAAAAAAAAATATATAAGAAAATGTAATTATTATCTTGACCTTTTTTTTTTTATAATTTTAACTATATCCTTTATGGACATATACGATAAATTATCAACTTCACTTTTTACTTTCTCATATTATAATATACTTATGTTATAAATAAATTGAATAAATATATACCAAAAATATAATGGACAATGGTCAATGCGATAAGAAGCGTAAAAGGTCATTCCTGAAATATTCATATATATATATATATATATGTTATATATAGAGTGTATAAAGAAAACAGGAATTTTCTTAAAAGGATTTTTTTTGTATTTATAAAAATTCAAATGAATATATATTTGAGGTTGTTTTTTTTTGTTGTTGTATTTATAACCAGATTATCAACTTTTATTTACAAATTTATTAAAATTTAATAGTTATACTAAAAAAAAAAAAGGGTCTAAAAACTACATAATTTTTATGATGTCCATTGGTTGGTTTACACCTTGTTTAACACAATTATTTAATAATGCATTACATTATCGTTAAATTGAAAGTAAGAAATTAAATTTTTGATTTATGTTTAAATATATAAATTATACATAGTAACCCAAGATTGATTGAAATATATTTATAAGAGCAGGAGTATGTGGTGGTGGTGGTGATGGTCAACCCAATGATCAAACCTTTGTCTTAGAAATACCAAAATATTTATTTGTACAAATTGTTCTTATATTCATTACTAACTCGTAAAAGCTATAATGTATACTTCCATCATGTAAATGCGAACAGATAATGATGAAATATAAAAAGTGAAATATGATAGCAAAAAAAAATAATATAATAATACGTAAATAGATAAATTAAAAAATAAAGAAAAACTTAAATGAAAATTTTCTATTATTTTCCAAGTAAATAAAGAAAGGCATATACATAAAAAAAAAATTGTGAATATATAAATTAAATAAAGAATAAAATAAAGAAATAACTAGGTCAACATAATCATCGTCGTCGTCATCATCGTCGTCGTTATGCACAATGAAGAAAATTATATATATATAATAAAAAATAATATACATTATATAGATCCTTCCTTATACCAATATTATATATATATACAGAGTCAAGGTCGTGGGGGTCGTTATTCTTTTAATTCCACGTCGCGACGATGAATTTTTTTTCCAGTGAAAAAAAAAGTTTTCATTTTCTTTTTAATAAACCGAAAGTAATTTTAAACAAGAGAATTTTTTTTTTATTAGTATACATTGTGTTGAATTTTAAGTAGCGTATATATACTATATATATATATATATATAAAGCAAAGTGCAAAATAAAAAATGAATGAATGAATGTATAATAATTTTATGTATATATATATATATATAAAAAATTCTATGCTATATATATATATTTTATACAATAGATGAATGAGAATGAATGAATGGGAAAATACAAGATGTGCATTTTTTTTCCATTTTCTTCTCTTACTTTTCATATATATATATGTATAATTTGTGATTTCATGCTTGAAAGTGAAAATTTTTATATCGTACTTTTTTACAATTTATTATTTTAACACGGAAGCGCTCATATATAAATATAATAATATACAATCTTATTGTACCTATATAAATTTGTACATAATCATTTGATAATGCACATATATACATATATAGTTTACATATTCATTTATATTACACTTTCTATGTATATACTATATATAGGAATATGCAATATGCATATGAATATGATATAATATAATATTATTAAAATATATGCATTTCTTGTATGAATGTAAACAGTTAACGCATACATGATGTTTTTTCTGTAGGGTATATTATAAAATATATTCTTTGACAATCGATGGAATTCTTCAAAAATATAAACTACTTTCATTTGTTATATATACAAACAATTCGTATATGCATATTTCAAATAGATTTATTGGTTTTTTTTTTAAATAATTAATATAATTATAAATCATGAAATTTATTTATCATTATAATGATTAACGCGGTATCTTATATAATTTCATCAACATCCAAAAGCGTATTTAAAGGAAAATTTCCTTAATTGTTTTTCTATGTATAATAATCCTATATACTTTATATATATTATTTTTAAAATCACTGAACGAAATATTTTTATTTGGTATGCCCAAAAGCAAAAAGTTTTGAGGAAAGCTTTGAATGCAATATAAAAACATAATCTATGAAACATTTGTCGGTTTTTGTGTTATTTTCGTATCTGTATTTCTCCCAGAGATAACTGAGCTCTCAGAGGTAACTGAACTGGAAATTTCAAAACATGAATTTTCTTTTCATTGAACTGAATATGAATTTTTTTAATTATTTTGATTGCACTGTTCTACTTATTGTTGGAAATATATAAACCTTATATAATATAAATAAATTCAATTTCATCACAATTGGATTCAATCCATCCGTTAGCTTCCATTTCCCATTTGTTTTATATGTATAGTATATTTTGTATATATAGCCGTATATATAGTATAGAGTTATTTTATTCAAATTATACATTTTCATTTGATATTCGAGTCAAATATATTTTTTTAATAATACATTTTTTGTATTTGTTTTTAATAAAAATAGATTCATCGAGCATATTTGAAATTCATATACATAAATATATATATATAATATAAATGCTATATAATATGTGTATATAAGAGGTAAGATAAGAGATATAATATACCTGATGCTGATAAAAAAAATTTATATATACATATGTTATATAGACATGCCTAAAGGTAAAACAATTCCATTTACATATATGTATTTCTATATATATACTATATAGTATATATTATATTGTTTTTTCATTTCTTATTTTCTGCATTTTTAATATTTCCTGTTGTTTTTTTTTTTTTTTTTTAATTTTATTTTATATATTTCTTGCATTTCCATATATGTATTTAGATGGAAAAATTCTTTAGAAAATTCAATTTCAATCAACTCCATATATATAATATATTTAACTAGGCATTTATATAAGTATATATAGCTATATGTATATAAATAAGTATGTATATATATATATGCGATTCTTGTTCAACAATCTCATTTTATGTAAAGGAATGACGAAAGAAAAAAAAATAAAAAATAAAATAAAACCCCATATATGCAAAAATGTTTTCTAAATATACATGTATTTTTGATGTATGATTATATAAACATATTGTTGTAGTTGTTTTTTTTCTTTACGATCCATATAACAAATGTTATTATATATTAGCAGTACATAAATATATTTATATGTGGATTGGAAAATATATATATATTTAGCTCTTTATAGATGAAAGACATGTGCACTTTATTTTACTAAGGTAAATACTAATAATAACTAGAAAGAACCACCTTAACCATATCTCATTCCATATTCATGTACGTATAATGTATATGCTTATATTCCTATACAGAATTGAAATTTCCTCTCATCTCATTCTACAATTTCATACATATATAGTTATATGTTATATATATATAGTTATATTATACATATGAGTTTATGTTTATTTTCCGTTATATACTTTATATATATGTTTTTAACATATAGATGATATAGTAGAAAACTTTTCCTTAGTCTATATATTATATATATATAAATATATATTTGTATCTATTGTATACTACGTATATGTATAATATATTTATGCCCAAATGTCACCCCATTTAAATCCCAATTTCTCATGTATAGTCTTTGCGGGGTTATACGTAAATTATATGTAGAAAATATGTATATATATCATCCGCATATATAAATATAAATATACATTTATAAATGTATATATACAAATGGATATATATGCGGAGATATTATACGTATGGATCCACGTTGCTGTTCACCCGCTCGCCGCCAGGGGGTAAAACAAGATGGCCGAATGGTCTGTCACGTGATTGGATACAAAAGCAAAGTACTTCTTCGGTTCGGTAGTAAATTTTTCATTATAATGTATATTTATGTATATATATATATATATATATATATATATCTGCATGCATATATCATATATTATGTATGTTATGTATGTTATATGAAAATATACTATATATATATGTGAAAATGGTTATACAGAATTCTAAAGTATAATTTATAAATATATATAGTTATATACATATATTTATATTGATATAATGTGATGGATGGATATATAGAAATTGTGTATATTGGTTGGTATGAGAATTATTGCTTTGCTTTTGATTATATACTATATACAAATATATATATATATATTGAAATGATGGTGAATATACGCCCGCATTCATATATCTATTGTACTTTCATATATATTTCTCTATAAAAATATAACTTACCAACAATTTTTCCATATATGTATGTATACATAAATAATGTTTGTTATAGAATAATTTTCCTTATATAAGATCTATATATATATATATATATATATATTTAGGTACCAGGATACATAACGATGTATATCTTTGTGAATTTTGTATTATATATTTTATTTCGATATAGAAAATTGAATGTGTGAATTTTGAATTGTTTGTTGTTGATGGAAAATATCCATACATGTATAAAAATATTATATGATAAGAAAGAAAATATTATATATAAAGAAAGGCTATAAGGACACGAAACTTGTAATATTAATATGTTCCATTTTATATCTATATATAATATATTTATAAATACACCATATACACCGTATATGCTTTTATATAAAATGTATAAATATATAAAAAATAATTTGATTTTGGGTTTTAATATACATACATATATGTATATATAATATATATAAATATAACAGTGCGATGTACTCCATTATATATTAAAGTTATAAAATATGTATATGTATATATTTAGGTATTTATTTATAGGAAAAATAAAGCATATATGTTTTATTCTTTAGAGAATATTTTATGGAATTTCAATGTAAAAAATATTTTTACATATATATCTTTTAAATGTACATTTAATTTCTTATTGTTTTTTTCTATATAATTTTTATAAGACGCACAGCGAAATTTATAAATGAAAATAAATTACTATCATTACCATATTTTAAAAATTCTTTTTGTAAATTTATAATATATGTTATTAAGTTATTCATTTTATTTAATTATATACATGTACATTAATTTGTTTCTTTTTCAATGTGATTTCATTCTACTTTGTTGATTAATTCATGGAAACTTCACCGATAAAAATTTAATGATTAGAGGTTATTTTGACCAATCAAAGCTAAGAAACCCGCCACATAAATTGATTTAATTTTCATAGAATATGTAATCATAATTAAAAAAAAAAACCAAATTAATTGACAATAAATTCAAAACTAATATGGGGAACGCACCATAAAAAAGTGGCACTTAACTAACGAAGGAATAGGAATTCAGTATGAATTCTATATTATTTTTTTTATCCTTTGACACAGTGAAAAAGTGCAATAGTGAGAAATTCACGATTTCGAAAGGCACATTTTAAAATTGTGATAAATTGAGAATTGATGATGAGAAAAAATTAATTGTTATTATATATGCTTAGCTTTATTATTGAATTCTGTATATATTTATTGAAAATAATTTTTCCAATGATTATCAAAGAATTTCCTATATTTATAAAATATATAGGTTATTTTATTATATATGGAATAGAAAATATATTTTAGAGAATTTTATATTTTATTTAAATTAAATATTTGTGACATTCATATACTGTCGTATTTAAAACATATGCAAACAAAACACATATATATAAAAATTATGAAAATACTTTTTATAATACATCTGCGGATATCTGGAATCTGCGGATATAATTTTATATATTATTTTATATTTTATATACTATTCAAAAATGTTTAATATACATATTTTTCAGAAAATAAATCTTAATATAAATTGTTAAAAAATATGTACATATATTTTATATTATGTATATATACAATACCATATATATAAATTCAATGTATTCTCTAATATAATATTTTATATATTTACTTATAAATAGATATTTATATATGTACATTGTACATAGTACATGTGCGGTAATATGGTATAAAGTTTACATTTACATTATCATATATATATATATATATATATTTATTATATATACATATAGATAATATGTAAAATGTATAGAAATATTTGTATATATGAAAATAAGAAAGTTAATTTGCATATTTCACTTTATATATATAAGTTTCTAGTATAGCTGCGATATATAAAAAAATCAAGCTTTTTTGATACTGACAATCAACCCAAAGGCATATTCGCAGATGTAAATGTAAAAGTTCTTGTTTTAAAACCATATATATAATATGTGTATATATATAAATACACGTATGTATATAGATAAATATGTATAATTGGAGATATATATATATATGTAAAATTTTATAATATATAATGTGCGAACATTTTCTTTATATATCTGCATATATCTACATTTATCAAAGTACTCTGTATGTATTATATATAGTACATATATATAATATATATAAATATACACATATTTAATGCACAAAAGGATAACTCTGCGAATAAGAAAATTCGAAAAGGTGGAATGTTTGATGATGAGGACAAAGTTCTCTATATCTATTATATATATATATATACCAGTATATGTATATATACATAACATATGTATTATTATTTAGACTATATATATTGGAATGGTAGCTTTAGGGCAAATTTGTTTTAGTTAGCTATAAAATATTATTTTACATATATGTACATTCATTTATATCATATATATATGCATATATACATATATATATACATATTTGAAATAATATAAACGTACATATTCGCTAATTAAACTCTATTTCTAAAAACTTTCTAGATGTATATATACTTTGAAAATGTTGGCACATACTTTATTTATATATATATAGCATATATAAAATAATATTGTGAGGAATCTATTCATTTACATATATGTATATAATTATATCTAGAATATATAAACATATAGAGTTATATATATGAATGTTGAATATATATACATATACTATTATTATTATAAATTACATGCATAAATACTTACTTAATAAATATGTATCTAATAAAATGTCTATGTACTATATATATGTATAAAGTTCGAGTATTATTCGGATTGGTTGGTTAATATCACACACTACACATGATATTATTTTATATACTGCCACTATATACACTCCGCTGAATCCATATATATATTCATAGAAAAAGTAAGAAAAAGTATTTTATGAAACATTAAAGTTGAAAAAATAAAATTAATCTAAAATATTAGAATTCTCGAATGATAAAATTTGTAAAATTAAAAATAAAGGAACCGCACGTTATTAATTTCAATATAATTTAATTTAAGGTGTATGTCAAACAAATAATTATTTTTTATCATATGTACAAAAATTAAACTTCAATATCGATAAAATATTATCATCATATTTTAGAATGTCAATATATCTTAATAAGATGTAAACGCATATACTATAAAACGACAATGGATTATGCTCTACACTTTAATAATTGAAGAAAGTGTATGTACTTTCTTCAATTATTAAAATATTAAACTAAAAGTAGAGAATTTATTTGTAAGATTTATATTTACACTTCTTATAATTTTGTATAATTTTCTGATGGAAATACTGTTTAATTTTTTAAAGGAAACTTTTATAATTTTCCTTGGAGGATTCAGAAAAAGATATGTCTGCATAATTTTCTGATGGAAATTATGTAAAATTTTCTATAAAGAAAATTCTGTATAATTTTCTAACTCAAAATATTGTATAACTGTAATTTTATACAATCTCTGAAGGGACAGATTGCTTTTAAATTAATCATAAAAATTGAAATTCGCGTTCCATAAAAGGGTTCATTATTGGACATTCTTCGCAATCAATTTCGATTAATTTCTATTTATAAATCTAAATAGATTCATTCTGGAAGTTATGCATTTTTTAATATTCTATGAAATCTAAAAATAAAACCTGATATAAACTTTACCTACTTTACCTACTACTATAAAAAGTATTTCTACCCTATAGTAATTTTACATATACCAAGGATGTCATTCATATATTCATATATATAGTTTACTTTCATCATTTAATACTGTTTATATGTAAATATTTTATATATTCGAATATATAAAACATAATAATATATGCTGTGTATATATGACAAAATTTGAAATTGTACACAATTTATTGTTTGTGATGTTCTTTGACATCAACACCATACTATTTATTTGGAATATGTAAATCGGAATATCGAAATAAGGAAAGAAAATGCAAATAAAAAAAAAACAAACCCTTATACCAAAAGAAAAAAAATAATAATAAAATAAAACCCCCACACCTTATTTTAACTATATATACTGTTGCGATTGTTGGTATAAAATTTTTTCGCAATTTTTTTTTTTGTTTATTTTCTATTGAACATGCGAAATTGTACATTATTTCTTTTTAGATTAATTTTGTATTCCCTTTATTATTATTCCTTGTAATGTTTTTTTTTATGTAACTTTTGTTGCGATTTTGTCTTCTCATATGCATATACTATACACACTCAGCGAAAGACGGGATGCATTTTGACGCCAAAAGTTTTATCTAAAATATAGCGATGTTTTGGAACAGTGTTAGTATGGCCTTATGAATCTTTTTCAACATTTTTAATTTAAGTTATCATAATTTTATTACAAGGAATCTTTTTATCAATATCAATTTAAGTAATTTAATGCAAAGGAATTTAATCCCGCACGTCCTTTTATTTATAAACATTGCGATTTTTTTATTTTAATTTTTGATGTTTTTTTATGCGTGTATTATATATGATTTACTCTATATACATATGTGCTACTGTCATTCACATTTATACATATTTAGATAGGAAAATGAACACACATATAGTGAATAAAATAATAAAAATAATAATAAGATCATATATTGTTATACATTTTTGTTATTTCTATATACCATAATACACGTTCCCTAGTAACATTAAAAATAGATCAATTCTATTAAAAAACAAAACCATTATATAAATTCAATTGTATTTAGATTCTTATAGATTATAAGAAAAATTATGTATAAAAGTTTATTATCGCTAGGAGATTTATAAACTCTAATCATGACTAATCAGTTTATTATCTTAATCACGTTTTATTTGGTTTGGTGCATTCTACATTCAAAATACCAATAATTATCTGAAAAGGTTTTAATCATATTAGATTATTATACATTGTATGCATATAAGTGAAGTGCTGAATTCATCTACATAAAACACAAACGCCACAATCAAAGATTTTTGTCTTTTTCCTTACTCTTATACCATTTTCCTAATTGGGATACCTCACATTATTGATAATATTTGCATCTTTTGTATTCTATATATATTTAAGAAAATATTTTCATGATATATCTCATGCAAAAAAAAAACAATAATAAGTTTTTCGTTTTCCATTCTTTTTTTACCATTCATATATAAAATTTTTTTTTAAGAATTTGTCTTTACATTTTTTTATTATTTGAATGTAGGGAAATTTTCCCTTTTATTTATTTAAATTTTTTTTTTTTTTTGCAAACTCACCTCTTCCAATTTTGTCCACACTTAAAGAATTTTTGTAATATAAAATATTTTTTTTTTTTTTTTAAATTTGTATGATGTATCGTTCGTATATGCGGGAAAGTAAAAATGTAAAAAAAAAATATGCATATATCTATTGGTATGTGGTATGAGAAGTTTGAATATTTGCGAATAAATAAATGTATCAAGAAAATAATGATTTTTTTTATTTATTTTTTGAATAAATAAAGTATGTTTATGAAGTATGTATGAAGGTGGTATTTATTTATTAAAGCATATATAAATATGTTTACACGCGGATGTTGGATATATACGTCAAGGGAAATTATTGTATTGTATAAATGCTGTGCGGGTATCACGCGTATATATGAAAGAATATGTCAGAAATCATATATATTTACTTTTATTTGCATATTTTTTCAATCATATATCCTTCACAGGGTGGGTTTATTTTTTTTATTTTGAATTATTTAAATTATATATATTCATAATTTTAAGTGTTGTATTATTTATTGATTGTATATACATATTTGGGTGATGAGCGTATTTGTTCGAAATGTATATAATGTATATGAAAAAATTGATTATATAAGAATAGAAGAAATTATGTGTAAGAACATGTATATATAAAAAAATTAATAAAAATATATCATCTTTACTATATAGATATTTTTCCGTATATATACACTTTGAATTTAAACGCAGCATTTCTAATGTCACGATTTGAATAAATTGAAAATATATAATTTCTATATATGCAAAATATATGTAAATATCATCATATAATGCATTATTCTTAAATATAATGTGTTTATTTCGTATAAAATATAATAACGTATTCTATATTTTTTTCTTTACCTTTTAATGCATATAATGATGTATTTTATTACATTTGGATTGGATTTATTTCTATATATATATAAGTATTTAATGGATTATTTATAATCCACTTCTGTATATACATAATATATGTCTCACATGTATTAAATAATTTGAAATAAATTATTTTACTTTGTATAAAAAACATTTTATCATTTACACTTACTTATTTGCAGAGGTTAGACATGTATGACAATTTATATTTCTTCCAAATTCTTCTAAATATATTCCTCTAAATTACTGAAAATAATTTTATATACCAAATTATGAATAAGATTTTCTTTTAAATATATATTCATTAAATTTTACAAGATATTTTGGACGGAATTCAAAATTTACAAAACAAATTAATTAACCATATATATATACAATCTTATAATATTTTAACCCCTTATATAGTTATTGTATTTTATTTTCTATACACAAATTCAAATGTATATATATACATAAATCGCACAAGAATATAAAAACATAAAAGTTATATTTTACGGTTTTATGTATTTGTCATTAGTATTTCAATTGGTATAACTTTGTTTATATATATATATATATATATATATATATAGATATAAATTTATAACATGTACGCGTACATATATGTTTAAATAAATGACATATAAGAAGTCTATTTCAAATGTATACGCTCGGTGATTGTACTCTCTATATATATGTATCTTATTATATAAAAACATTCATATATGTACAATACAAAGATTTACTTGTGTAGATATATGTATATAGGCAGATATAGACCCATATAAGTACATATATATATTAAGTATAAAATATTATGTTTTTCAAAACAAGCAAGAAAATATATATATACAAAATATACCCTGTATATATATGAAATGGATCAAACATTTTCTTTATCCTTTGAGTTTTAAATTACATATACGTTATAAAACCATAAATGTATATAAATAAAATATATATATATATATATATATTTATACACATAATCGTATATAATGTATTAGATATATTTGATGTAGTCTTATGTCGAATGCCTGCGCAATATAAATTCATATACATAACGTTAAAGAATCAAATATATATATACAGGATGTATTAATATGAACTAAAAGCTTAAAGTTTTTATTAAATATTATCATAAAATTGAATTAAAACAGCTCAAGAAAATTAAAAAAAAAGTTATATATAAGGTCCGAAATTTGAATCAGATAAAATAGAAATAGGTGAATTTTTCAGATACATTGTGTATTTTATAGAAAATATTTGAACGAATATATAAATTCCTAAGTACTTGTTTCTTTGTGTATATGTGCTTATATCTATATGATATTTAAAAAAAAAAATGCTCTGATGTATAGTTATAAACAACATTGTTCATATTTTCAAATTATATGTTCTAGATTTTTTATATTCCAAACCGTTTTTTTTTATTTATAACCATGGATTATCGCATTATTGTGATCATTATTATTTATATATACTTTTGAAAATTCCATTTGTATCCTATATAATTTTCATTCTCGGTCAGATCCTATAATTACTGCTCGTTAACTATATATATGTAATCATTAACATAATGTAAGTATAACACATACTTTATTTATATATTTTCGGAGTTCGAAAATTTGTAAAGAAAAGTATAAATTCATTTTATTTAATCCAATTATTATACAAATTATCTATATTAGTACATTATCGTATATTATATATACTATTTAGTATGTATTTAATTATCGCATTATATTATTTGACAATAAGAATTTTAAAGATTTAATATTTGTGTTTTGTTATACGCATACATCCATTTTGTATGTTTTTTTTTAAAATGCTTTTATTTACTCATGTGGATGACGTACTTCTTCTGTATATAGAAGAACCAATATGAATAATAAATAATAAATGCATTTGAAATGTTTCAAAAGAAGTCATATTTTTTAATTTAAATTATAAATATATTGTTGTAGATCATTATATTTTTTTTTTATAGATCATTATATAATCGAAGTATTTTACCATTGTTTTATTTTTTATTGTATATAATGGGTTTTATTTAACTTTATTCAAGAAAAGGGATTATATATGCCATTTATATACTTTTCAATATGACAGGTTCAATATGAATTCATAGCGTTCAATATGAATTAAGAAATATCTACTAATCGACATGAAAATCAATTGTCAGTTGTATCATTTATACATTAACAGTTAAAATAGAAATAAATTTTGTTGTCTTTAAGAATTTTATTCAATTTTATAAACATTTTTTATTATTATTATAATCATTAAACGTATTACATCAGCATAAACCAATAAACTATAATAATGCAATCATTATTAATTATCTGAAAAATTGTGTTTATATTTATTTATATCTTTATAAATATAAAATTATTATTATTATTATTTTATCTGGTAATCCAAAACGACAACAAAAAATGTATTGGATTATTTGAAAATACGTGACTAAAAAAAACACACACTCATAAATATTTCCTCAATATCGTTAAGTATATATATACAAAAATGTACGTGTTTAGAATATAAAATAACATTACATTCATGCACATTAAAATGCGTCTTCAATTGCATTTTATATAATATCATAATATGCATTTTATTTTATATATATATGAAAAAATGGTATCGCTATATGTGTAATATATTTTTATTTATATATGTAAAATACACAATATTGTATATGAAGATATTTTTATTTATAATAGATTTGTAAAGGGTTGTTTGAATACATTTTATTTTTTATATATATTTAAAAGAACATATATATAGAAATTATTATAATTTTAAATTAATTAACGCAGGTATATATGTAAAAAATATAATAGTTGCGATCATAAGAAACGAAAATAATAAAATTTTTTTTAAAATACTTTAATGCAAAAATTACTACTACATATATATATATAGGTATAATAATTATTTATAAATATAGTTCGCATGCATATAGTTTATATCCACATATATACCCTGTGTCAGTATTGCATTTCTATAAATAATATTAGTCGCAAAAAATGTCAGGGGCTTCATACTTCATATATAAATGCATGTATGCTACTTATTTATATGAATAGTGAATAGTGAACCTATATATATATATACATAACAACCCTTTATGATATGCATACACATTTTTTTTTGTTATTGTTATGATGCAAATATCTATAACGAGCTACCTATGGTACATAAATATATAACAAAAATTTCATATATAAATATATGATATGTAAATCAAATTGTATTGTATTATTTTATATTTATATAAATGTTTTTTTTCTAATACAAACTATTTTGCATTCCCATAAAAAAAAAATAAATGATATAACGAACATTGCAGCAAAAAAAAATAATAATAATAGTATCAAACAACCCCTAACATTAATATTGATAGTATATTCTATCTACGGTAAATAAAAATATAAATATATATAAATAGGGAAAAAAATTATTATAAATAATAAAAAAAAATTCGCGATGCCATCACATTCCGTATATACCATATATGATATTATACAATTCATATAATATAATATCGTTCTTTTTTATCACTTATGCACATGCATATCATTTATAGTCAAAAATCATCCGATAGTTATTATTATGTGTGTAGAATAATTTCAATAAATTTATAATATATTATACAATATATATTCAAATTGTCTCTAAAAAAATATAATTGAATATGGAGAATATATATATATATATATATAATATATATATATAGATTTTTCATTTTTATTTTTTATGAATAATCGATATGAGATATTATTTATTTTTTTTTGGGATGAATTTTATGTAGCGGGCACACATAAACATGACACCAATCTATTGTTCATTTCGACATTTCTTTTTTTTTTAAATTCAATAGATGATATATTTGATATTTTATTTCTTTTATTTTATATTTGAATAAATAGTATTTTAATCAATTTATTTATACAATGGATGGGTAATTTTTAACCCTTTATCATTTATGTATAGCTAGTTCTATCTATTATTATATTTTATATATTTGAATAGCATTTATATATATATTGATACAATATATTGTAATTTCTTTTTATTTGATTTATGTGCAGTTGATGACCTTTTTCATTGATTCAGATTTTGATAAAAAAAATAGAATATTTTCAATATTAAAATTATTCATAATTTATATATATAATAGAACATTGTAAACATCATTTTTCCACAAAATTTTAATTTTGTTGATATTTCTGTATATATAACTTTGTATTCTTAACAAACAGTAAAATGTTACCTGTTAAAATGCAGTATTGTATATATATTTATATAATCATTAATTAATTTTTAAGTACATATATCAATCGTGGTCGGTATATATTGATTCGCATGCAAATTGACAGTTGATTTTACATGAAATCATAAATTTTATGGTTGACATTTATTGTAATGCAAAATTAATTGATTTTCAGTTTAGTTTTATGATTATATTTTTATTATTTTTTGTTATTATATATATCTATTCAATAAATTATTCATCAATCAATGTTTTATTAATAAAAAATAAAAAAAATAAGGGTGTAAAATAATATAAATGAATGTTTATGTCACACACGCACACAAAATCCACTATATCTGAGAGTCGTCAACTATTAATAAAAATTTAATATTTTTTTTAATAATTAAATGATAATATGAAATTGATTCATATGCACTTGCAATTTGAAAACATTTCGGTTCGGATCATTAAGATTTTTTATATAATAAAAATTTTTCGTATGCTCTTTTTTTAACCATTAATCTTCAAATTTTTGTTTGAATTATCTGCTAGTTTCGAATATATTCAGTTTGCATTTTAAAACATCTTTTATGTGATAATCATATAATTCATATAATATTTCTATATTTGCTTTGAATATGATATATTAAATATGTGTGATACACAATTAAAATAAGATTTTTATTGAAAGATATAGTTATGTGATTTCACACAAAATATATGCGAGATATGTGACCAAAATTTCTTAATTTTGCGGGTTTGTTAAAAATAAAAATTTAATGTAATATAGAAAAATATTATACTGCGGACAATAAAATTTGTTTTATTATCGCATACGTTTTATCACATTATCGTCCTTTTATTTCTATATAAATGTTTTGTACAGATATATATTTATATGTTAGAAATTAAATTACATGAGGAAACTGCTGATTTATGTGTAAATTATTGTATTGCTTACATACATATTTACAAAATATATTTTAATTGCATTCTTTGGTGCACATTTTTTTCATATATTAACATAATAGATATACATATGTATATAATAAACTCTGCATGCCTTATTGTTATATTCATATATATTTTATATAAATTATTAAATTTTCTTCTATATAAATGGTTTATTTATATTTTTTAATTTCATCTCACGCAAATATCAACAAATAAAAACAAATTTTTTTTTTTAAATAAATAACTTATTTATAAATAAAAAATTTATGTGTATATTTAAAACGCGCGTAATAAAATACTAAACAAAAAAGGGTTTTTTATTTTTATACCTACAGTAAATTATATAACAAGGGTTGAATATGTCAATTTTTAATTCGGAAATAAGATTTTCCATAAATTTTATGTGACAGATTTTCCGTTAATTATTTTATAGTTTGTTTTATTAATAAAAAAAATAAAATATTTCGATGAATAAATTTTATCGCATTCATTATAATTTATTTTTTTTTTTGAATAATCGAATAATTTACAAAAATGATCATGTTGAGCTTTTGTTTTTCTCTTCGATTTTTTCTTAATCGAAAATTTTTGTATTATTTCTTTTTTTTTGTTTTATTATTTCTTCAATAAAACAATAGGTATTTTATTTTATGTATATTTCATGGCATGAAATGTATATTAATTTTAATATTTATATATACATGTATATATAATAGAAGGTTGGAATATTTTTTCTTGCTATGGCCTCAGATAATATAATAAAATATTTGTGCCTATTCTATAAATACATATATATATATAAAGAATAATAAGGTATAATTTTTATATTTTGTTAACAATACAGCGAGATTTTGGGTATATATAAAAATTTCAGTTTATATTTGTCATAAAATATGAAAATAAAAATTTATGTATATTTATATCACCAATCATAATATTTACATAATTTATATTTGTTATATATGTATATATATAAATTTTTTGGTAATTTTACTATATGTAATGTATATAAATTCCCTTAAGTAAGATTAGACCATAAATTATGACCGTTAACTATATTATCTACCCTTCTGTATCAAGTCATTCAAATTTATGTACATATAGAAATTTTATATATACGTAACATAATATATATGGTTAAATAGAATGGATAAATTTCATATATTTACCAAATATGTATAAAATATTCTAAATTCTACACATATTAGGAGGGCGTGCGTTTTTACATGTATTTATATATATATAATATATTACTTTTTATCTATACGGTCATAAACTATTTCCCCATTTATACAATGTTTTTCTATAAGGGTCGCGCATGCCACCGTCCTATAGATATATATTGTATATTTTATTATTATACACATATAGCTTTATATACATAATAAATGTATATATTTGAATATAATCTTATGTTATAAACATGTATATATAAAACGTATCCTTTCATATATAATATATGTGGTCCTTATATATCCAATATATCTATATATATATTTAATGTATTTACAAATAGGATCGTATATAAATTTTACAGCTTCACCCTCTCATATATATATATATTGTGTGGTGTATATCCATATATAAATATATATTCAAAAATAACAATGTATTTGGCATAAAGGAAAATTAATATATATATATGTATAATAGAAGGTGGTGTAATATATATTATATATATTTGGTGATTGTGATGTTCATGAAGATGGTGGTGGTATATATGGTGATGGTACTGCATATAGTGGTAATGTGGATGGTAAGTCATAGCAAGCAGCCATTTTGTCACATATGTGGTGGTTATTATAATATATTATAAAACATTTATATGCAATAATATTACAATATATATCGAGTGTGAATATACACATATAAATATTTTGTTATATATAAAATCACCCAAAAATGGTATAAAAAAAAATAAGAAAATGTAATAATAATAATAATGATAAGACCCTTATATGTAAATATACACATATAAGATGAAGGTTTATTTCTTTTATATATATATCTATACTATACATGTATGATGAAAATTGAATTAATATATTTTTAAAGCTTAAATATAATAAGTATAAAGAAAAAAAAATAAATAAATAAAAGAACAGCCAAAGGGTAATTGAATTATTTAAATTTTATTTTTGCTTTTAAATATTTATATACACACATAAAATTATATAAAATAATCACGTTGTGTACATATTTTACATATAAATTTGAGATAAAAGAAAATTTCTAAAGTAAAAAATAAACTATTTTTATGTTCCGTTTTAAAATTTATATAATATATTGTATATATGGTATATTAAATAACCACGGATTATACAAATTCTCATTTTAAAATGGATTTTTAGAAATAAATATAAAAAAATAAAGATAAAAGAGAAACTTTAAATTCTATTAACTGGTTAATTCACAATTCAACTATAATATAACATTTTAAATTGTGGTTATTATAAATAATAAAATTGTATTAAAAATCGATTCTTTAAATTACCATGAATAGAGACGTCCATATATAATGTTGATGCCATGAATTTTACAATATCCAATTATCACATATATATAAAAACCATGAATTTTTAACATTATTTTCTTAAGTTTTCAGTACATGATGTTTTTATTTGTTTAAAATTAGCTTATTCATGGGATATACTCACTGAGATGATATATACTTCTATACAGTTTATCATAATATCTTTCCTTATAAATATATTGATGCATATATATTTTAATTTTATAAATTAAATATATGTTAATTTTAATGATATAATAATAATAATCGTACACAGGGAAAAACCAATATATATTCAAATACAAATATATATATATATAGAATTCATATAAATTTTTAAACTATATAACCTTTTTTTATCAAATATATTTTTTATTTGTTAATTTAACCAAAATTTACATTTTATAATTTCTTCATAATATACCCATTAGGTATGTATAAATGATGGATGGAAATTAAAAGGGGATCTGTTTTTTTTCTTCTTCTCAGTTTTCATTTATTCAAATAAAAATATATACGTAAATTGTCAAATAAAAAAAATCATTATATTTTCTATATATTTATTTATTGTATGCATAAAAACAATTTTTTTTCTCTTAATAACATCATACATATGTTTTTATATACCTGCTCTAAATTTAATGTAAATAAATTGTTGAATATTTTATATTACTTCTTATTTATATATCCTTAGAATGGTTTTCGTCAACTTTTTTTGCATGAAAAAAATACATTCCAACAATGATGAAACATAACAAAAAAAAAAATTAAAGGAAAATAATCAAAAACAATATTATTTATTTTTTTTTCTTTTAAAATGAAAGGAATTCCATTAATATTTTATTTTTCTATATTTCTATATATATATATATATATATATATAAATATATGTTGTAATATATATATATATATATATATATATATATCTATAGATGATTTTATTTTCTATTTACATATGTAAATGTATATACAAAAAAAATGTGTGTGTTATTTTTTTGTATATTATAGAAAATTCTTTGAAAATGTTAATATATAAATTATAATATATATTTATATACTTATACCTGCCTATATATCATTCAGCATATGTGTTTGAAAATTTCCTTTTATTTACACGTTTGATATTATTATATATATTTATTCAATTCATTTCACATGTAATATACATAATATTATCTTACCTATATATATAACTTTTTTATCTCTACATAAGTATTTGACTTACCTATAACGATATATTGTAAAATATGATTTCAATTTGTAATATATTCGTGTGTATAAAATCGATTTTAATGTTTTTTTTTGGTTTTCAATTTGAATGGTTGATTTATAATTGTAATTGTTGTAGACTATATAATTGTTAAATAAATTAATATCTAATCAATAATATTTTATAAACAATGTTTCCGTATAAGAATTTCGAATCAATCAGTTTTACACCCATTCTTAGCATATTAAATGGTTTTCATTTACCTTTATATAAAAATGTGATGATGAAATTTATTTTTGCTTTAAATTTAATGATTTTATTGTTAATATTCACACCGTTATGGAAATTATAAATTGTTTATATGAAAAATGGGCAGTTTTGTGTCTGATTGTTTTTTGTATGATAAATGTTCATAAATTCGGGTTTCAAAAACAATTCTTTTTGAAAATGTCTTCAATTTTGTTCGCATATCAAATTCAATTCTTGTGAATTTGTATATCAATGTCTGAAAGCAATTTATTAAATATATATATTAAATATTGATTTAAAAATAATATTTATAATAAATTAATATGATTAAAATGATTTACCTATATTTTATTTTTCCCTCCTATATAGTCTTTATTGAAATTTGTTATATATATATATATTGATGTTTGTGCACATTTAAAAAAGCATATTATCTGAATTGAAATAAAAAAAATAAATAAACAATACAGTGCGTCCTCATTAAAATTCAATTGAAATTTTGTTTTATTCGAAAAAAATTAATCCATTCTGTATAAAATATTTTTTAAGAATATATAAGAATTAAACATAAATATGAATAACTTGTATTAAAAAAAAAAAGAAATCAAAATCAAAACAAAACAATAGAAAAGAAATGCTTCCATATACAATCATATACTATTTTAAAAAAAAATAAAAATTTTCCAAAAGAAAAATGTTTACCGCAAAAATAATATATATATTATATGTGTCGTGCACTTATATATAATTTTTTTTTTACATACTTCATTTCATCTAAGACTATATTCAAGTGGTAATATCATCGTGATATGTATATAATATAAACATACATATTTGAAAGTAGATTTTATATATTCATAAAATGAAGATATATGCTTTTATAAAGTTTTAAATTCATATATTTCATATAAGTTTCATTAATGCACGCGGATATAGGACGATATACAAATAAAAAAAATGAAAATATATCGGTATATATATAAAATAATAACAAAAAAAAAAGTATGGCTTTTATATACTCGTCGAACATAATATTTATATTTTATTTCAAATCATATACATAAGAATATATATATACAATAAAAAATATGATTATTATTTATATATATATACATATATATGATATCAGATGCAAAAGAAATAATAATTTTTACAATTCTAGCAAAAACAAAACAAAAAAAAACACACAAAACACAGAAACACACAAACATCTATACTAGATATATATATGATATATCACAAACAAACCAAATTCAGAAATTCTTTATATGAATACTGGTAAATCTATATATATGTACAAAAACCTTTCATTTTAATTATTTCTTTTCTCTAGTATTATACTATAAAATAATATATTCATCTGATATTTGATTGTATTTATCCATATATGCATGCAAGCATATGTATATATAAAATACAATATATGCGATGATATATTAATAAATATATATTATGTATTTTTTATATACACAGTGGCTTCTTGGCTCAAAGAATAAAAACAAATAATGCATCATATTTATTTATATTTTTTAATTTTTGTTTTATGTTAGAATATTGTTTTCTGTTTTCTATTTTTATTTTTTATGAATTTTTTCTTTTCGTATATGTATCTGCATATATTCATGAATAGAGATATTTTCAAACATATAAAACATGTATTTAGCGAATATATAACACAGATTTTTTCCTTTGAAAAATTATATCCTTTTTCTAAATACATTCATAATCATATATATAGAGGAATATATATATTTATATAAATCTAGAGTTGTTTTTTATTTTTTGCCTATATATATATTTAAAAAAAAAACTATTATGTTTATTTCTTGAATGTATATACATCACATAAATGAAATGAATGTATTTATATATATTTGAATAATAATATTGAAATTGCATCGTACATCCAGATGTACCGTATCTACATAAAAATACATTTTATACACATATGTTATATATATATATATATATTTAATATATCATATACATGCGAGATATATATTTATATTTATTTAACAACAATATCATATCGTATATATGATATAAAAAACGTTTTGTCTCGATGGGAAAGGTTTTCATTATTTTATATTTTCTCTATCGCACACAGATAATATGAATATAAAAATATGTATATAGCCAATTAATCATAAAATAAAATAAAAAACCCTTTTAGCAAATCCTCTTGCAATTTTTTTTCCATTTCTTTCATTATATATACTTATTTTCCTTATTCTATGTATCGCATCTCATGTACAGATAATATAATATTTTGTTATAGGCAATTAAGGAATAATTCGTATTTATATATATATAGTATTACGAAGACCTCTTCTATATATAATCATATTTATAATTGTATCATTTTATCTTCACGGTTACTTTTGTATATATAATATACCGAATATATACAACCAAAAATTCCAAGGTGTTTTATCCTATTACTATATAAAACAAATTTTTAGTTTTATGTTGAATGAAAAAAAAAATAGTGTGTTATGAAATGTTTTATATTAATAGAAATAAATAAGGGAACAAACATTTGCAATTTTAAACCCTTTTATTTATGTTTATTGCAAATTCCTTATAAATAGCTGAAAATGCATTCGTTTTTTTCAATTGTATACATATATATATATATTTAGTATAGATGTAAGACGGGTAGTAAAAGAATACACTTACCGATACAGGTAGATATACAAAATCATATATATATATAATAATGTTTTTATATACTTCAATACACTTATTTTATTATTTATAAAACCATATCAGTGGCTAAAATCTATGAAATAAATATTAATTAAACTTTTAATATAAAGTTTATAATAAAATTGTATATAGTAATCTGTCTATCACTTCTTGAACGTTGATCTTATGCGGTTCTTTTATATATTTTAGATATACGTTTATAAAAAAAAATCTTTTTTTCATTTTAGATATAAGTTTATAAAATTGTTTTCAAGTACAAAAATATTCTTATACAAAATTCCATGACATATATAAAAATCTTAATATTGCTTATATTATTTTTGTTTTAATGTTTATTGCGTATATTGTTTTAACATCATTATGCAGTACATCTTCTTCATAAGTTGTATAAATATTATAAAAGATATATTTCTTACCAAACGGAAATTACAAAAAAAAAATATGTTGATCGATTTGATTTATTTTGTTTAAAATTAACCATATTTTATAAAATAAGTAGACGGAGAGCTATGAAAGGGTATATCAAATATATATATAGATAGTATAAAAGGGAAATGAAATGTATTAAATTTGTATATCTTTAAACATTTAGTTATTTAGTAAAAATATAACTTTAATGAATCTATTTTTTTATATTAAATTTGAAAAATTAATATTTTATTTTAAATAAATAATATTTGTGGTATTGTTTAAATTTCATATTATTGTTGTATATTTCTGATTATTGTATATTATATTATTGTATATGATTTTGTTTCTTTACAATTCTATTCGGAAATTTGTTGTAATATTATTGGGTAATTATATATAGTTTTCGTATGAAATAACTTTTCTAAATTATTCTAAACTTATTCTAAAACAAATTCTGTATAGTTTTCTCATTAAACTAATTCTGTATAAATTTTCTAATATTAGAAATTAAGTATATTTTTCTAAAGGAAAATCTGATTTGGTGTAATATCTAAAGAAAATCCCGTGTATCTAACGGGAAATTCGTTTACATAATCGCCGAAGAAATTGGTTAGAATGCTATAAGATAACGATATATCAAATCTATCGAAGGGTCTATTGCTCAACAAATAATAAAATGAAAATTAAACATAAATTCATCTTTAACATTGGCAATTTTGTAATGGCAAGAAGCTCCCCAAAGAACCAAACTTCTGTGAGGATACCGGTTTTTTCTTTGTGCCATGGGAACCATCATTGGAATATTAAAGCTCACATGTTAAATTTAATAAAATATATATGCTTTTACTGAATTGTATATTTCGAATATAATTATCTATATAAAAGTTTTATAATATTATATATACATCTATCAAAAATATATATTGTTGTCTATTTTACTGATGATATCCCATGGCATATATATAATTAAAAATAATTCATATTCAAAGAAATATTCTACATATCTTTAATCAATATAATATACAATTTTATATTACGTAATATATACAATATAGAAATATATTCTATATAGATATATAAATACATATAATATTTATTACAATAATATCAATTTTAAATTAACCACAACTCTTTTTTATATATAAATATAAAACATCCGACATGTAATTATATATACACATTTTATATATTAATCGTATATCGTATATTATAAAGTCATTTAATAAACTCATATACACATAACTTAATGAATACCATTTGTTTTCTAATTTTCTTCAGGAATATTCATATATATATATATATACAAAACATACATATATACATTTGTATCCTTTTTTAGATGAATAACTTTAAATTAAAATGAATATTATGAAAATTATATATATTAAATCTTGTGTATGTGAATTATTTATCTATACTATATTTATATATATATAAATAAATATAATAATGAATTTCTATATAACATTTCACAACAATCTATACAATATTTTATACTATTGCGTATATATATATATTTTATTTTAAATATATATAATCTCTTATATATATAAAAGAAATTTTTATATAACACAAAATATAAAACCTCTATATAGCATATATAAAATATAATATTATAAACCTTTATATATGTTAAATGTATTTTATATATATATATACATATATATAAATACAAAAACTAATCTAGAAATTTCCATCATTCTATTTCTTTATATAATTTCCTTTTTCAAAAGACCATTTCTCTATCTTCATTTATATACATATATATATATATATATATCTTTTTGCATCATTCTCTAATATTATATATTTTATGTGTATTATATAGAATGAAATACAATGTATTATATAATAAATATATATACAAATTTATATATAATATATAAGTAGAAAGTTTATTTCAAAATGATAAATGACTATGTCAGAACATTGAAGTTTCCAAATGTCTTAAATGGTATGTCAAGAGACGCAAAATGTCACATTGGGATTCAAACAAAATGTTAACTACCTCAACCCATTCCAATTCTATTTTCTTTTTCTTTTTTTTTTGGTATTACATATTTGCATTTATATAATATACGTGTTTCGTTTCTATATATAGGAAAATTTCATCTCATTTATAGAAAATATGTGTGTGTTTTATGTATATATATATATATATAAATATCTATACTAAATGAACAATAGAACTAGCTGACAAGACATCACCAAGGTGACAAACTTACTGTATATAGAAATATAACATATATGTATAAATATATCTTTTATGAATAGAAATATATATATTATCTTTATGTATAGTATCACATATGAAACTTCATTCGTTAATATCCTATAAGAATATATTTCTATAAAATATCTTTATATATAACTACATAGATATATGTATATAAAATGTATAAATAGAGTAAAAAGCTAAGATGAACATATTTAGATATGTAAAATATATATATATGTGATAATATTAATGCCATCTACCCAAGTTAAATAAATAGCTTTAAAAGAAAATTTGCATATATGTATATGAATTTTGTAAATGTTTTTCTTGGTTACATCAACTCTCTAATGCCAAAACATTTCTTTATGTTCCCGCATTATATTAGTTATTTTGTATATTATGTATAAAATATATCCAATTTTAGACCCTTTTTTCTTATATGACTAGATATTTTCATTTTGAAAAACATCACATATATACATACATAAGTATATATATTTATTTTAAGACACATATTTAGAAAATGGTTTTTGTTTATTTTATATTAGCATATACCACATATATCCTTATCTTATACGATATAGATACATATATACAAAAGGAATATATACACGTTTTTATTTTCCTATATTATAGATATTACACTTATATTTTCGTCATTGGATTTTGGTTGTTTTTTTTTTCATCGTTGTTTTTCTTATTCATCCCTACATATCTCCGTATTTTAATGTATATAATATAGTGTTTTTATATATATACGGTTTTTCACATATCCTTTTCATTTTATATTATTCTGAAATTTGCACATATCCTTTAATGATATCATGATATGTATATATATAATATAAATTAAATGCGTTTATATATAGATATATTATTTTTTGTTATGTATATATATGTATATTTATCAAATAATTTTATGTCCATTATATAATGTTCCGATTGAGAAATGCGTATATATACTGAAAGACCATAACAAATTTTATCGCATATGTATACACGCAAACATTATTTGCATAAAATTTAGAAATATTTAATGGTTCTTTTTATGGTTAAATGGTTTACGCCATTTGAATGTTTATCTATCTATATATAATATATGATAGTGTTTTTGCTATAAATTTCTATAAAATTAAGTGCAAAGGGAAAGAATTTATTATAGTGTATGCTATAAATATATGTGTATGTATAAATTCTTTTATGAAGTAAATGGATATTATGAAAGTTATTTATGGAATTTTATATTCAAACTCAAACAAAAAACACCAATTATTTGTATATGCATTTTATATTTTGCATATAAATATTTACTTGTATAATTTATATTAGACATTGTATATATTGATTCTATTTCTCCTTATTGTTTATTTATATATATATAGATTCAATACACGGCGAACCCTTTGGCTATTATTAAATTAAAATTCTATTATGTAAATAAATATAATACGTTCATCCCCCCCACATATTTATATAACACTTCGTTCAATAATGTGTGTGACTAATTAATTAAAACACATTTTTTTGCCAAAATTCGTTTTTATTCATCAAGATAGTCCCCTTTTAGGGAGATACAATCATTCCAACGCTTTTCCAATCTTTCGATACCGCCTTTGTAAAACGATTTTTCTTTGCCTTCAAAATAGGCGTTAGTTTCGGCGATTACTTCATCATTTGAGCCAAATCTCTTACCACGGAGCATCCTTTTGAGGTCTGCGAAGAGCCAGTAGTCGCTGGGGGCTAAATCTGGAGAATACGGTGGATGGGGAAGCAATTCAAAGCCCAATTCGTTCAATTTTGCCATCGTTTTCATTGATTTGTGACACGGTGCATTGTCTTGGTGGAACAACACTTTTTTCTTCGCCATATGAGGCCGTTTCTTTGCGATTTCGACTTTCAAACGCTCCAATAACGCTATATAATAGTCGCTGTTGATGGTCTGCCCCTTCTGGAGATAGTCGATGAATATTATTCCAAGCGCATCCCAAAATACAGACGCCATAACCTTGCCAGCCAACTGCTGCGTCTTTGGTCGCTTTGGGCGGCTTTCGCCGGCTGCATGCCACTCAGCAGACTGCCGATTTGACTCTGGAGTGAAATGGTGGATCCATGTTTCATCCATTGTGATGTACCGTCGCAAAAACTCCGACTTATTGCGCGTAAACATGTCCAAACAGCTCTTTGAATCATCGGTTCGTTGTTGTTTTTGCTCCGGTGTGAGCAAACGCGGCACCCATTTGGAACACACCTTTTTCATACCCAAATGTTCGTGTATTATGGTTTGTACACTGCCTGCTGATATCTTCAGAATGTCAGCAATCTCCCTCACTTTCACTTTACGGTTGGACATAATGATTTTCAGTGTTTTTTCAACGTTTTCCGGAATAACAGCGTCATTTGGCCTTCCAGTAGATGGAATGTCATCGGTGTCTGTACGACCACGTTTGAATTCGGCATACCAATAACAAATGCTTCTTTTTGATGGAGCAGAGTCCGAGTAATGTTTTTCAAGCCATTCCTGGCATTGAACAGTATTTTTTTTCATTAAAAAACAATGATAAATCAGCACACGGAATTGCTTTGAATTCATTTTTTTTTAAAACACAAAAATAGCGTCACTTATAGCACTGTAACTTGTAAACAAATGATCTGATTAACATATGATGTTGACAGTAAGCCTAAAAAGGTTGCCAAATGCGAAAAAAAATATTGATTTAGTTCTAGGGACGCCATCTATGTGTCAGTCACACACATTATTGAACGAAGTGTTATATATTTTCATCAATATACATTTGATCTCTCTTCTTTAAGCACATATATGCTATATTGCATATATATAAGTATATATAAATAAAATATAATATAATATTTATATAGAAATTTTATAACTTCCATCAATTTCCACAAACACATTTTTCATCACGCCATTTAGTACTATAAAAGATTTTTCTTTATCTTATTTATATATTCCACATACATATACATATATATTTTATTCGAATACGATATGTGCAGTATATAAAAATTGTCCATATTATATTCATAATATTATTATTATTATTATTATTATTATTATTTATTATTATTTATATCAAGATGATTATATACTTATATACCTAAACAAAATGGAAAATATATAGATAGGTATATAAATTGAAATTCGTCATTATATAATATCAGAATATATATATATATATATATAAGTTTCATTCAATGGATGCATTATTCTTGAAATGATACTTGATTTTTTCCTTTATATATAAACCTATTTCGTAGAATTTATACCAAATCAATATTACTCGGCGTTAATATAGAATAGAAGATGATTGAGTAAATTTTTATATTTCTTTATAATAATTTTTTTATTGGAAAATATATGGAAAATTATCAACAGTTTATGTTATAAGTTAGTACTTGATACTTGATAATAGTTTAAAAACAATCATAATTATTTTTCGACTGATCCTTAGATCCTTTCCTTATATCAAATCAAATAAGCGTTGCCTCCTTATTCGCTAATACCACATATATATATATATCTCTGTTTGCCAATTTTAAAAACAATAAGTAATTCTATATATATTTTACCTTCAAAAGTTAAATTGTATATATATGATACAAAGAAGTAAATTCTCTATAAGTAATTTATATATACTATATGTATGATGAAATAGTAAAAAAAATATATATATTTTACATAATTTACTAAAAGAATTTGCGTAATATTTAAATTTACTAATATAATAATAAATATTATATATTTTATGAAAGTATATTATAATATATAAGAAGGTTATATCTATATATAATTATATGGTATGTATGTACCAATACTTACTTATACGAATGGTTATTTTATACGTTATTTTGTAATTTTTTTTTTTGGCTAAAATTTATGGAAATTTCATCATATACTTTATGTATATGTAATAATATCATATCATAAAATTTAATATATTGTTTGTATATTCTTAAATTTTCTGTTTATATATATGCTCATATATGGAAATTCTATTTTGTGTTAGAATGATCATATAAATATATATTTATACATGTGTATATAGTAGATATGGTTATAATATTATAAAATTTATATAAATTTTAGATGTCGTATATATATAGAAAATATATATATAATATATAGAAAATACACATGCCCACTCAACATTTATTATATAGAATTACTTTGTGTATGTTCCAAAAGAGATAAGAGGTTTCTATATAAATATATAAAGTATTCAGTTTGATACTTATTATACTATATATATATATAAATTTTGAATAAATAAATTTATATATATCCTTTTTATACATATATGACTATTATAAAAAGCAGCCCCGTTTTTGTACTATATAGAAATGAAATGCCATCCATATCTTTGTCCTCAAACCACACATATATATCTATATATTATGTACTGTACATTTATATGTTAAAGAAATAGTATATATGCGTATATATCAACATATATTATACATTTTGTACATAAATATTTGGATATATGTTATATAGGTATGTAAATATATAAATATATATATCTAAAATACAGTATATTTTGTATGGTATTCGTATTAATAAATAGAGCTTTTGTATCAACTCCATCTATATAATATACATATATACAGGGTGTCCCAGTACAGGGTGCCAACCCGAAACAGGCAGGTTCTACACCTCATTTCCAATCAAAAAATGTATGGCGACCCCATGTCTATCTGCCTTGGTTTTCGAGCTAGCCCGAAAAAACGATTTCGTTGAAGTTCAAGGTAGTACGTAGATGTTATTTACCATATCTCAGCAACCACTTATCGGAATCCAATAATTATAACCTTGTTGGAAAGGTATTTTAACTATCTATAACTGTTTCTAATAACACAAACATCGGCGACAACCCGTTTTCATGCTATAGCTAGTCAAACACAAGAAATTTCAACGGCCTCAAATATTTTTGTTATTTTGCAAGCTGAGAACTATAGAACTTTTATGTTTATCAGCTGTCGGTTTTTAGAAAAACTTCTTTGATGTTTTAGCTTTAATTTGATGTACAAACTTTTAAAATATGTCAACTCGTCTTAGAGATATGACGAAAATAATATTGAAATATGACGAAAATAATGCAAATTTTTCAAAAATTTAAAACATATTTATTAAATTAAATTTAAATTTTTACTACAAAAATTGTTCAAAATAGGGTCCATTATGTGATCGACATATTCGACACCGTTTTAATACTACCCTAGTAGCCGATCGCATTTGATTCGGATTATTTTTAAAACTTCAAACGCATTATTAATGCTATTCATTAAATCTTCCCTGGTAAGAACCGGTGTTTTGTTAACCATGTCTTTACAAACCCCCCATAGATAAAAATCTAATGGTGTGAGGTCTGGCGACCGTGGTGGAAATTTAATGAGACATTTCTTCCAATCCATCTTTGACCGAATGTGTGATTTAAGTGTTCTCTTACACTTCGTTCAAAATGTGGGGTGCACCGTCATGTTGAAAATGAATGAATCGCAAATCAGTTAAATTGACATCATCGAGTAAATCGAATAACCTATTTCGCAAAAAAACTAAATATGAATCTGAATCCAGTCGACCAGGTAGAAACTATCGACCAATTAATTGATTTCCAAACTTTCCTGCCCATACATTGACTACTATTCGTTCCTGAAATGCGTGTTTCCGAACTGAATGCCGGTTTTCCTTTAACCAATGATAATTATTTTTAGTATTAAATATCCCTTCACGTGTGAACATTGCTTCATCCGTATATAAAATTTGATTTAATATCCTGGGATCTTGTTCATAACAACGAATCACCCAATCACAAAAAGTTATTCGGGGGACGTAGTTTATTTCTTTAAGAATTTTTTCCAAAAGATAAGGATGTAAACCAGCAGCCTTCATTGCACGCCAAGCATAGTTTTTACTTACACCAATTTGGATGGCTGCTTTTGAAATTGATTTTTTACTGTTTTTTTTACTTCCGAATTATTCTTTATAAAACAAACTTAATTTTCTAATGAATATTAAACGTAAAACAATGTAACATACAAATGCCGAAGAGATGTAGCACAAAAAACAAAAGAATTGAATGAATTTATGACGGTGATAGATTTAACTGTTTTTATTTCTAAGTAACCATTAAATTAATTGCAATCCCTTGAACTTATGTTACCTAGATAACGCGATAACAACAGAACATTGAACTTTGCAATGTAATAAATGTGTTTTAAATTTTTGAAAAATTTGCATTATTTTCGTCATATTTCAATATTATTTTCGTCATATCTCTAAGACGAGTTGACATATTTTAAAAATTTGTACATCAAATTAAAGCCAAAACATCAAAGAAGTTTTTCTAAAAACCGACAGCTGATAAACATAAAAGTTCTATAGTTCTCGGCTTGCAAAATAACAAAAATATTTGAGGCCGTTGAAATTTCTTGTGTTTGACCAGCTATAGCATGAAAACGGGTTGTCGCCCATGTTTGTGTTATTAGAAACAGTTATAGATAGTTAAAATACCTTTCCAACAAGGTTATAATTATTGGATTCCGATAAGTGGTTGCTGAGATATGGTAAATAACATCTACGTACTACCTTGAACTTCAACGAAATCGTTTTTTCGGGCTAGCTCGAAAACCAAGGCAGATAGACATGGAGTCGCCATACATTTTTTGATTAGAAATGAGGTGTAGAACCCGCCTGTTTCGGGTTGGCACCCTGTACTGGGACACCCTGTATATGTACAAATATGTAAAAATATATCATCAGATGTACATACCACATATATATATATAGTATATATAAAGAAGAGAATGCTTTTGAGTTTGAATTTACAACAAAGTAGCTATACATGTTCATATATAATTATATATATCATATGTGTTATTATATAGAAATATATGAGGATTTAAAGGGTGGGATTAAAGGATATGTAGAGATGCCAGAAATATGTATAAAATAAGTATATATATATATATGCAAAACGAAAACCCATATAACTAATACATTTAGTATAATGTATGTAAATATATGGCGGTTACGTCTTATATATACATTCATCCATATATACATTATATTGATATACAATAAAGATTGTTTTTATTGCTGTATGCTGTTTATATGCGGTGGCAGTTTTTACTGTTTTCTATCATATTTACAAGTATACTCATTTATATAGAAAATATATATAGACTATGTATACATATAATAAGAAAATGTACATTTCTATATATGATGTTGGTATTTTCATTATTATTATTATTTGGTCTATATACAATAATATATATATATATATATATATATATATATATATTATTATAAATATATTTTAATAAAATAAATATATTTATATGTAATATGCAAAACTTCTATATATATTAAATTTAATTTCGTTTATCTTGAAAAAAGTATTATAACATATACAGATTTTCTTTGAATATTTTGTAAAAGTTTGGAGTTTGTTATATATAAAAATATATATTATAATAAAACTATATCAATATGTAACAATTTTGTTCATCAACTTATTTTCTGTATATTATACAATAAATGATTTCGTAAAGAAACTATTGTCGGTTTTAATACACAAACAAATTCATTGATTTCTTTATTGTAGTTATAAAAAAACTTTTTTTATATATATGATATAAATGAAACATATTGATAAAAAATGATTAAAATGTTCAATAATTGGCCTCCGAAAACTATTTAGTAAGTTTTTCGAATAAAAACCAATACGTATAAAATATAAATAAATTGCCAACATAAACCCATTTATTTTTCAACTATTATTTTCAACTAGTACTTTACAAATTCGTGCATGTAAAGATCATTTTTTTATAACCCTCTCATATGTGTAAATAAACAAGGAAAAAATACACATGTTTTATAAAATAAAAACCTTGTTTGGCCAACACCGATAGATCAGAAAGAACGTACCTATATGATATATCTAATAATCCTTTCCTTGGATTTGCTGGGAAGTGAGTGGAAGTTGTGCGATTAGAAACAATTTTTACTTAAATGTTAATTTTTCCAATTTGATAACCAAAATCCAAAATTTCAAGTAAATGTCTTATACATTCTTGAAGATATGTGAAACCAAAACAAATCTGAAAATGCGTAAGAAACGATGGTCTGACCTACCCCAATTTTAGTAGAGTTTTTTAAAAATAATTTTCGATAAAATTTAATGAAACGCGAACAAGATTGAAAAAATCTGATAAATAATTATCAATTTCCACGAAAACTGATTTAATAAGTCACGCATATACTAACTGTACGCGTTTAAATAGAAAATATAAGAAGAAAATTTTCATCATCCATAACTATAAGAAATTTATTTTTAATATATGGGTTGTATATATTCTATATATTAATGTTCTGTTTAAAATTATTTGTATAATTCATATATGAGTTATTTCATTTGTCATTTTTATTATTTGTTTATCCTTATAAGAATATATTATTGAAATTCCTTATACTACATTTTTTATAATTTCATAAAATTGTAATTCTTTTAGTAATACATACATCATTGAAATATTTCATATTGTATTCATGAATTTTCACGTAAAATTTAATGCATTTGAGATTTCATTTCATTCAATTCAATCAAAATTTTAAAAGTTCACAAAATTCCTATATATTCAATTCATAATTTTATAATTCAATAGTAAAACAGAATTTTTAAAAAATAATACGTTATACGCTGTTACTACAACAGAGTATAATATTTCAATTTGCCAGTATTTTGGTCGACAATAATCTGAATATATAAGGATATGTACAAGCAGTACATCGAGGATTACTCTTTAAATCTATATATATATATGTCTCCGTTATGCAATATAAATATTCACCCTATATATTCAATTTATTTCTTATAGTCACCACCGCCGCATATGTATAATGGTATAATGTATATAAAATATAAAATCTTTTCTTACATCTTATATGTATATATACCATAAAATAAAATATCAGCACATATATGTAGTATTTTTCCCTATATATATATATACATATATAATATATAATTCAAAAACATTCTTTAAATTTCAATTTAACATTATTTATGTGCTTGGAATTGGAATATTTATTTGCAGATATACGCAGACATATACACAGCTTATCCTTATGTATTAAAATTAATGTATAAAGAAATATACATTATACTGATATACATGTATATGTATATATACATTTATAAATCACCCACTGGGCGATGTCCTTTGTCCTTTTTATATATACACGGTACAAATAAATATACATATAGGGGGGAAACATGAATATATTTCTATAATATACATAAATAAAATATTGATTTATATCAGAATAAAATGGATATATAAAACTTAGACTATATACTATATATGTGTGATATATGAGACATGACCATATATTCAGCATTTATTTTTTTTTATAAAAAATATATATTAAAAGTTTGAAAATGGATCTAAGCGAACATAGTCTATATAAAAGTAAACATATATAAATAATTTTATGTATTAATAAAAAGATATATATATATATATTTAGAACTGAAAGATAGACACTTTAAATATATCTATATAGAAATTTGTGGTAAATGTATAGAAAATGTATTTATTTATACATCATTGTATATATACATTAGTCGGTTTTTATACAGCTCTATATTTATAATACATACAGACAGATATGCAAAAATATATATAACAAACTGATTACATTTAGTTTATATAATATATCGGGTAAATAATGCATATATATTTTTCATATTATATATATATATGTATAAGACGAGTATATTGTTGGAATGTACAAGATGATAAAGTACAGGGTTTTATATAAATATATAGATGTATATAGTTATATAGAATTGTATATACATAATGAAATTGTATTCACATGAAAATAGATTTCTTACCTTTTTGTTGATAATATATATGTTTGTACTATATGCAAACGTACCTATATAGTATATAAAATTTAAATTTGAATATATATATATAAATAGAAAATGTTATTTTCGTTAATACCTAGAATTTTTGTGTTTCAAGACGAAATATGCATGAATATGGAATATTTGGGAAAATTTTATACACAAAGAAAATTAGTATTCACCTCTATATATTTATATAATTTTATCTTATTTTGACAGTAAAACATTTTTCTTAAGTCATAGCGGTATTCTTTTTTGTATATAGATATAAATAAATTACTTCATTTATAACTAAAACCTACAAATATATATAAGTTTTATTCAGTCAAATATAATATTGGTTTTACTAATATACACTAAATATCGATCATATATATAAATTAGATATATATAATTTTTATTATTTTTGTATATATATATATATACCTTTATCGTTTGTATTATATATTTATAGATATTTTAGAGACGTGTGGTTTTTCCATTTTCTAAAATAAATTATTAAAATTAAATAATAAATATATTAAAAAATTCTATGGAATTATTATAGATATATTGTCTTTATTTTTAATATTATTCATATTAACATTTAGTAATTTATACATATATACATATATGAGTTAAAGATCAATTGATTGTTCAATTGTATATAATATATATTTGAACAATACAATTTAAATTAATTAATTTTTTTATTTTACGTTTCATATAACAGATAAGTGTTTTATTTTTTTATTATCGACGCGTTTTTAAAAATATTACTTGATTTGATTAAGTCATGCATTTAAAAATAAATTTAACAATTTTCCCGGGGATACGTTTTGTTTTTCATACGTATTTTATATAAATACATATATATATGTAATGTAATGAATGTATGAATGCTTCAAATATTTATGGATATACAGACAGGTTAAGGAATTAAAACGATATATACAAATACTTCTTTTATAATCAAAAGTTAAAAGTTGTCGTTTTAATCATGAATTTTTAAGTTATTGGTATATTCTTCCTAGATATGAAAGGTTTTGTAATTCTGTTTTTTACCTGTGGAATCTCAATTTCACAAAAAGTTCTACATATTTTTCCTATGCGTCTATGGTGTGTTTTTGATTAATTATTATATACATTGTTAAAAATAACTAATTATGAATTAAAAAACCCAATTACCGTTTAAAACGAAAACTCTATACCGAATACTAAATTGGCGGAATCGATTACAAATACTACATTTTCAGCCCTTTAGTATACGCAAGTTCCGCATTGTAATATTACCTATACAATTTGTGGTGGTGGTTTCTATATCTATTGTCTGTTTATAAAATGAACCTGCTTATTTATTATGTATAGAATGCATCCAGTATATTCCGGATATGTGCATTATATTCATTTGTGTATTTATCATTAACATTTCAAGCTATATATTGAAAATGTTATCCCATCGCATATAGAAATATTCCGTATATATTGTATATATTTGACATATATCATATATATATAAATAAAGTGAGATATGCATTCGCGTGTAAATATAAAGCACATATATATACACTATAAAACAGTGATGCATATATCGCATTTAATATTGTATATAGAAATAACCGCGCTGTATATGATTTTCACATATCCATATTATATATCTATATGTATGTAGATATAGCAAGACATTTTATTATGTTCATGCATTTAAACATATAATATGTGATATATATTTTTCATATACTTATACATACTCCATATACATAAATTAACTATATGCTATATTGTTATTGCTGTTAATTAGTTCATTTTAAAGTGCATATTTATGTTTGAATAAATGTCTAGATTTTATTTATTTATATGTATATATAAATATAATAGAATAACCTATATGTATATATATATATATAATTCTATATATAGTATATATATAGATGCAGTCAATGTGATCTATATAATAAAGTTTGTAAATTATTTTATTTTATGGTACTTAAACAATAGTACAATAATATAATATAATACATATATATATTATATAGTTATTGCTATCCTGAGTATATATATATATACATATCATTAAAATCTTTTTTATATATGCATATGTACCTGCAATATTTATAAATGAAGATAGAAATTAGAAAAAGGGGTCACTTATAAATATATGGAAAATGTACATATTTTCTATATATACATTATATACTATAAATAAAGAAAATTTAATATTTTTATATATATATTAACAAGTCATCGAACTTAATCCTTTATTTTTACATTCTATATATATAATACATATAAAGAGGAATTTCAAGGAATTTCTAATATTTGATTATTCATTCAATTACAAAATATTACTAATTTTCGATGAAAAACAAATCAATTTATCCAAGATTTTTTTCAATAAAATTAATTCTTAAATTAAAATTTGATAAATCAACTAAAATCGGATTATATATAAAAGAGAAAATTTAATTTAATTAATTTTTACATTTAATATAATATAAAAAAAATAATCAAAATCAATATAAATAATTTCTTGTCCGCATTTTATTTATTTATATAAACATTTATTGTATATGCTATTTAATTTTTTTTTATTATCACTTTTACAAATTCAATTATTTAATTAAATTAAATAAAAAATAAATGTCGTCATTTTATTTGGTATATGTATATTGTATATCCTTAAATATGTACCTATGTAAAATAAGAAAGGAAAAAAAAATAACCAAAATACATCTACTATAGCGAACCATACATATTCAAATTGTATAAATTTTATTAATAATATATAATAAATTGTTATATATTATATATAAATAAAATAAAAAAAAAATTAAATAAAAAGATTTAACTCTTAGATATAATATATATAAATATAAAAGTTATAAAGGGACAAGAAATAATAAAATTGCATAAAATATACTTATATATTGTATATATATTTATATACACATAAATGTATATTTATATATGTTTCGTCCCCCATGAACAAGATTTAATTTGATGACTATACATATATATAAAATAAATATATGTATATAATATATAAAATTCGCATTATCCTTACCGTAAAGTCCATGTATAAAATAGGATATTTAATATACGGATTCTGTGAATATATGAATTCACATATATACAATGTGGTGAATATATATTTTATATGTGGTATGATGGGGTGGTGAGGGCGATATTCCTGAGTGAAAATAATACTGGACAAAATGGCCGACTCTTTTATACATATAACTTATTTAAATATTTATATATTTATATATATATATATATATAATATAGAAATATAGATTTTTTTTTCTGCATTGTATATATCTAGAGGGAATTTAAAGAACACCATAATATATATATACATATAGCGATATATATACGAAAGAAAAAAAAACTAACTCTCGTGTTTTTTATTTATTTTTTTGCTTATTTTTTCAAATCATAAGATTTACTTTTACAAATTGGATAAAATATTCTGTATATACATTTTTCTATATCTAGAAATATATCTAAATAAAAAAAAAAGTATATAAATAGACATTGGATATATGTATGTATACATGCAAATATATAGTTTGTAAAGATTTTCTTTATATATAGGTATATATAAATGATATACAAATATGTATTATATATATATACAAATAAATACATATCTCTACGATAGATTGATTTTTCTATGTCGATGGATTTAGTGAAATTCAATTTATTTTCAAGAGAGTTTGACATAGCAGCAAAAAAAAAAATGGAAAAAACGCAGAACATAAACGAAAAGAAAAGAAAAAAAAATAAAATGCAATATTTTTTATTTTTTAACAATATACAAAACACACTTACAATGATTGAACGAATACATTTGTATGGATACATTAAATATATATACATATATATAGTCAAGTTATACATTACGGTTTGCGAATATCTATATATATACATAAATATTTCATCTATTGCTTTATTTATATATTGGTTATATATACATTCGATGATATAGTTTGATTATAAACATATATATATGCGATATTGAAGATTTATATGTACATATATAATGTTGATATGGATGTTATTATTCTTTTTCTTTTTTTTTAATAAAAAAAAACCACATGTATACTATCATCAATATATATTTATATTATATGCATATGTATATACTTGAAGATCGATGAGTTATATTCGTTGTTTTTATATTTTTTTGTACATATTTACATAAAATGAAATTCTTATATATATAAAACGCGGAAACGGAAAGTCTACAAAGTTTTTCTTTTTTTTTTGTTATTGATTTTCTTTATTTTCATAAATAAATAATATAGAAATTTTCCTATGTATATATCTAACAGAACAAAATAATAAATAACACAACAAAATAATAACGATACAAATACGATATACATATTGAAATTTTTGAATCTCTATTGGTTTTGTTTTTATTTGCACTTATAGTTTACATATGTGTCTTTTTATGTTGATAAATATATTGGTATTGTTCTTTTTACATTTTTGTCGTTATGTTCAAATATACTATATAAATAAAATATTCCAAATAATGTATATCCACGCTCGAGGGATCAAGAATCCGTTTTTATATATATAAATAAATATCTATGAAATTATTAATGCGTTTATATGAATTTATATACTCATTAGACTTATTTATATAATATAACAATTATCTTTTTTTTTTAAATGCATCCCTTCCGAATGGCGGATGAACATGCAATTTATGGTTTAAATTTTTGATTCTATATAAAATCAATATATTGTTAAATTTTTATTAACCCTGCGATATTCATCTATTGTTGAAACTAAATTGTATGTAAAATAATTTCGGGTAAAATTTGATTTATATTATAATTATATACGTATGCAATTGAAACATATATAAAATTTTGAATACTTATACATTTATCTTTTAACCAAATTCACCATATTCAAATATCATGTAAATTCATTCATTCATTAATCCACATTTATATGTATACTTACTAATATATAGTCGCCTGAATAAGTGATTAATCAACAAACGAACATGAATTATTTTACCATATTATTATTTATTTTAAATCTATTATATACATATATATAACAATATTCTGAAAATAAAGGAATAAATTTAGAGACATGTATGTCTTTTAAGTGAAAATTAACACAAAACTATATCTTTGAAAATTATTTGTTCTATTCAACATTTATTATGTATATCTACTCAATATAACTATATATTATATAAAGAATTTTGTTATATATGTTAAATTACAAATAGAAGTACAATTTTCATATATAATACACTTGAAAAATGGTAAAATTATATAAATATATAAGTAAATGTATATATATAGTATTCGGAATATACTTCTCTAAATACGTATATACCATATATTGATTATGTAATATTCTCTCTTATATTTACGTATAATAGAAGAATATTATTTAAATTATACAGAACATATATTATATATGCATTTCCATTTATTCATATTTTAAAATACATTTATATAAATTTTGGGTGTCCCATTTTGAAATAAACGATTCCAAAATTTGATATATATACAAGCAAGGTAAAAAAACTATATTTTAAAGAACCTCGCATAGAACATTATTGAATTTTATTCTGGAAAACTAATAGTAACTTTTTAGAATCTCTATATCCACAGATTTGATGAAATAATAATGCGTTTTTTCTATATATACATTGACATTTCTTTTAAAAAAAAACACACCTTTATACGTATGTGTAAATTGTATTGCAGGATATGTTGTATTGCAGCGAAGTTTATTTTATATCGTACAAATAGCTAAAAGTTGAATACAATAATGCTATTATATATACATACACCAAATATGTATATCTATATCTATTGTATAAAGATAGATATATACATATGGAAAAGTTATATCACTATATATACATATATGAATGGTATATATTTTTGTGCACAAGGTAAATGGCGGTTCTAACACAGCTTGCGATAGTTACGAAAGTTACTTCTTACATTTGGAAAATTTAACAAAATGAAATCTATAAAAATTATACAGGATTTCCGTTAGAAATTATATAGAATTTCACTTAGAAATTGTAAAGGATTTCCCTTAGAGAATTGTATAAAGAATTTCCATTAGAATATTGTAAAGAATTTCCTGTAGAATATTATAGAGGATTGCCTTTAGAAAATTATACAGAATTGCCTTTAGAGATTCACATTACCTTAAGAATATTATAAAGTATTTCGAATAAATGTTAACGCAAAAATGTTTGTTGTTACGGGGACCGCTAACTTATTATTTAATTATATGTGAAAATGCCTATATGCCTATGCTAATTGAGGCGCAATAATATAAAATGAATAAACCGGACAACAGAATGCATTTAGGACGTGATCGGTATAAATTTGTGTATTTATTTCTACAAAATGTTCATGAACAGGGTATAGGTATATGCATTCAAACAATATATATATAAATAATATTACAGAAATATATCTATATATATATATTATATATAATATATATGAAGTCTTAAGAAACCGAACAAGAAACTAACTAAATTCTATGGATCTATATTATATATTTATTTTATACACATATTTGTTATATAGAGAATATGCCAAATATAATCTATATACCACCTCTATATAGTATATATGCATATATGAATACCAATATAACATTTGCATATATAGGTATATCGTTCTATATACCTAATACAATAGTTATACACACGTTAATTTTACTTTATATTATATGAAATCTTTGAAAATTAAATATAAGTATATATACAATATGTAATATGTATATATAATATAGTAATAGTTATTAAAGCTTTTATGAGTACATTCGCATATATATATGTATATATGAAATTTTATTTATATATAAATACACGGAATATATACGACTTTCAAGAAGTTTACTATATATAGACATAAATGTGAATATATAACATAATAACATACACGCATATGTAATTTATTCATATATATATATAATTTTACATTCTATATATGTTATTTATATATTCGGAAATATATAATACAAAATGGTTTTAAGCCCATTAGTTTTTAGACATGTATATATTCATGAAACGTATTTTACTATATGCATAATAAATAGATCAATGTATCCTAAAGCATATACGTACGTATATATATTTATAATCCAATATTAAATCCTATATATATTTATATAACGAGGAAGTGATGAGTAAATTTCGAAAATTTTCATATATAGCAAAATAATTCTTATCAATTATATATTTTATATATGGTATTACAAACAATATATAATTTTACTTATTTTACAGTGAGTCAAAATATTACAGACATCTATCGTTTTAATTGACCTTATCAATGCAGAGGATTATGCAGAAATATATGTATACAATAATTTTATTTATCGAGATTTGTATACGTATAATAGCGGATATAATATTTGATTCTTTTTCTATTTATACACTTTAAGTTAGAATTTCCTTTGCCATTCCTTTTTAATGTAAATTAATTAAATTCCAATATATGTATATGGTGGAAAATAAGCTGCTTTTTTTGTCTTGACTTTTAGTAGAAATTTGATTATGTTAGAAACTTTCTTAATACCTTTTATACGGGCGTAATACATTTAGATCTTTCTTGAATAAACGTGCGTATAATTGTGTATCAAACATATGTATATTTTGAACCAAAATGCATTTATATATATACAAAATATTTTAAATTATATTAAATTCAAAAATTTACAATTATCTAACATATAATCATAATAATCAAAATATATGTTTATACTCGTATATAAATAATTTAATGAATTGCGTCTATTCTAAATGTATATATACAATATTCTACAACATACAATTTATATATTATGTTAAAATTATAATTTGAATATATACGTATAAAATTCACTTTGAATATATCGTATATTTGATATATATATTTAGAAAATGTTAAGATATATCTTATGAGAATATCCATATATTGAAATTTGTTTATATACTTTACGAATATTATTACAATTTTAATGGAATATATTCATATATATACGTATATAAAATTTATATGCTAAATGTATATATGTTTTATTATGTAAGATTTCGTATATTTATATATATATATATAAGAGGACGAGAGTTTCCATGGGAATTTAATTATACATTTATTTTTGTATATATACATATATATGCATAATATAATGTATGTGGTGTATATATACTTTACATAAGAGAAAATTTATTCAGGTGTATAGTTTATTTCATTGAAATTACTTGTGCGGTTTTGTTCATAAAGTTTTAATTGAATGAATACTATACACAATCTATATATACTATATTTTAGTACTTTGTTGATATATATTCAGGAAAGGAAATGAATGTACTTTCTTACATATAAATATACATGTATAACTGTATATATATAGAAGGTTATAGAAACATTTATATAACTATATATATACTATACATAGTTCTACGTAAAAGAAGTTATATACATTTTCCAATTCCAAAATACTATCATTTATTTAATACAATTTATTTTTAATTGTCAATGTGTATTATAAAGTATATGTAATATATTAACAATAACCATCTACCATAACAATATATCTAACAATATATTAACAATATATCTACTTTAAATGTTTATTTAAATTTATAAAATTCATTTTAAAATATTTAAATTTTACTGTTTATTTTATTTTTTTTATAATATTTAAACAACATCGCAATTTATCTGATCACTTGAATATTATCTCAATCGGAGAAATTCAGAAACAAAGAATTTCTTAACAATTAAATACAGTACAATATTCGATATGTTTAATTAACATTCAATTTAAATTAAGTTAACGTAATGTGTCTGTATTATTTAATCCGGGACAAAGTCCAAAAACAAGCGATTACAAAAATTAACTAAACTAAATTATATATAAAAGTAAACAATTACTTCCGCTACAAAATATGTATATATGCAAATTTAAATCTCTATATCTATATGATAAACTTCAATGGCAACAAAAAATTTCTTTACCCATAAATACGCATAATAATAATTCATTTATATAAGGAGTTGAAATAATAAATATATACAAAAATAAAAAAAAAAACAGTTTTGGTCAATAATTTTAAACAAATTATCATCTATCTAATGGACTAGAAAAAAACCTATTAAAATTGTATATTTATGGCACATAAAACACACATTATTAATATGTATGTATATACCTAAAATATTAGAATAATATTTTATTTTAAATTATATTAAAAATTATTCGTATACAACAATGTAAAAAAAAGGGTTTCTTATTTATTATATATATGGATATTAAAGGTCAGTACATATTTAGGGTCAATTGACCAACGTTGTCGGCACACGATGACCAAATTTTAAATGACCCTCTGTCCTCATATATGTATATATATAATACACATATATATTATTTATTATATTTATATATATGTACATAAACTTAATATAAATGTGGACATTTTATATAAATATAAAAAATTTACATTTTGGCTGATGGTCAGTTTATATACTATACAATTATAGTGAATATGTTTAATATATTCGTGCGTGCTTGTGTGTATACATGCATGTTTGTGAATAATTTATGGACATAAATCATATAGATTTTATCTGTTATATAAGGGATAAAAGATGGGGAGTGAATAAAATATTCTCTAAATAAATTAAACATAAATTATATGATTAATTTTTCTGTAAAATAAATTCCATATTTGTCCATATTTGAAATGGACCTTGGCGACTGTGCGTATAATTTTCTATATAATAAATAAATTCTATTTTGACAAAATATTATCACAATAATAATAATAATAATAATAAAATATATTTGTTTAAAGGGATTTTATAGGATGATAATTTTTTGTTTTGGCTATTGCAAATACTCATTTTATAAAAATAATAAGGAAGGACTTTGTCAATATTATTTTATACAAACGACAAGGAAACATTCATTTATCAATGGTACATTAAGGTATATAAATATTATTATTTTGAATAATTTTAAGCTTGAATACGCATTTATTATTTATGGCTATTAAAGGTTTAGATTATAAAATTACAATATAAAATCGTAGAATATTTATTTTACGTTAGGATTATTAATTGTTTGTCGCAAATCCCACAACATAATTATATATCGATTAGTTTAAGAAAGATGAATATTTGATCGAAATAGTCAATATAGATATATAGTCAATATAGCTATATATATATAGCTTTGTGTATATATAGCTATATATATATAGCTTTGTGTCTGCATTTATTTTTTTGTTTAATAATCGATAAAAAAAATTTAATGGAAAATGATAATATGGATCATACAGGAAAATATGTATATATATTCCATTTTCTTTATGCATGTACAATTTCCATTATATATATAATTTCATTTTATTTAATCCAATTTTATATGCGAAACTGTATAATGGTTTTTTGTATGTACAAAACATATATGTATTGTATACATTTTATAGAACATAAAATGTATCCCTTTTCATATAATCAACTGCAGAGAAAATCATTTATTTTATTATATTAAAAAACACCCTATATATATATAATAAGTTTCCAAACAAATGTACGTATATATGTGTAGGGGTGACCACAACTAAATTTACCCTTAGCAACGCCATAGCAACGGTCAGGCTTCGGCTAACTTTATAGAATATTGGAGTATATTTATATACACATCATCCTTTTTACATTTCATGTATATATGTAAATTGTTTCATGCATCTATATATAGGACTTATACACCACCATTTATAGATATATATGAATATAAAATCAAAGGTATACGACATCATATATAGGGTGGATTTGTTTATTCGTATTTGTATAACTTAAAATCTATATAAAAGAGATGTATATTAGAAAAGGACTATATATGCGGTATACTATATAATATATATACAAATGGTTTGCAAATATAAAATATACTCACAAAAAATATCTTTTATATATATATATATATATGAATATATAAATGGATGGATATCTGATGGTGAACAAAAAAACGGAAAACTTTGCAAAAAAAAAAATAAAAGAAAAGAATATGGAGAAGAGAAGTTGTTGAAGGTGGTTATTTTTTTTATGTTTATTGTTATGGATAAAATACTTTAAAATATAACATATCAAATATATATAGATTTATTCGTATATTGTATATTGAAATATCCTTTCATATATATATATATGTTTTATTTTGTATAAAATAATGTACCTCTATATATATATATATATTGTATATCTGTGAATAAAATAAAGATGAAGAAGGTGGAGTTAACTCCCAATATCAATAGATTATCTATTATATTATTATATTGTATATATTTCATGTATGATGTGTAAATAAAAAAAATGTACACATTTAAATTATTTGGAAAATCCAAATCAAATAAATGAAGATATTTCTTTTTCTTGAATAATATTTCTATATAATGTTATTGATTAATTTTTATTAAGATGAATTTATTGATATTGTTTAGTTTAAATTGTTTGGACTCGATACCATTAACCAACCATATTTTTTTGTGATCCTTGATTTGATCAAATGAAAAGATTAAATTCAATGTACGATGCTTGGGATTTAATGTTTATAAATTCTGTATATGGATATAGATAAAATATCTTTCATTACATTATACTATACAAAAAAAGTAAGAAAAGAACTGCTTGAATATAAATGTTGCAATGTTAGCATATATCAATGTTTTCTATAAAATATTTAAATCACGATAAATAAAAGGTAAGATACATAGAGCATATATATTTTTTCCAATGTATATTGATCCATTTTTGTCCATTTGTTGGTGTATCAATTTCTTCATATATTTACGTATACCTTTTCTTTTGTTTAACAATATTAGTATATATATTTGAATCCTTAAGAATAAATTTGAACGATTTTTTCAAATAAATTATAAAAAAAAAAGGTTTTGTTTTTAAATATGTATCTTATAATCTGGATTATATATTTCGAAGAATTGATTTGTTCATTCTGAAATTTTATGATAAGCTATATATAATATGCGTTACTCTACTTAACATAACGTTTGATGAAACACACAACTTAAAATGCGGTCAAAGTTTTGTGGCCCTTGTGCCGAAAATTTGTTTTTGCTTTTAGATTGTTTTTGTTTCTGAATTTCACTTATATACCTGAAGTTGCATCGCAAATATCCAACACTATGAATACTCATAAATTATGAAACCAAATCCAGAAGTCGAACGAAAAAACCAATCTTCTGTTGTAAACACACAATCTTTTGTTATAATATAATATCTTTTTAAGTATCTTATTTCAAAATGTTGAATTGTTGAATTTAACTCCATTTTTTTATTCGTAATTTCACTGATATCGAGATATCTTGTATACAATATTTATATCATTTTATTAACTTTTTACACAATCATTTATATATACTTTTACAATTTCAAATTAATAAAATTCACAATTATTAACCACCACTTTCATTTAAATTTAAATTACAAAATTCTTTTCCATAACTACACTAAAAAAATTATTATTTAATACAATTTAACTGATTCAATGGATAATTTAAAAATGATACAAACATTTATATATTAAAATGTAATATAAAAATGTTTACAAAATTATTTTTGTTCTTCTTCATAAATTTAATCAAATACATATATTTTATATTCCCCATCCAAATATTCATTTATTTCATGTATAACACATTTTGAATAAATATATATAGCAGCTACCTGGTATATAACCAAAAGCATATATACAATAAAAAAAAAGGGTTAGGGATTTTATTGTATTATGATCATCTAAAAAAAAAAAAATTCATCAAAATAATTTTAACCAATCACAATTTAAAAAAAAATAAAAATTTAATTTATTCCATATCTCGGGTATTATATTATTTATATAAATTTATATACATAATATATATATGTGAAGAGCATATGCAAAATAAATGAATAATTTTATATTGTATATTATATATATACAAATAGTGTGTACCGTATATACATGCGTCTATCGTAATTGAACGCTTTATTTCAGATATATATATATATATAGCATCATATATGTAAAAAAAAAAATGTAAATATACCTTTTAAAATAAATCCAATATACATCCCTATATTTTTATATAGAATAAAGGATATAAAGAAAAAAAAATATTAATTTTATTTTATATATATAAGGTTTCAACATTTTATTAAAAAATCATTTTAATGAGATGATAAATATATATAGATGTATACAGAAAGTTTATAGATAAACTTTTAAAAGAACAATATTATGAGTATTTTTTTTTATATACAGATAACAAAAAACAAACATTTTCAAGTCTAAAGTGACTCCTTGCACGCAAAAAAAAAGCATAAACGCAAATTTCAATTTATGATTTTTCAATAACATCACATTTAACCTGTTCATTATATATCTATCTTTTATATATATTTATTTATTCCATCATATTGTTTGTTTAATCATGGGAATTTTTTTTTTTTTTTATAAATTTTATCTTCTTAAATTTGCGTTGTGTATTATTATGTGAGGTGGCATAATATTAGATGAATAGAAAAAATACGTGTGTACCCATAAACATCGATTTTAGATCAAATATAATATATTATTTAATATAAATAAAAAAGAAACTCTTATTTATTATTATTATACACGCATATAACAACACTACACCAAAATAACAATACCTAATAATATAATAATGGCATGATATTGTCATATACATATCTATATATATTGAAAAAAAAAAATATAATCTTTAAAATCAATAAATAAACTAAATATGTTTTTTTTTTCGTCCTTGTTGCGTACCCTTCCCATAAATAAAATCCTATATATACCACCGGCGTTTATAAATACAATATAGTACAGTATATACTGTTCAATTTGAACAATAAAAATGTTATCAAGTAAAAAAAAAAAAGGTAACAAAAACACACCAAAACAAATGTGCGTATTTTTTTTTTGTTATGATTTTTATAGATGTAGAAAAATCAAATAGTAATAATACTTTTTAGAAGAGTTAATCAAATAGGATTAAATACCTGTGATACTACGATATAAATATATGTTTATAAATGTGTCAGATTAATCATCTGTTCGATATATTTTAATCCATATGTATATAGTCAAAAAGAGGTATTATTGCGAAAACATTTAATTAATTAATGAATTTTCTTTGATTGTTTCATGAGAAAAATTGTTTTTTGATAATTATATATATACAGAACGCCATATTAAACAAAATAAAAATTTATTCCTTTACCAAGATCATACATCCATTTTTTTTACCCCATTCTCTTAATAAAACATATTTATACACATCCATTTTTTTGTATTCATGAATAAATTATAGATTAAATGTATGCGCTCTATATACAGCTTATATGATTGCGTGTGTGTGATACTCTAATTTTATAAGGATACTTGAAATACACAATTCAAGTACATTTTCCTCGTATGTGGTCATACACAAAATTGTTATATATGCACAGAGAAATTTTAATATATAAGATTTTTATCATATTTGAACGGCCATATGTATGTTTAAAATAGAATGTTATATTTTTTTTCTTTTTTATATAAACCCCTTTGTTATACAAAATAGATGAATTTTTAAGATTAAAATAATTTCTTTTATATAAATATACCAAAACTATAATATAATAATACAATGTTAAAAGTGTAAAATACTTGTCGAAAATTATAACATAAGTGTAAAATTTGAATTTATTAAATAATTCATATACATATATGCTTATTTGAAGTGTAAATTTAAATTAAAACTATAATAAAAATGTTAAAAATCACTTTAATATACATTAAAATTATATCAGATTGATTTACATATACTATACCATTTATAAAGCTTAAAGTCCCAATAAAAGGCTTATAAAAAACACATCTTTCAAAACACACATTTATTATTTCAAATTACTATATATAAAAATATAAATTTTTATCATATTATAATCATATTATCATTATCATAAAAAAACAGATATGATGAATAGTATCCTTTTGTTACATTTATATTCTGACATATATTTCATTTAAGTTTTTCATAATATAACGTAAAACGACACATATGGAAAATTTAACGGTCATGCACGCAAAGTGTGTCACAAATATTTGTTAAGTTTTAGGAATGACAATTTTTTACCTTTCATGAGACAAAATTTTTGGGAAGTATCATATTTTGCGTAAATAAGTTTTTATTGTTTGCGAACTTGTTAAATTCGAATATGGAATATGTCAAATCAGTGCAAATCTGCGTCCTGTCTTTTTTAGTCAGTTGTTTAGCTTTTCTTATATTTCAAAGATATTTATTTGAAATGTTAGTATGAATTGTAGAAAATACATTCCCTTAGTGTGTATCGAAAAACTATACAAATATAAATATATATAAATAAATATAGGACACATTTTAATTTGTATTATATTTAATATTTGAAAGAAAAAAAATACAATATAATAAACGAACCATGAAGAGAAAATAATGTCGTTCTATATACAATAAAAATAAATTAATAAATATATACTATTGTGTGAATGTAAGAAAATTCAAAATTATATTCAATATATTCGTTATATAAGGTGTCAATGATAAAAATCTTTTAATTTTATATTATTATTTTTTGCTTTTGATACAAACGTCAATGTACTTAACGTTTTATATATAAAAGCTCATATATGTTTATGTATATGATGAGTATATATGATACATTATTAAAAAAAATATATAGAGATACTTTGCGAATCCTTAAAATCACCGTTGAAAATACATATATCAAGTCTTTTTTTTTTTTATATTTGCTAAAGGTTATATTTATTTATTTTTTTTTCTCTATGCACGTAAAAGAAAAAGGGTTAATGTTAAAATTTCTTTTATAAGCATTTTCTTCATATTAGAAGGGGTAAATAACTTTTAAATATCTATATACCAAAAAAAAAAAATCTGTGTAAGGGTTTTGATTTTTCTAGATCATAAAAGGGTATATTATTGATTGAATGTAGTGTCTATCAGTACGTCTATACATTTTTATCATATTATACGCAACATATAAAACATTTTGATAAATAATTGAATATCATAAATGTGTATATTTTTTACATTCCACTACGTGTACAATAACAATGTCATTATTATTATTTTTCATCATTGTGATACAGATGAAATTGATATTTTTTTTTCTTTCAAAATTAAATGTTATTTTATATTCCGTTTTTCATTGAAATTATGTTACAGTATAGTATATCAATTCAAAATTAGGTCATATACATATATAATTTTAGAATTGCAGCTTTTATATAAAAGTATATGTACACATATTTATGCATAAATACAATTTATCAAATTGAGGGTGGCGCAATAAATATGAATATAATTTTACGTATTGCATTTAATTAATTTAATGTTGAATATATATTTAGTGTTAAAGAGATTTGACAAAAAAAAAAGCAATACGATGGATTTTGAATAAAAAATATATCAAAAAAATGTCCTATAAATATATCACGTTTTATATTACTGCACATTTTGTACATAAGATATTTTACCATATTGCACTTTATAGGGATGCACTTATTCTTTAAATATGCGTATTTGTATTTGTATATTTTTCTCACAAATCAATATCAATATGTATTATAAATTACAATATGCATATGATATATTGTATATATTTATATATAGAAATTGTAGTTCGATTTTTTTTTTTTTTTTTTTTCAAATTAATAATATAACCCTTAATTTGTTTAACAAAGAAGAGATTTACATAACAGCAAAACACACATGGAATTATACAAACTACATATTTAAGCAATGATGTGGTTCGCATAATATATAATTCTACCTCTCAGCATCTCTGACACATATTCTTATTAAAAAGATTTTGTGTGTGTTTTTTTTTTTTTGTTAATTTTTACCTGTGAATTTAATTTTTTATTAAATTAATTTTATTATATAACGCAATGGAAAATATAATAAAAAAGGGTTTCCTGATCTGCATATAAATATAATGGTAAATTTTCATTATATATGCAGATTTTTTATAATAATAATAATTTGCAAATTTCTCTGTATCAATATACATATGTTATTCTGTATAAATAAATATTCGTAATGAAATATAGTTATACGTTATAGATAGGGTAATGTGAGAAATTTTACATAAATTATTTACATTTTTATTTGCAACTGCTTAGTTATAGTTATTGTTACATATATATATACAGTATATATAAATGATATATTTAAGGGATTTATTTTCTAAGCCATTCGTAGATCAATAAACTATAAAAATAAACACATTTTTATTTTTTTGAATATATAATCTCTATCGATTGTGACAAATGAAATGTTAAAATACATGGATTTATATTTTAAATAATATACATATATCATTATATATTTATTTAATAACCCTTTCTCTATATAGTTATATGTAAATATCGATAAGCATTTTCTCATGCAAATTTTTTCTTTTTTAATATAAAGGTATATAACAAATAAAAACCGTTGCATTTAATTTTCAGGCATTTGAAAAATGCAATATGGATTTTTATTATGTAAAATATTATATATTCAATTGTTATTTATTAAAATTTAATTGAATTAAGTATACAAAAATAAAATAAACAAAATTTTGGCAATTTAATAATTTAATTAAATCAAATCTTTTATTTGTTTGTGTTAGAATAAAACAATTTTGATCAAAAAATTTGGAAAATATATGATGTTAAGCGTATATCAGACGACAGAATATATATTCTTAATTTTTGTGCTTAAATTTTAATATAGGATTTTTTACAAGTAAGAGCGGAATGGATATAAATAAAAATGAGGAGGATGTCTGATGAAATAATTGTTGCACTTAAGAATATAAATTCTGAAATTTAGAAAATCATTTCTAAATTATTGCACTTACATTTTAAGAACAAATTTTATCAAAACAAATTTTTTATTTTCAATATCGCCTGCTAATTTTTATTGCAGATGGTAAGAAAAATAAATAATATTTAATATAAAAAGAACCTATTCTTGTAATTTTTACATTCATATATAGTTCTGTATATTTCACACATAAATGGTTTCTCTTTTTCGTTTTAGCATAAATATTAGAATATATATTCTGTCGTCTGATATCCGCTTTAGGCAAAACGATACAAGGAAATTTTTTTTTAGTTAAACTTCATCATGAATTATAGTCAATAAAATTTGTCTATATATACCATAAAAAGATGTGTATGATAATCATAATTTAAATGAATACAAATAGCCTTTGTTGTCTGTTTGATAGGAAATGTTTTGAAAATAAAAATTTTAGTCTAAAAAACGATAGCGTTATTTCTGTGTGCCTTTTTGACTACAATTCATATGATAAAACCTTATATATCAAGAATTATATTGTATTAAATTGAAATTCATAAAATTTTCTTTTTTGTTTTAAATATATAAATTCATCAATGTACCAAAAAACATTTATGATATATTTATGATTATTTATGATTATGATTATAGCTGCGTGGTTTTAACATTATATATCGTAAATTTATTATTATCACGACATTTCCGTGCCCTGAATTAGATTCTCAAATTCGTCCTTTATTTATATTAACCATTTTTTATGTTGATGGAAAAATTTTTAAAATTGGACAGAAGACTCTGTATATATAATACTGCATTGGGGTAAATAAAACACATTTAAAAATCTATAACAAATGAACAGAAAATTATTATTCATAAATAAATGGAAAATGGATATTTAAAAAAAAAAAAATTAACCATATCTAACAATATACGAAATAAACTTTTTCAATATACATAAATACTTTTAAAAATATTTTATTCATACTACAGAGAATATAATTTTTTTCATAACAAAAACTTGTTTTACATACATAAAATATATATATATATAAAATATAAAAAGCACAAAATAAAAAGAAAGAAAATTTTCGCGACTCATTTATTCATTTTTATAATTTATTTTTCGCTTTTCTTAAACGACCTTGAAACAATATTTTATTATATATAATAAACGAAAAAAAAAAATTATATTCATAATATCAGTGTATATATTATGAAGAAAAAGTACATATTTATTTTTTCTACAGTATTTTTCGTTTCCTTTTAACCTTTCATATATATACAATATACACATATATATTTATTGTTATACATAAATTTACTTATACTTTTTTTTTGGTATGGTAAGGAATATAATAACTAAAAAGCACAAATAACAAAAAGCTATCTATAGAGAAAAAAAAACTTTAATTTATATGGAGAAAAAAAAGTAATGTGTTTTTTTTAGCTTCAAGTCTATATACACAAATTTTTTTTTTATCATTTTTATATATGCGGGCGATGCGATGAGATATAACGACGAAACACAGTTAAAAAAAGTGAAAAATAAAGCATATCAAATATTTTCTTCTATATACATGTATATTTAAAAGGCAGAATACAAAAATATGAAAATGAAAAATATGAATAATATCATTGCACTAAAAAATCTTATAATATTATTCAGAAAAATGTTGTTAAATATTCCGCATGTGAATGTATATATTAAAAATGTTGTGTATAGTAAAAAAAAAGTATATTTATATATAGTATTGTATATACCGCGGCATCAGTCAATTTCATTATATAATCCATATAGTATATAATATACATTACAAACATATAAAAAGTATATTATATATTTTCTTCTATATATACACGACGGCATCATCTTCTTTATATTTAAACAAGTGCTTTTATTATGTATATAAAGACACAAAAATAATATATATATAGATATATAAAAAAAATGTAAATGCATATATTTAACAGAATAAAAAAAAATGAAGCAACTTCATATATATAGATATATATATAATATATATATAAAGAAGTAGTAACGACCTCTTTATTATTCAACACACTTTTTTATGTATATTTTTCTTTTATTTTTTTTTTTTTATTTTTGTTATATACATATATTTTTCTACATCAACTTTTCCTTCGTAATTTTTCCTTCAATGGTGTCAAGGTCGTTTTTATCGTCAATGCTAATTACAATCGATTAATGATGCCCTATTTCGTTGTGTTTTTTTTATACAGATATAAGAGTATATATATATATTCTTTCTTTATTATAATTTGCAAATAGAAATTTTTCATCTGTTTTTCCTGTTTTTATATATATACTTATTTAAATTAGAGTGTATATAATAATAATAATAATTATGTATTTTATACATACAGATTCACTCACATACAAATAGATTTTTCTTTTTCAAGATGTTATATATTTTATTTTTTGTTTAAATTTTCTTCTTCATTTTTATCATTTACACATCATTCTTCTTTATTTGTTATTTATATTGTTGGTACAGTACGAATACCGACGCGTTTAAATTTTTTATTTATATATATATATATACTATTAAGACATTTTCGCTTAAAAAATAAATTTGTAAATGGAAATTTAAATTTTTTAAAGTATATTTATTTGTGTATAGCATACGATGTTATTATATATAATACTCGATCCAATGCATATAAATGAAATATAAATTAACTATATATATAATCAATTATGCATCTCTATATATATTATGACTTAACTTAACGGATTCCCCCTAAAAATTTTGCAAAATACAACATGCACAATACGTTGAATTATAATATTATGAATAGTATAAAGTAAAATATATATAGAATTATAAACAACGGCATAGAAAGAAATAATATATTTTGTATTGGGTTGATTACTACAATTAATTTAAGGGGTTTTTTGTGTATGTATGTATATATCGGAAACAAAATTTTTTGATAAAAAGAATCATGATTCATAAAGCTTCTTTTACCTTATCTGCGTAAAATACTAAATCAATCAATTTCCCATTATCAATCAATCTTTTCAATTGATTAAATTATACGTTTCATATAAGCACACAACGCAAATGTCTCTTATAAAATTATTAAGCTTATTTTTATATCATCTAATTTGGGATAATTCTTTCAATACGATATAGAAATAATAATGGTATATATACCTTTTAAATCTGAAAAAATGAAACCTTAAAAACCATTTCAATCAAATAAGAAAATATTATTTATATAAAATACACATAAATACAAATAAAATTTATTGCAAAACTTATATTTATATATGTATACTAATATAATAAAATGCTGCACTTTTGAATTGAATTTTTTTATTTATTATAATTTATTTTTATTTCTATATAATTGTTATCGCGGTATATGCTTTATATGGTATCGCACAAAATAAACTGCAAATATAATTGATAAATCCCCATAATCTTAATAAATAAAATGAATATTTCTTCAGAAGTCATCCAATGATGAAAAACGAATAAATTTCTAATATAGACAGTTAGACATAATTTATGGGAAATATATATGGACAAAGCGCTAATTTACTTTAAGTATTATATAAAACTATAGGACTATTGTGCAAGAGCCATAGTTTATATTGGAAACATTGAATTTTATAATAATAATAATAATAATGCTATATGAAATGAATTCACTGCGTATTATTTTTCCCCAAATCAACATAAATTAATTTAACTGTATGTTTAGAAGATATTGTTAATTAAAAAAAAAGGTTTTTTTAATTAATTCCTACCGAACGTGTATAAGATTTTCTGTTTATTGTGTAAAATATGTTGTATTCTAACATTAAATGTATATATAATACATGCGACCATGTTTTTGCTTTAACACTTTATTTATATATACCCTTCCTTATATCCTTATATATATATAATTAAATTTTTAATTTAAAAATATACGAAAATAAAAGTTAAACTAATTAAAGTTTTTATTTCATGTTAATTATCCCAAATATAAGAACCTGATGGAATTTGTCTTTTTTTTAAATAGTTTTTCTTTAGTTAAAACAATGTTATAGAAATATACATTAAAGTTGGGTAATTTTTAATATTATATGTGCATATACAAACAGCAAATGTGTGATACGCAACATTACATGTGCGGTACATATAAAATAAAACTAAATTACTGTATTATCATTATTATTATGATTATTAGTATTATCATTATTATCTGTCAGACAAAATCTTGTATGTTTTCTTTATATATTTTGAATCCTCATTTTCATATATAAAAATATCTAACATATTATATCTTTTACCATGTAAATATACATTTTTCATTTTACATTTAAATTTTTATCATACAGTATTATCCAATACAATATTATACATATATAGTATATATATTTTTTTACATTAAATATGTATATGACTACATATACCCTTATATAATGTCATATCGCTGTTTTACGATATATAAAAAAATTCACGAATCTATTTAACATAATATGTCTTATCTATTGTGTATATATGATATCATATAAAGCAAGATATACCTTTTTAAATATACATATTCCATTCCATTATATTAGCAGAAGACCATTATTACATAGAGATATATAGATTCATATATACAAACTCAATGACAAAAAACAATTTCTTTTTCATATATATATTAAAGTGATGTAACGTATATAATAAATATATGTAAATATATCCGAAAAGAAAATGAAAGGACAAACATATTATATATTCATATACCATGCGTGCGTCATTTTATATGAATATATCCACATATATGGTATAGTAATATATATAGATTATATCATCATATCTTATATATATATAGTAAAACATTTTCTTATCATCATTAAAGCATATATGAGATGAATACGGCAAAATATACGCCATTGAACGAACGTCAACAAAAAAAGATATATATATTCAAGAAGATATTTTTAATATATACATATCTATATATTGGTTTTTTTTAACAATATTGCGTATATTCTAAATGGAAAATGGGCCTCTTATACCCGCACAACGGCATCTATAAATATATATATATATTTATAACAAAAAAGGTATATTTATATATTTACAAAAAGGAATAGAACAAGGTATATATAGTAATGATGGTAAAACATATATAAATGTAAGGTTTCATATAGACAATTTGATATTCTAGGGTTTTTATGTCATCGCATATATACCATTTCCATCCATCCATACCATTTTCAGTATATCTAATATATACATCGTTGTTTTTCTATATTCGTGGGTCTATGGGTTATTTTTTTTTTATTTGCACGTTTTAGGATATGAAAATTCAACTATTGTATTATACATCTAAATTCTAAATATATATATATATATATAGACAATTTTTGGTTGTTAAGTTTTAAAGCCGTTCTGTGCGTATATTATATATTAGATGGATATTGAATGCAAAAAAAAAAACTTTTTATTACGAAAATGTTAAAATAGAGAGCATCCAAGTGGAAATATGAAAATTTATATTATATTCCTTTTTTTTTTGTTAAATTGGAATGAGGATATCGTTTATTTTCTATATATATGTAAATACAAACAAAAAAAAACCAAATCGCTGTATATATATACGAATTTATTGAATAGTATGAGTATAATATTGTATAATATTGTGAGTTAAGAAAATTTCAAATTTTTTCTTCCTTTTTCATATATTTATATATAATATAATAGCCTAAAGGTATAAGAGGGTTACAAAATGCATATAAAATGTATATATAAGAAACGACGGACACAAAATTTACCCTTATACAATTTTATTTTATATAGAAAAAAAACAAAATTTCGGTATTTTTTGAATAATATATAAGTTTATTTATATATTTATATAGATATATTTATTTTCATTTATATATTTTTATAGATATGTGTATATACATTTTTATATGATACGATAAGGTGGTAGATGATATATATTGAAAGAAAAAATAAATTTAAAATAAAACATCAAACTTCTTATATATTCATATATATAATACTTTTATAAAATCGCATATTCTATCATGCGTGTATTTTTCTTTATCTTTTATATTATCGTGCATATATAGAAAGATATTTTTATGCAAAATAGAAAAAAAAATAACGCAAAATTTCCATACATATATATATATAAATAAGCTTAATGTACATTTACCGAATATTAAAAAAAACGATATATGCAATGATGATATGGTTTAAAAATCAATAATTATACAATGCTAAATAAAAAAAAATTTAAAAGGATCGTTTATTTGAAAAATTTTGCAAATTAAAATAATGTATAAAAACACTAGAAAATAATAAAATCGAATATCGAAAACATACTTCTATTTAAACCTTGATTTCTTCCAGGTATGTTAAAAATAAAAATAGATATATAAAAAAAAGTGTATTGAATTATATATGAGAATAAAAAATAAAAAAGGTAACACAAATTTTTAATGGTGTTAAGTTGGTTTGTGTGGTGGTTACCTATATTTTGCATATATTTAGGTGAATACAATTTTTTTGGTATTTTAGGATATTAAAATGTATATAAATTATTTATACAGGATGTTTTTTTTTCGTTGTATTATTTCATTTGTCGTAAAGGTATATATATATTTTATATAATAATAAAGGTCATTGTTTCTTGTGTTCAATTTTTAATATGTTGATTTATGGAATATGACAAGGGAATTAAATTGAATTGTTAAAATTATTTACATAAATATGTAATGTATATATATCTGTTATTTGATTTATATTTAAATATCTAACCTTTATTCTTATATAAATAATAAATATATTGTAAATCAAAAGTATCCCACTTTAATTCATTCGCGATCCATTCGAACACATATATACAATACAAAATTTATTATATATATATACATGGCATCATCATCATCATCATCGTCATGTGTATGTACACCACCTACAATATATAATATTTTATTATAAAACACTATATAACTTATTAATGTATGTTTTTTTGTATATATATATATATATATATATATATATATATATATATATATAGATATCCTTTTGTGTATATTATGCGCACATATACCAATTTATAAATATTTATAATATATACAATATATATGTGGAGCATTTTCATCCATACCTTATCACATTATTCCCCCTTTTCTCTATATGTATAATATATATATAATATAAATAAATATATATATATATATACGAATTTCCCGCATCATCTAAATAATACATAATAAAATATTGGTACATTATATATATGTATATTTATATGCTTTCTGTTTCATAAAAAGGACTTTTATTGATACAGAAGTCCTTCGAATCTCCACCCAATATAATATTCAAAATATACATATTTCTATATATGGTATATATGTATATAGTTCTCATGCACCCACCCATATATAAATATATAATGTGTATATAAATATATACGACAACAATATATTAGAAATTGTATATACATACATATATATAGCTATATATATAAATATAACATCACCATTTTCACAAAAACTTCATTTTATACCCGTTTATCTATACAATATATATACATGAAATATATATTTCGTTACATATATATATATATCGTACTTAACCACTAGGCGAGAACCCGTAACATACAGTTTTATTATACAATGTATGTATATAAAATAAAATAAATGGATGGATGGATAGATGGATAGATATAGATAGAAATATATATGGTTTTTCACCATGGCATATAAAAGAGTGGTATATATATGTATAATATAAAGAGATGTGTGTGGTTATGGGATATAAAACTTTTTGCATAGGTACATAATATATAATGTATATATCCTCTGTGTACAAAAAGGAATATTGAATATATGTATCCTGACGTGCTCATGTGAGTTTTTGTTATAGTTCAGAAAATGTTTCTATATATATACATATATGTAAATAAAATAAATTTATATATATATATATATACAGAAATAGGATATGCATATATTATATATATATTTAATGTTTTATGAAGAGAATGGGGATTGAAAATGTAAAAGGACGCACAATTTGTGATGGTGGAATATATTCTATAAAGTATTAGTATACATGTATAAATAATATATAATTGTATAACTCCTTTTTTACCATATAGAATTATATATATATACATATATTTATATTTTATGTATGTAAGATTTGACATATAAGAAATGGTTTAGTATACAAAATTAATTAAAATAATATTATACATATATATATATATATATATATAAAATGTTTTCTAACTTGAACGTGATTCTTGTTGTCGTCGTATTAAATTACATATATATATATATATATATATATATATATATATAAATATAAATATATTTTATATTTTAAATGAATTTATATATATATAAATAAGTATAATAAGTTTTATCTAACAAAATATGCATATACGTGGAAAACTTTTTGAAAAATAAATGAATATATATATGCTGAGTGTATATGTATATAGGAGGAAAATAACAAAATATATATAAGGGTATAAAAAACTTAATATATACATATATAACTGTACTAGTAACTATCAATTTATATTATACATTTTAGAGTAAGTAAAGTACTTTACGTGTTTATTGTAGAATGAAATATCTATATATATATACCTTGTCTATATATATATACACAATATACATATAGTATCTCTATATATACATATATTATATTTACCAGTCATGAAAATTAAATATATTCATGTATATATAGATGTAAATAACAATGTGTATATTATATGTACAAAATTTTTATTTAAAAAAAAATTGTTTAAGGATTATATGAGCACATAAAATTATATATAAATATATATATAACATATACGACATTTATTATATGGAAAATTTGTACCTTTCACTTTTCACTTTTTTTTTTTTTTAACTTTTAAAAAGTATTTCAATTTTTTATTTCGTTTTCTATATATATTTTCTATATATATATATATATATACTATAGATGTATATAACTATGAATTTACATTGTAAAAGAGCGACGTACGTACGTACGTGCTATGGAATATATTATAAAAAATAAATGTATAAATGTAAATTATGGTGTACTTGTTTTGTCTTATTAATGTATAGTAAATTTTTAAAATTACCTGTAAATATTTTTGTCATATATATATTTATTTTTTATTACAAATTATATTATAATTGTATATAATAAATTTGTGGATACATTCTTGTTGTTTGTTCATGATGAATTTATGGAGGTTATATTTTTTTTGATAGTAAAATTAAAAAAAACAAATAATCATTAAAACTTTGAGTTTATTTGTTTGAATTCTGTATATAAAACATTATTAATTTATTAATTAATAATTCATGATATTATTTTTTGCTTTTGATTCATTGATAAATTTAGCGAAAACGCTATTTTCAAAATTAATTTTGTATATTAAATATAATTTGCCTACTGAAAATTATACAGAATTTGTTACAGACAATTATACAGAAACTTTTTACAGAAACCAAAAAAAAACCAATTTGTATGATTTTATATATACATATGTAATTACATGATCCTTTCAAATACTTTTTATTATATGTATGTATATACAAAATGCTAAGCCAAGTTTAAATTTTGCAAAAAAATATAATATATTTTGTGTGTAGTTTTTTTTATTTTGTCTCATACAGTATAGTAATAATATGTATACTCAGAAACCCATCTATATAAAATATAATGAAATAAATGAATAATTTTTATGAATATTTAGTTGTTTTTTTTTCCTTCCTACATATTATTATTAAATAACTTGTTGCATTTCCTCTATATTATTTAACTATACGAATATATATAAATAAATATATTTATATATCCTTCACCATTTTTGCAATATATATATATATATGAAATTTTTTTTAAAAGATTTTATAAAATTTTCTGTGTTACAAATCGTTATTTAAAATAATAAAAAAAAAAGAATTCTGTTCTATATGTTTTGCATAGTAGAAAGTATAGATATAAATATATATTTGGTATAAAGAGTTTAAAAATTATTTGTATTTATTTTATAATATAGTCAGTGCATTCGCGGAAATTATGTGTATATATTAAAATGTACTATATTATAAAAATTGCAGATTTTATTTTAAAGTTATACGTATATAGATATATAGAATAATTTTGTTTTATTTATAAATAAAATTTGGTAAATGAATGAAATTGTGAATTGTAAATTTATATTTATTTATTCTTCCTATTTATATATTAGTATACTTTTTTCTTCATTATTATATTTATATATTTAGAGAATATCACTTTAAAATAAATTTAAATTTTAAAGTAATATAAAACATCTTTTTGTATATGGGAAATAATAAATCATAATCATTTTTCTTTGTATGTTTGTTATCGAAAACAAAAAAAAATATAATAGTAATAATTTTATTTATTTTCTATAATTTTTTTGTATAGATTGCAATATGAAAAATAATCCAACGTAATTACAGTTAAAATTTTTTAACGCAGCGAATTATCAATAGCCGAAGATAGGTTCGAAGAACTATGATCTTGATTTCCAGTTTTATTTGGTAAGTAGTTTTACATTTATATTTATTATAGTATTATTTTTATCGCTATGATAAAATATGATTAAAACATGTATGATAAAATCTATATATTTATATACGATTTATTTTAATCGCAATCATATGTATAGTAATACCAAGTTTTATGATTTATAATTTATTTTCACAATATTGCAATGTTCACTTTACAATAAAATTGTGTATGAAATTACTTTACATTGCAATTTATTTATTTTGTGTCGTTAATAACACGTTAACGATAAAAGACTATCGCCGGTATGATCGTTTTTAAATAAAACTCAATTAAAAAGTGACGAACAAATGATATTTAATATATTTCAATTTATAATATATATTCAACAACATGATAAAATTAATTTTTTGAGTTTGAGGGTGGTGAAATTATCCATATATACCAAGTTCCTATTGAACAGGCATTTTTTAAAATTCAATGCAATATTTTGATATTATTTATTGAATTGAATTGAAAGCTATTTTATACATTTAAAATAAATGTATTTATATATATGTATAGATATACAAATAAATTATATCTATCTATTTATTTATTTATAAATATCTATCTAATTAAATTCATTTGTAATAAAATTTACATTGTATATTTCATAAATTTGTCATAGCATAAATTAAATCGAGACTCTATATACAAATAAATATGTATTTTGAAGTTTATAATCCTCTTTGTAAATATATATAATACTTATGTATATCTTTAAAAGAATTTCCTTTTTATTACGTTTTTCCATCATCATATATATATACCTACCTATAAAAGAAGTATATATAATTATATAATCATCAGAATATTTATGTACATATAATATTTCTTATAATAGAGACGACATTTTATATTATATTCAAGAAAAAAAAAGAAAAAAAAAAAGTTGAGTTCAGTTAATTTTATACCTTTTAACACACCAACCGCAAATAAAATAGATAAAAGATAGATATTTACATGTGATAAAATGTATATCTATATATATGTAATATAATCTAGTATATGTATATAGAAAAAAAATATACAAGGAATTTATTTATATACCACGTGAAAATTATAAAAACCACGTTTTTCCCATTTGTTCAAGTATATAAAAAAAATTATTTTCTTTTTTTTTTACATTCATATAATCTTTTTGTTCTTATAAAGCTTTTACATAAATATTTCATTATAATATGCATTTATTTTTTTCATGTATATATATATATATTTTGTATTTAACTTTATTATATTTATTCATTATATAATTGTTTCTTTTCATCCGTTACAAAATACCCTCATTTATATATGCGGTATATATATATGTATATATATATAGACTAATGTGCGATAATAGTGTGTATAAAACATCATCGCATATATATATTTTACGATAGGTATCATTCTGCAAAAGCATATTCTCGAGTATAGACGTATACATACAGATCTTAAATTATATTTAAAATAAAAAAAAATTGTTGATTTTTATTTTATAAAGACATGGCGGCGGTGTAATATACCAGTTGCCTTTCATCATAAAAATTCACTTAAATAAAAATGTATATAAAAAAAAGAAAAGAAAAATTCACATAATCATTTTCATCCTTTTATAAATGCGGGGGTAATCATCAACAAACTCCTATATTACATATAAAATTACATTGATATATATATACATAAATGTTTATTATATATATATTTATATTTGTGTATTAAATATACGTATTTTATATATATATATTGTAATGAAAAAAAAGTGTAAGCAAAAGAAAAACAATTTTTTTTTCATTTGGTGGTGTTTTTTTTTTACGTTTCATTATATTCAATGTAAAATGTTGTATTTACGTTTTCCGTTGGTTTATTATATACGCATATATATAATATCTTTATATATAGTATTTTTATATATGTAGAGAAAAAAAAATGTATATTCATTAAATATAAATGGCATAACCTACCCTAATGTCGCGTCGAACAAGTGAATCGCGATTTTTTAATTAGCATTTTAGAAGAAAAAAAAACCACTCTTTTTTTTTTATAAAATATAAATATGGGGTTAGAGGACGTTTGAAAAATATAAAAATGAGACGATAGAATGGGAATGGGATATTTTAAAAATATTTCATGTTATGAAAAAATAAAAAATAATATTACTGTTACTGTGTCGAGAAATTATATATACATAAATATACGGATTAATTTATATTTACTGAATATGATGTATAAAAATCCAAAGGGTGGTTTCATTATATATAAACAAAAAAAAATTGTTTTTATATATTTATAAAGTTAAGAACAAATATAATGAATAAATATGATGATAAACATATACAAAAGATGTGAAATATTTAACATTTTTATTCAATGTGTCTGTAGATGTAGACAAAATGATACTTGAAATTATATATTTTTATAAAATAAGAATGTCTATGAATATATATAAAACATTAAAATCCATATATATATATATACATTTCGTATATAGATTTTGTAGATTAATGTAAAATATAATAAATAATTATCTGAATTTTCTAAACAAAAAAAAAATATATAATTATTGTATATAATTGGAGAGTCATGCTGTTATTTATAATAATCAACCAGTTAAATTTTCAAATATATATATATATATATATTTTTTCGTATATAGACAGCGAAATAAAACACGGCCAATATATATATGTATAAATAAACTTTATTCAAGAAATAATTTATTGTGCAGAAATGGGGTAATTTTTTCTTTTTTTTCTTGGTCTGTATGTTAAATTTAAAGGATATTTTTAAAACCATTCCTATAGTGTTGTTTGTGTTTTTTTTTTGCTTTGTTTTATTTGGCTAGATGAGGGTGAAATTTAATTATGTTGTTGCACATCATCACGCGATTATTATGATATTATTAATTTGTTAAAAATTAATCCTATGCTAATTTAATGTATATATAATATAAAGTATAAAATATAGGAAATGTAATGTAATGTAGGAAATGTTATGGGGTTTTTGTGTATTTATGATCTTATCACCAAGTAATACAAATAGTAGTACAGAGATCAAAACAAAAAATAGATTAAAAAAAAAGTGTATAATGACGGGATTTTTTTTAAAATACCTATACGTATATAGATAAATAGTGAGTTTATTTTTTGCGATTATTTCTTTATAAAAAGTAATTTTCTATAAAAGAAAATTAATTCAAGTTGAAATTCATTTATAAACTATTCAGGTATTGGAATAAGTAAAAAATGAACTGAACATTTTCGTTTATAAAACAAAATTTTACCATATACATAACATCATTTGTAAATTAACTATACGTAAGATTTTCTTTTACCTGGGAAAATTTTAATACATATATACGCCTTATTTTATTACCGCGCATACATAATAAATATATATTATATAAATTAAATTCATTAACCACAGGATAGACTAAATATTTATAAATTATACACGCATAATAATAAAATTTCCTTAATAAAAAGGACACCTAAATGTATGTATATACAGAAAAAAAGGTAAGGGATATTTTAAGGGATATCGATTGAAGGGAAGTTATATAACTAAATATTATTAAAACATTATATAAAATTTTATATTATATAAATATTTCTATATTTAAAATTTTGTTATATAAAGAAAATATAAAAGGCTAAATTTTGGGTATACCTCGATTAGGGTTTATTAAAATTAGTCCTGTTCTTTAACATTCAAACAAATTTTGTATACTCATATGATAAATTAAATTAAAATATGCCATCTATAAATAAATAGTAAACTGCATAATGATCCTTTATTTTTTCAATACAAATACATCAAAGAATGATGCATTTTTCAACAGCATATGTATTTGTCTATATGTGCATAATAAATATATGCTATGTGAAAAATTAAATAGGGGAAATTTATTATGCGTGTATGGATTAGAAATTAAATAAAATAACTTTAACTATATATATATATAATTATTGGAATATGTTATGTGTATATCCTCTCTTATATTTGTACATATAATATTTTACGATGAAATACTAACGAATGGATGAATAGATGGAATGGGAAAATGAATGGATTTATATATTTAATGCTATATTAATGAAAAAAAAAACATCCACAAATATAAATATAATATGTATGTTTGTTGAAAGTAGGTTATTATTACATCGCAACATTTGTTTTAAATATTTACTAATCAAAATAATTTTTATTAAACAATGAATTTTCATTCGAAAATCTCTTTATAAATATATTATTATTATTATTATTCAAATAGATTATGTGAAATAAAATTTTTCTCAAAATATCTATAAGAATTTTATATATGGAATTATTATGTTGCTAAACTTACAAATCGTTATAAATATATCTGTTTGCCGTTTCATTGTTTAGTTCCGAATAAATATTTGAAGAAAAATCTGTTGTATAAACAAATCTATATATAAATAGTTATAAAAATTTTCATTATAATTTTATTTTAAAATAAAATTTTAAAAATATAAAAATCAGAATTACGATATTATTTAATATATGAAAAATATATAATATAATCCTTCTGATTTAGTATATAGATGATAGTTGATGGATAAAAAAAAAAGTTTATTTCCCAATGAAATAATACAACAAAAACGCATAAATTATATAATCCTTTGTTGATTATAAATAAAAAATCAATATTGCGGTTTTTTTTATAATATACCTATTCATCTATCTATCTTTATTTATTTAATATAATTTTGGTATTTTATGATCGATTGCACTTACTTCACATATATATATGTTTTTGTTGGATACTTAAAATAAAATAAAAATATATCAAAGGTGCGATTTTTTGTTGAGAGAAAATCTTAAATTTAATGGTCATATGATGCGCGAATATAAAAAAAACTAAAAAAATAAATAACAAAATTTAATTCAATAAATAAAAAAAAAATTATATGCATCAAGAATTTAATCCTTAATAGGTGTTGATGCGGCACGACTTTTATTTTTTAAATATTTCCTTTTTATATACATATAGAGGTTATTGATATTTTCAATAATAATTTTTTTTTGTTGTTGTCGTTGTTTGTAAGGATAATATAGAATATAATTTTGTATAAATTACATAAGATATATTATTGATTTTATTTTATATTTTGTAATTTGTATATTATACCACATACAAATAACAATATAATTTGTATATAAATATAATGCTAATAATCTCAATAAAATAGCGAAAATAATGCTTGGTATTATAATACAAGACCACACACACGAAAAACTAAACGTTTGTTGTATCGTTCAATGAATTTTAATGTGTATTATATTATTTTTATTACATAGAAATACATATAGAAATGTATATTTATATAGTTTATTGACAAAATTCAAAATAATGTCATCTATATATGGTTTATAAATAAAAATAAATCCTTTAAATATAATCGTTTTTTTATATAAATATAAATTTACTTGTGTTTATATGATAATATACCGAAAATATTTTATATGTAACGATATATGGGAATGGATGGATTATTTTAGTGATTGATAATTTCAAGAGAATAATCCAAGTGATTTTCTGCAGACACAGAGATGTTTTCTTTTTTTTTTTATAAATGTAAATTATTATCTCTACAATTGCATTCATTGATTTTTAATAATCATATATATTTGATGTTGACCAGCTGCATTTGTTATTATTTACCGTATATTTAAATATATATACATATATATGCATTTTCATATCCCTCGATTCTCCCTTAGTTTTGCATATAAAAATTTTATATTAAATATTTTTATGATGAAAAATAAATTGCAATTATTTGCATAAAATAATGTTTTCATAGGCACACGCGACGTATGTAATGTATATATTATTATTATTTTTTCAATTGAGTGTATCGAAATGCATTATTATTATGTATACCCACCAGAAATATTTCTCAAATTATAATTTCTTTAATTGAAGTTATATATAATATAGTATATTTTTTGTATATGAAACTATATTAGGACAATTAAGTAATTGTATAAAATTTAGATCAAATGCATATACACATTATATTTAGTTAAATGCGCTATATAGGTTTTATCTGCAATGAAAAACGTTCACATTCTATTTTTGATATGATAAATTATAAATTTAGTTGACACTCATCAAGTTTTATTAATAATGTCAATATGCATTATTGAATTAAATTATTTATGTTTTTTTTTGAAAATACGGGCGTTTATTTTTTATCACTAAAATTATGTATATAGTAATTACTGACTTACACATTTCTTAAAGACATGTGTGTTATAGAAAAATTAAATGTGACTTATATTTTAGTGATTTTATAGTCACTCTTTATAGGTTAATAATATATAAATATATGTATAATATAACTATATAGAAGTTTTATTAATACAAACCTTGTATATATATAATAATATATGAAATATATGAAATATTAAATGTTCCATTTAAATTATATACTAATGTATCATAAGAAATATTATAATTTTCTATGCGGTTGTTTTATACATTTTAATATCAAAAAAATACGGTACCAGTTACCAATGTACAATATGGAAAAACATAAATTCGTTATATACATGTAGAAAAAATAATCCATGTAATACTTCTATATAAATATATATATAAATATATATATATATAGACCATTCAACACGAAAGACATCCAATGGTCATTACATATAAAAGTTTTGTTATTATCGTGACTAAAATAAGTTTGTTTATTATATTGAATATCATATATATATAAAAGATACTTAATTCGAAATAATGAATGTTATTTTATTTTCTATATATAAATATGTGTTTATATTCAAAACAAGGAAAAACAAAATAATAGAAATATATCAAAAACAAAAAGCATTAACGAAAATCATTTCATAAATATATTGGCATCATGAATTTTATGTAGCTCTATAATGTACAAAAAAAAAATAATAGTTACATAGCACCGCCGTTTTATTTACCGCATATTAAATCAACTTATTTATTAGAGGTTTATTTATGATAATATTCAAAGTGAATAATATAGATTTATTTATTGGTATATTATTATTATTCTTTTTGTATTAAATATATTTAAATTTAAGGTACAATAAACTTTTTTAGCATATAATATATTGAATAAACTATACCTTTATGTACATGGTATATATTGTATAGATAGATGACTACTGTTTTATCAATAATTCTTATTTACTTTGTCATAGCAAATGTAAATTGTATATTTATATTTCTTATAAAAATAATTGAGGTTTATAACCTTCATCATATGTATTTATATTTACAATCAAATCCATATGTATATATAGTCAACAGAAAATATAACACAATTCAGAATATCCGTGATATTCTGAATTTGTTGATTGATAATATTAGGGTTTCCTAAGAAACTGAATTGTTTGCCCGCTGAAATTTGGGGTACTAATCGATTAATATGGTTTTAAAAAACAAACGAATTTTGTAGAAAGAAGCAAATAAAAACTAAACTCACATGGAAACAAATAATCCATTCTTACTGCATTTATTTGTACAAATATTTCAGTGAAAAAATCGGTTAGCTAAATTGTGTCATTCATTTTTGCTTCTTCAACAATTCAAATACAAAAAATAAAAACAGAAAGGAAAATAGATATTTGGAAGTTCAACGAGGATATAATCTTTTTGACAATTCAAAATAGAAGTTTAATATAGAATGAAAACTATTTAAAATTCTTAAAATTGATAACTTGCATTCAAAACATGTGCTGGTTCGATTTTCTTAGTTAAAATTCTGTTGGTTTTCTCTTTTTTCACGTACTTTGAAAGATTCTTTTCATTTTTATATTAGGAAAAGAAAATTCTTCAGCCGCTATACAGTCATTATATACACATATATGTTATGGATCCTTATATTGATTATTAAAATATTATATAAAAAAATGAATATATTGTTTATAAAATATGTTCCATAGTATATTATTTTTATATCAATTTTATTTTTTGTTGCATGGTCGAATGAATATTTATTGTTTTGAATGACACATTTGCTTATTTTTATTAATGATATTTTTCTTATTTATATACAAATTCATTGTCATCGAATATTTTATTTATAAACCTATATTCGGATATTTATCAACATATGTTATGCAATGTATGAATGTATATATGCACAACCGACATAATTCAATCAATTTTAATCCAAATAATGTGTCTCTATTCAAATATATATACTAAATCGGATATAAATATAGATATTACATTACTTATTTTAGCTTGTATTATGTGATGTGATATATTCAGAAAATAAATATATCATATGTTTAATTTTATCTTATTAATATTATGTTTTATTTATATAGTACGTTCAAAAGATAATATAATTATTATCACAGATCGTTTTTAAATATTTTTATAGATATTTAGTTATCTAAACATACAATTACAGAAAAGTACAGAGTTGATGAAAACTAAAAGTAACAACCAAAACACCTTCTTTGGAAATCCTTAATTAAAACAAGCAATTAAAATGATTGCTCTCAAAAGTATTAACCTTAGTATTAACCAAATCAGAACCGAAAGTCCATTAAATACTTTTTGCTGATGATCAAATATAAAAAAAAGGACTAATTATAATTTCAATACAAACAAAAATGTTTCCATATACCAATTTATCTTTTAATATATATGAATATCCTTTTTAATACTATATACTTACACTTTAGTTTTGGTCATGTCTATATATCATTCATAATAGAAAATTTGTCATACTTTGTTTATTAATTTTTTAGTTACATTCTAAAAAAGTATATAATATGATAATATACATGGAAATAGAACAATTTATATTTAAATTACATTTTAATTTCAATAAATACACAAATATGCTTATACTGCATATTAAATATTCTTTTTATACCATCACGTTTTTGTAGTTCTATAGATTTAAAAAAAAAAACGATATGTCTTATTATTAACAAAATTTTGAACAATTTTTTAATGGGCTATTCACATCATTTCTCTCACATACAGCCTCTTACATTTATATCAAATAACATCATCAAATATATAATAAAGAAAATATTTATTTTTTTGAAAATAACTATCAAAATACATATATATATACAATTGTACATATATATTTGGTATAAAGACCAATAGCATCAAACGATTCCAGTTTAGTGAAAAATAACAAAACGTAAAGATTTTTTTTTGTGATTTTATAATACCGCGTATTGTATATTCTATTATTGAATATCTAGACATACATTTATATATATAAAATTATAAACCAATAGGAAAATTGTTGTAAATATACCTTCAACAATTTAGAGATCACTTTAAAATGTATATCTGTATAAATATGTATATGTAATAATTTAGTGTAGGGGTTGCTTAGGGGTCAGTGTGCTTTTCATTCAATTGAAAAGAATTCTGACCTATTTTATTTCTATATATAACTACACATACAATTAACTATATGTGTATATTTATAGAAAAAAAACTATTGTTTGAATTTTATTGAAATATTTCTTTTATATATAGTCTGGTAATCTTAAAGACATATATTCGGAATCGTATATACAATTTAATATTCACACACGGTTTAAAAATGTATGTATATAGATCTTATTAATAATAAATAAAAGAATAGGAAAAATCCTTTTAAGTATTTGACAAAAAAAAAATTATACTTTAGTAGATTAAAATCTGTATATTTAAACACGTTGTGCGTGTTTATTTTTATATATAATAGTAGTTGAATAGCTGAGAGAATTGGGTATAGACGAAAAACTTTTTCTATATTGTTATATATTATATTATCTTGAATATATATTTTTTTTTTCAAATAATATCTTAATATTATATTAAACGAACAATACACTCAGTATATAATACAAAGTAAAAAAATGGATATTGATATGAATATAATCATACTGTGTTGTTTCAATTGAAAAATTTTATGTCCGTGGATATTGATGACAAAATAAAATTCTTTTATTTGTTTTTCTTCTTTTCTTATTGTCAAAATTTTCATTTATTATATAATTTTTGGTTGTTGTTATTTTCTGTATGACGGGGAAATGGAATAGATATGCATATGTGAAAGGATTTTATTTGAAATTCTATGACATTTTTAGGTAATTTATTGTAAAAAAATTTGTATTTATAGTATTTTTTAAGGAAGAAATTTGAGTAATGCTTAAATTAGGAATATAAAAGTACTATTTTTTTTTTTGTGGAAATGATATAGTACTCGTTCTTATACAGTAATACAACAATTTTTTCTTAAAATAAATCTATATTTATATAGAAATTGTCACTGTTTTATGGTATACGATACCATATATATATATATATAGCAAATGCATATTTATTATATATGTACGTACATCTACATACACATAGATAATGTTGCATATTGCACAGGATATTATGTCTAGGGTTAAAAAGGGCAACCGTTTGTTTTTGTCTTATAAACATCATTATGTCTATATATATTTATTTATTTGTGGATAGAATATATTGTATTTATATATATTTTATGAGAGTGTCGTTTTCATTTTGTGTTCTAAACAGGATATTCCATTTTTATAAATAAAAATCTTTCTTTTTTTTTTTTGGTTATTCAATTTGGAAATTATACAATAAGGGTGAGGGTGCGATAAATATTTAATGTATATACGGTTTTTATTCTATAAATTCATTCTAATGAATGCGTATATATATATGTATATAAGATTAAGTGACGAAAGATGTGATTTGGAATTATTTTGAGAAAATTTAACCGCAGAGATTTATTTTAGTGAAAAATTTCTTATAAATAATACACAATAATTAAAATATAAACTACTATATACGTTATATACGATAAAAAAAATGTTTTTGTTTACTTTCAATTCTTATCATTTAAATTTTTAAATTGTATAATAATCAATTTCAATTGAATGGATTTTACAAAGTATTAAATGTGATTATTATATCATGTTATTTACTTATGATTTTTTATTTATTTATTTATTATTTTAATGATGTTCACCATCCATCCAAACACCATCATTAATTTCTAATCAACAATTTTACTTATTTCATAATATTTTTTGTTTAAAGCATTTCTCATATATACTATACTCTATCTATACATATTTAAATATAGAACTTGATAATTGATATTTTAAATATTATATATATATATATTTATATATATATATATATATATGTTATATATATATAAGATTACCACAAAGATATACAAACAACAACAGAATCACTTCCATAAATTGTCTACCACAAACATATTTATTTAAATTTAATTCCATAAATATTCTCATAAGCTATACTGTATATAATAATCATACTACATACGACACAACATTACACGTACATATACATACGACATTTAGATAACACAGATAATCACATTAAAAGTCTTATCACTATAAATACGTTTAATCGTATGTTTTATTTTTAATTATATAAATATTTCTTTCAAATATATATAACATATATATGATATGATAAACAATGTATGAAAGATGTATATAATACATATAAAAACGAATTGTTTTATCAAAAAATACAGTTTATTATCATTTATCAGCGTATTATAGGGTCTACTGTTAATAATTGAAAATAAAAAACGACTTTGTTATAGATTAACATATTACGATAACTGTATATATTTTGAAAAAATAATAAAATAACTTGTTTTAACAATTGTCCATAGAATTTGAACAACCCTATACATACGTATATAAACTTGACTATTTGTTTGTTATCACATAAATTTGAAATACCACATTATTATAAGTATAAAAACATTAAGTGACAAAATTAAATTTTAATATAAAATTTGATGATTTTGTGTTTGAAAATTAAAATTTATTATGGAATAATTCAAGGATTAATCAGGTTTTATGATTAATCAATGATTATATGGGCACTATCGGTTATAATCTATCAGTTTTAATCTGTATTCGATATTTTCCTAAACTAGAAATTATTATACTGGAATTAAAGTTGAAATTTGGTTCCAATACAGATTAATAATATATCGAGTGTAAACATAAATTTTCTACCATACTGTAATAATAAAATATATTAATATTTATTCAACAATTATCAGTACAAAAACCAATATTTGAGTGATAAAGCAAAATTATAATAATAAATGAATGTGATAATTTTATTAACAATAATATATGTATGCTTTTTGAACACTTGAATTTTGAAGTTCGTTCGTGTTGTGTGTGTATTGTAAAATAGTAATAATAATAATAATAATAATAAAATAATCGTAATAGTGAAAATAATAATATTATTTTTGTGTTTTAATATTTTAAACTAATCTATTTTATTTTAATTTCTTTTCTTTTTTGGTGATATAAAATTGATATAGTTTATTTTTTAAGTGAGACAAATTATAATTTTACGTGATTTTATATTAAATTAACTATACAAAATACTAGTTCAAAAAACCAAAAAAAAAAAAAAAAAAAAAATGGAAAAAGTTTCAGCACCAAAATCGTTAAAAAAGCCATTAACCGTACCCAATAAGGTTTTAATGGGACCGGGCCCATCAAATGCATCATCCCGTGTTCTGAATGCTATGAGTAATCCAATTATTGGACATTTACACACGGAAACATTACAGGTTAGATATATTAATATATATTATTATATATTTCTTTTATAACATTCATTATGAGCTAAAATTAAAAATCAAACATCAATATGTAATATGTAATATAAATAGATAATGGATGAAATAAAAGAAGGTATTCAATATATATTTCAAACAAATAATAAAGTAACATGTTGTGTAAGTGGCAGTGGCCACGCCGGTATGGAAGCTGTCCTATGTAATTTAATTGAAGATTCTGATGTCATTTTAATTGGTGTTACCGGAATTTGGGGACGTCGTGCCGGTGATATGGCAGCACGTTATGGTATATTTTTCTTTTTTGCTTTAAAGCGAATAATAAAAAAAAGTGATATTGTAAAAATATTTATATATACATAGGTGGTGATGTACGATATATGGAAGCGAAACCAGGTACAACGATTACACTTGATTTTGCACGTTCATATATGCAAGTGCATAAACCAGTGATATTTTTCCTAACACAAGGTGATTCGTCAACGGGTGTTTTACAACCATTAGAAGGTTTCGGTGATTTGTGTAGAGAGTAATATAAAAAAAAAATGTTTTCATAAAATCGGTATATTTTTTGACAATTAACTTTTATTATTTAGATTCAATTGTCTATTGGTTGTCGATACAGTTGCATCATTGGGTGGCACCGAATTTTTAGCCGATGAATGGAAAGTTGATGCTGTTTATACGGGTTCACAAAAAGTATTAGGTGCTCCACCGGGTATTACCCCCCTGTCGTTTAGTGAACGTGCTATGTCTAAAATTGCCAAACGTAATTCACCTATAAAAGTATATTATTTCGATATCAATCTATTGGGTGATTATTGGAGTTGTTTTGGACGTCCTCGCATTTATCATCATACAATTTCACCGACTTTATTGTATGGGTTACGTGAAGCTTTGGCAATGGCAGCTGAAGAGGGATTAACAGCATTAATTGAACGCCACAAAAGGGTTCATGCATATTTAAAAACGAGTTTAGATAAATTAGGTTTAGAAATGTATGTACCAAATGCAAGTGATCGTATGACCACCGTTAATGCAGTTAAAGTACCATTAGGAGTTGATTGGACATTAGTTTCGGGTTATGCAATGAAAAAGTAAATTAAATTCATATCAATATAATTTAATAATAAAATATATTTTTATTAATAATTATATTATGTTTAATTTATCTATTATAAAAATACAGTCGTTCCGTTGAAGTTACCGGTGGATTAGGACCAACAGCTGGCCAAGTGTTTCGTATTGGGTTGATGGGTATAAATGCAACAGAGGAAAAAGTTGATTTAATTCTGGATGTTTTAACTGAAGCTTTACAAAAAACTTCAAATTTTAAACCAAAAATGTAAATTTAAGTTTTATTTTTATTTATTAACATTTTACCATCATGATGATCAATAAAAAATGTAACTAATTGACTAATAAAAACAAGTTATGACTTATTTATGTTTTAAAGTAAGCTTATTGATAGCCACTTTCTGTATACACTTGAAAACTATTCACTTCTGTTTTATTTTAAAAAAAATATTGATTTCGAATTATAACAATTAAATTAAAATAAAATAAAACAACAAGATTACAGAAATTAAAGATAATTATATGAAATGTCATTGTAATTAGAATGATAAAGTTGGATGATAAAATATCTGTATGTATATAAATAGGGTATATATTCAAAGCATAAAAAAATAAATCATTTGTGAATTAATTTCATAATATATCATTATTTCAAGTTATAATGTTAAATATATATAATATTATAATCACTGGATAAACGATCAACGATCTATAAAATTATATCAACAAATTAATAACAATATTTATATATACACACACATAAATATATATAATTGAATATTTACTAAACAAAAAATTGAGATGCGATATAACAAAAAAAAAATAAATACAAAAAATTATGCAGGTCAATTCATTGGACCAACATTATTATTTATATTTTCATTGAATAAAAAATAATACAATGATGATGGTTATATATGCGATGAAAAATTGTTTGTTAAAAAATAAATCATAACTTTTCCAATCAAGGGGTAACATAAATAAAAAAAAAGAAAAACACAAAATAAATAAATAATAAAAAATGATTATTTATTTTTTAACAAATTGAATATATGTTGTTTGTCCATCAAACCATCAAGAGTGGCGGGCGCGAATGATTGATCTAAAGAACAGAACAAAATTGAATGACGTCTCCCTTTATATATTATAATAAATGTACCAAATTTTAGAATCAGTTTACATATAAATATTGTGTTTAATCTTTACATTTGGAAATATGACAGCGAATAAAAAAATAAAAAAATAACGTTATATTTATTTTGTTGAACATTTAGATATTATTCAGATATTTTTTTATTCAAAATTGAAATGACATAACTGCAATAGTTGTATTATTTATATTGTATGATTTTGATAGAAAGCAAAATTTTTATTTTACACAATTATTACTTCATACGCTAAGAGATGTGATAAAGCATAAATTGATGCCTATATACAATTTTGTTTTTTTTTTATTTTTAAACATATATTATATTACATTTTAAAGAATGGAAAATCTATAATAAAATTAAATCTTGGAAAATAATATCTTTCAAATAAATATCTTCCGAAAAATATCATTATATAAATAAAATCAAACACACCTCTGGTCTAACCAAAGGCAAAACAACTATACATACATTTTTTTATACTACATATAGACATTTGCAAATAAAAAAAAAACAATTTTACGTTTTGGTTTTCTCGCTTGAATTATACCGAAATGATCAAATTGAATGAGTGTCAAATAAATTTGACAGGACCTATAACAAACATAATCATAATATATAATTTCTATATTATACAAAAAAATCATAATAGTAGAAAATTATTTATATATACCAAATAATATTAATATTTTATTATCCTGTTTAGATGGTCGATTTATTTTTTCCAATTTTATATATTGTTTTGATATGAAATTTCAATTTTTTTTATGTGCATTATTCTTTTCTTAAAAATTCCATGTATAATTGAATGAATACATTTCTTCTTTTATTTATTTTTTTATGCATATAAAGTTCAGTGTTCGCACAATTGTACAATTTTAAGCGCATAAAAAAGAAATATTTAGCAGCCGACAAAAACGAAGAAAATAAATATACATATATTGTTTATATACTATAGATTATAAAACCATATATAATAAAGCAATTCATTCAATAAAAACATGCGGTTTTTTGGTTTTTTATGTAAAAAAAAATACAATTTAGTTAAAATTGTGTGTAAAAATAAATGGAAATGTTATGTGGTTAATATTTTGTTAGTTTATTGGATTCTTCTGTTTATTTTATCGAATAAAATAATTTGCAAAAAAAACTGAATACATACTATCTGAATAATAAGATAAATAAATAAAGTAAATTTTATTTTTATTTATTATTTGAGAATTTAACAATGAATTTATTTCATAGATGTTCATTACACATCGTATATCGTATATATACACGCAATAAAACATTAATAAATTAAGCCATACCATGTAATTATATCCCTCACAAAATAATATTGTATATACTAAAATAGATGCAACAGTTTTTTTTTCTTGTACAAAAACATAACATTTTTTTATTCAACAAATGAAGAGCAAAAAAAAAAAAATATAAAAAAAGGACGAAAGGTCCCCCCATATACGTTTTCTGTTATGAAAAAAACACCATATATACTCTTTAACATACACACATGAATTTATATGAAACATTTTTTATTCTTAATTTTTTTTTCAATATTAAATCTAAATCTAAATATAGATTGTAGCATAATATATGAAAAACGTTATAGGTACGTTTTTTTTGAAATATTCTATAGGTATACATTGTAATTTTTATAACGCAGAAATAAAAAAAACTGGATCCTTGTCCTAAAAAAAAAGAATATTTTAAAACGCAAAATAATATTCAAAAGAAAAAAAAAGTCTGGAAAATACTATAGGAAAATAATAATAATAATAAAAAAAAAACAACGGCTATATGGTATATAGATTACAATAAAAAATGATATATTTTTTCTACAAAATATTCTACATTAATATTTTTTTATGACAATTGCATCGATATTATTATATATGAAGGACTTTTTTTTTATGCGTACAATTTTATGAAAAAATATTATATACCCAATTTTATTTTGTTTGAATCCTTTTTTTTTGTGTGCGACAATCTAATTAATTATATTCAAGATTTATTTTATAATTTAGATAACAACCGAAACTAACACGACGACGACGACGACGACGACAATGACTAAAAAGTGAGGACTAAAGAGTTTTTGAATAGAAAAAATTAATAAATAAATGATGAATATTTTTTTTTTTAAATAGAATATTATTTTTTATAAAAATATTTTTACTATTTTTTTTTTGATACAGAACCAAAAAGGATTTTTTATGAACACTTTTTTTTTTTGGTATTCTTTAGAGTATTTCGTCGGGTTATTTTATAGGTACACCGAGATAAATCCGCATAATATACAATGTAATTAATTTTTTTATTCAAATGATATGAATAGATAGAGATATACAAAGTGTTTGGTTTCAATTTTGAAAAAAAAAAACTAAAAAATAAAAATATTGTAACTCTTTTTTATTATTATTATTATTGTTATTGTCTGTTTACAATTTTTTTTCTAAAATACTTTGTAATCTTTTTTTTCTTTGGTATGGATACATTACAAAAAAAATTACATTGTATTTATGACATTAAATAAAAACTTTGACAATAACGATATTATATCATCAACATCATATAACCCTAATAATCATATATAAATACAGAGATAGAATATCTGATAAACATCAGTTAATTAATATTCGTTTAGTGAAAATAATTGTATTATAAATAAGGATACTGAAAACAGGCACCTTCTTTGTTTGACCTGAAAATTAATAAACATTTCTTAAATAAATCTTGTTCGTGTTAAATCGTGTTTGAATTCAAATATATATAATGGTTTCTAATTTATTACATCCCCCTGTAAAATTTTCTATTTTATCGTTTGACGATCTCGTTTTAGTTTAATCTGAATTCATTGAATACTTAATATAGTTAAAACTGTATACAATTTGATCTCTTTTGTATAACTCAACACATTTCCAAAATCATACGAGATTTTGAGTTGTTTCTTTTTTTTTTGGAAATATACAAAAAAATCAATCAACATTTAAAATGTGTCTATCAATCATATTTTTTTTTTTAATTTAGTCAATATTTATATAGTTTGCTGTCGTCTTTACACAAATATATTAAAAATAAAATTATGTCATAAATTTATAGTTCATAAAAAGTATATGATTTTTATTAAGTGGTTAATAAATTTGAAAAAAAAAAATGAATAACATCATAAAAATATAGTTGTCCATTATTTAACAAAAAAAATAAAATAAAGTACAATGTATAACTCACAACTTTAATTCGAAATATACAATTCAATATAAGGATTATTTGTGTCCTTAAATTCTCTCTATATATATATATATATATATATATATTTAATAAAATTCCTTAGTGATTAACCATTTTTTTTGTTGTTGTTGATCCAGCAAATTTTCATTAACTACTCAACATTACATATGTGTACCTTTCAAAAACATCAAATTGATAAATAAAAATAAATTTAAACTCACAAATGGTATATTACAAAAAAAAATAATAATCACAATAAAAAATAACCTGCAATATTCGGACAACAATAAAATATAAATCATATTTTTTTATTGTATTTTTTTTTTATATATTCATCTATAAACATTTTTTTCTACTTCTTATTATAGAATGTGTATAAATTTCTTATTCATATATAGATTTTCTAGATTTAATTTTTGTTGAAAACAAATCCTATGATAAAAAAAATATTAGATTACGTCAAAGAGGCATTTGTATGTACAGTATGGGTATGTCGATCGATGGTACAAGAAAAAACAACGTGTAAGGATTAAAAAAAAAAAAGGAATAAAAAAACGGTGGGATGTAGATGTACTGTGTTTTTTTTGTTTTGTGTATGTTGTTATCCTGGGGGATAAAAAAAACCAGCAAAATATATATTTGAATTGAGCGAGCATAATTTTTTACGCATATTTATTTTTTTTTTTAATTTTTTTTTAATAATAAAATATGAAAAATATTATTTGTAATATATGAAGAAAAAAAAATGTGCGGGTACATATGAATTCATTCACCTTCTTTTTTCTTTTTTTTTGCAAGATTTTAAATATAAAATAAAGGATATCAGGTTACGGAAAAAATAAAATTGTTTATATTTATTTATTATATTATATTTATGTATGATTATTGATTAGTGAAAAGAGATTTAATTATATTTTATAGTACCTTATTAGTAATAACGTACAGACGAAGAGGGACGTCTAATATTATATATAATATACATAACTATATAAAGTGTTATATAACGTATTTTGAATAAAAATTGTTTATTTATATATATAGTATATAGATTTACGATTACGACGATTTAGAATAAGTTATTTTTTGACTGTGACGTGACAGGACACATCTGTTTTTTTTTCTATTATTTACTTATTTATTTTAAACTTTGAAAAAAAAAACTCTCAAAAATGAAAGGATATCGTTTATTTTTCATATTACATAACCATTTCTTTTTCTTTTTTTTTCTAAAAAATATTGGAATTATTATTTTATTTATAATAATAATATAATGGGATAATTTTGTATTGTGAATGACGATAAAAAATTATATTTCAAGGTATATAGGATAGGGTTTACAATTTCATCGTTTTATAATACAACCTATATATGGTATATAATTTAATAAAAGAATATTAATGTTTAAAAATTTGTTTTAATTCATAATATAGTCTTTAATGCCATGATTTATAATTGAATCAATGGACTAACGATACATAGATTAAAAAGAATTATCTGATTATATTATTGAACTATATATAGTTTTATTAATTTTCATAAGTTCAATCAAATAAAATCGCTGTAACTAAAATATTAAAAAAAAACATTCATTTATTTATATATGGAAAATTTAATGCATATTTCAATAAATGTATATAGAAAATCTACATATGACATTGCAAATATTAACGCGATGACAATGACCATTAATACACATTATATAGATATGTATATTCTACTTCTATATGTACGATATATAGTTCTATAATTCTTTAAATGATTTATATATTTATGTGCAAAATTGTATATCGGTAAGTTTATATTTGTTATATATAAAGATTAGGGGTGTTATTATTATATGTGCAATGAATGAATGAATGTGCATTTTATATATGCATATTGTATAATAAAATATTATAGTATTTATATAAAAATATAAATGCAAGAAATTATTTTTTATATATATTATATGTATATATCAAGGGCGAATGAATATTTATATTATATGATTTTATGTAGACGCACAACAAAATGAATATATATAGTTTTGTTAAAATACATTAATAGAAATTCCATATTGCATATAATTTGAACATATATAGCAAAAAAATAAAAATAAAAATAAATAAAATCAAATAATACAATTCATTTATAATCTATTCTATATATAACATAACGTATCCCATGGTTATATACACAGTTAACCTATTGACCTTTTTTTTATGAAATCGAATTCCAAAAAATGACCAAACGCTTCATGTCAATTTTGTGCGTATTCCCTTTTTGTAATCATATAAATTTTATAAACATTGAATAATGAATAATTTATATATAAATTAATGATTTTTTTTTGTTATTTGCTGGTCGTTCGTATTTATGCAATTCGTATATGATATATAATATAAAATAATTTTTATATTATTTGCAGATTTACTTGCATAATTTCCAAAAAAAAAAAAACAAAAAATGAAATATGAATAAAATAAAAATCCCCTAAATATACATTCATTGTGTACTATATATTTAAATACCTTTTTTATTTTTGCGATGCAATTCATATATTTTATTTATAACACCGAAGATCTGTTTTTTTTTTCGTTATACAAGTATTTATAGAATTAATTTTGGAAAAAAATAACATTCGACAGGGTCATTGAATCCATTCAATTGATAATAAAATCTATTTTACAAATATAATAATAATAATGAATATGCACATTTAAAATTTTTTGATATATATTACACATTTTTGGGTGCATTGACATTAATATATTCAATAAAAAAAAGTGACCAATGTAGTTTTATGATGTATACAAAAAAAATAAACACAGCATCCATCACAAAACTATACGTATATTAATATTAATAATATTTTAATTATTTTTATAATATTTTTTTAAATATTTACATTATGAATGGCGGCGTTATATATATCCGAGTAAAAATATAATATAAATAAAATATTTTGTATATAAATGGAATGGAATGGATATTTCTATCCTATACGCATATCCATCTAGATATATTGATGAGAATAATTTTTAAAGAAAGGAATATCTTTTGTATATATATATTCAGTCAGACACAATTTCAAATTATTTAACTGATTTCTATATTTAGCACCCCCTCAATTATACCAAAAATATAACAGAAAAAAAAGTATCTTCTATATATGAATTTTCCTCTATATATATTTTAAATATAAATAACAAGAAATCTATATGGACGTTTTTGTGTGTATATACAAAAAATTATATCTGAATATGAAATAATTTATAAAATCATGAGAAACAGACAAAAACCTATATTTATTGTATTCGTAATGTATAGTATATATTTATATGTGTAAATTTGTTGTGTGTAAAAACACAAAAATAATCTTTGTATATTATATATACAAAAAATAAAAATATTGTAAGAAAAATTAAAGTCAAGTTCAGACAAATGTTTATAATATAAAAGTTCTATTTTCGGATTAACAAATACATATTTTTGAAATATAAATATATACACAAACTGCATCAATTCACTTTTTCATATATTTAGATGCATCTAAACGACGTCAATATCCGAATATATCTATACAGTCTATAACACAAACAAGTTAATCGCTGTCACACTTCTGTGTGATTCGCAGACATTTTTTCCTAAACTTATTTTTGGTGGGTACGGAAAGACCCATATAGACTGATCCAATTCAAAATCATTATCTTTGCCAGAATTTTGTTACTGAAATTGATACTTAAAATTGATACGAAAAGATAACTTTTAAATATTCAACAAACAGTTCTGTGGTAAAAATGTATATTACAAATGTTTTGTTCATGTAGTGTAAATGAATAATACACCAAAAATAAACTAAAAAAAATTGTTTATACATATATATATTTATAATTAGATAAATATAATATGGACTTTAATGATATTTTATGTTACACATCGTCGTTTGTTTTACACTGCAATACACAGTATATTATATAGTGTTATTATAAATGCTTATACTAAAATTCACTCTCAAATAGATATTTGTATATTATTTATAAAGAAAGATTCAAATATATGTATGTATTTATATATCTATATATATTTTTAGTTTTTCGATCGTTAAATATAATAATATTTTGTGTAAAACTAACCTAGGGTCGTCTTTGGTATATACTATATTTATATAATATATATAATATATATATATAAAAATAAATTTATATGTATATACGACACATTGATTGCATTTGGAAACATATGTTTTAGAATGTCAGAAAAATTGTCTATTTTCACTATATGATATATATTATATTTATATAAAGATAAACACAAATGAATGATACAAAATATTGCTCACTGCTCTTTATTACATTTTCGATCGCTTATTATAGATACAGAAAATTCATATATATATATATATATATATAAAAAGGATGGATATGTAAATGAACTCGTACAAAAAAAAATAAAATAAAATATTAAAATCTTATATTTTATGAATATGGAAATAAGATATTATTTTTACGTATATTTTTGAAAAACAAAAAAAAATTAAAATTATATTGACACCTCTATAATGACTAAAAAAGGAATATAAATTTTAATGTATATTTAAAGGGAAAAATAAAGAGTTAATTTTATTTTATGTTTTAGAAGAAAATTTATGGTTATTTAATTTTTTTTGTTATATAGTAATGATTATAAAAAATAAATAGAATCTTTTCCCAAACTAAAGCTAAATATAGAAAAGTGTTATTGAAATTCACGATTGCATATATGCTCCAACCATTTTTACTGTTGTGTGTATCTATCTTATTTACTATATTGAATTTATGTAATTGTTTCGGTTTTATCCGTATAGCTTATTTCAATCAGATTATTGTTGTTACGGCGTTTGTTTTTTTTTTAGAATTCTCGAAATCAAGTTCTCGGGATAAAGTGGCTTCATTTTCTGTGACATAACAGATTTGTAATTGTTACGAAATTTTATATATAATTGAAATTTTTTTACAATAACCATAAGAAAGAATAACCATAATAAGGTTTATAAACTAATATTTGCAAAGTTACAAATAAAAAATAATAAGTATGATATTAAAATATCTCTTGAAAAAGATATGAATAATTAGATTTAAAGACATACACTGTTATTGTATATTTCCATATAATTAAAAAAAAAATCTTTAAATCAATATGGATTTGAAAAGCTATAATTGATACTCATAAATTACAATATATTATTTATATATACGAAAAATAAAAATTATTATACATTGAATTTCGATAATATCATACATGTTTATATATAATAAAATTAAATACATCATTAAGTCATGTTTATCTATATATAAAAATATATATAATTCATTCTTGACAATTAAATTTCTATCTATATATGCACTTAAAAGTATATAAATATTGTACTTCTTATAGTGTATACATAAAATATTTACTTTATATAAATAAACTAATATAATTATAATAATTATAGATGCAATAAATTTTATAGAATTTACATAATTTTGTATATATTCGCATATAAATATATAACAATATTATATCGCTAAATAAATAAATAAAATACAAATATGTGAAATAGATAGATAATATTTATATATATATATATATATTAAATACGATCCATTGGTATAAATATAGTGTGGTTACATCTAAAGCGAATAAAGAATTTATACTTACCTATTGAATTGGACAAACACTTGTTTGTTACATTTATAACAGCATTACAGCAGAAGCAACAAAAATAATAGCAGCATTTTATAATATTATTGTGATGTTCTCAATGATGCATTACACCTGAAAAATACAGATTCACAAAAAAAATATATGTATATATACTATACACAGGTATATAATATATTTAAAATATATTTATTAAGAGTTTCGATTAAGAAAGTAACATTTATTTTATATAAATATATACACTTTTTTTTTTAGACCTTTATACATGTAAAATAAATATACAATAAAAGCTCGCACATCTAAAACACAAGATAATATAATATAAAATGTATAATATAATTTAAGAGGAGCCGCACACTTGAAGGCACATCGTGACTATGTTATATTTTTTTTATATATGTATATTGGAGTATTAATTTTGTTATTTTTTTTTTGTATAAATAGGCTTGAATATATATATATATATATATATATAGTGAAATTAAAACAGAATAACAAAACATATCAGCGCACACAGATAGATATACCAGGCGATAGTTACAAAACTAAAAAATTACATTAATTTCAAATGACCGTGTTATTTATTTTCGCATATTACAATTCACAGGTATACATAGAAAATAAAACATATCCACTTGTATTAATATAAAATAAATATATATATACATAATGTATATTATTGCATAAAAGAATTGAAATTACATAAGGAATTTTATTGCATATATATATACATATATATCTATCTATCGCTATTCGTTAAATAACAAATCTTCTTTATAATACTTGTTTTTTGCCATATAATAAAATATACAAAATAGTTTTACAAAATGCAAATATAATATATACAATATATGTTATATGAAAGAATAAATTGTAAATAAATGTATTATTCGAAGGTGCAGATAAGTGCAAATCAACTCTTTTATTTTTTTTATATATATACCTTTCATGGTCAATTTTCTTTCTTTTTTTATTTATTTATTTAGTTTTGTTTATAACAAAATGTATGCTTCTGTATTGGAAGAAGTTCAAATTCTCAAATGATTACAAACATTAATTTGCATTTATTAATGCAATTTATTTATTTACAAAATAATAATTTATTTAATTGTCAATTTAAATTTTTAACTTAATATACAGATATTCGAATCATACAGATATTCAGATATTCGAATTAAGTAATTTTTAATGAGTTAGTTTTATATTATCACAAATATATTATATAGGTAGATTGAAAGGTATATCTGTATGAAGGTGAATTATATAAATCACAGTGTTAATAAAATTATTTATATCTATTTTGTTAACCAATTATTATTGAATATAATATATTGACATTATTGAATAATGCTATTTCAAAAATTAATAATTTTATCAAAAATAATAAAAAACCACCACTTCATTTAATTAAATATTTATTAATATTTATATTTATAATGAATGAATGAAGGTGAAAATTTTCTGAATCTGTATGGTATTTGAAAAAGTTTGTCCAATCCAAGATGATACAAAATTTCCTATCCGATTTAATATAGAAAGAATAGAAATACACATTTAATTATAAATAGATAATTTATTTAAAATTTGCGTAAAAACTTAAAAAGCGTTTTATTATTAAACATTCCAATTAGTTTGATAAATAAAATAAAAAAAAATTAAATGATAAGTCAACTGATCATTAAAATCAATTACCACCTTTAGATGGATGCAACAATATGAAAAATATTAAAATTCATAAAATTAAATATTATTTTGGTTTTTTTTCTATATAGAGGTTAATATGCGAAAATGCGATAACAGAACTTCCAAAATAAATATATAAAAATAAAAAAAATTACTATACAGCAACATTGTAATTTTTTATTTTTTTCAATACATAGGAAAGATTATACATTGCACGAACATATAAATATTTTCCATTGCATTGCAAAAAATTATATATTATAAAAAATATACATATATATATATATAAAAACATTGCAATTTTACAATATAAAAAATACATGTTGCATTATTTTATATTTTATATTTCATCCTATCCTATATACATTTATTTACACATTAAATTTAAATATTTATTTATATATATATATATGCATTTTTTTTAACAAAACAAAAACGAAACATAAAATGATAATAAAATAAAATCAACAATATATAATAAAAATGTTTCACTACCGATTAATTTGCATAGTACAACAAGTTACAAAATAATATATATATTATTGAGATATATATGCATTTAAATTTTTTTCTTATTATATACAATGAATTACAACAAAATAATCCTTTTTTTTCTTCTCTCTTTTAAATGTTTTATGTAAATTTGTTTATGTATTACGCGATTATTTCTTTTTTTTTTTGTAAAAATGGAAAATTTTAAAATATATATCTATATTTAAAAGAATTTGATTTCTATATTAATTCTTTTGTATTTTGTATATTTTGTTATGTGTAAATAAATAATATATATCTCTGTTTTTATAGAATTTATAGAATAAATGAAGGTATACATTTTAAAAGATGTAATTTAAGATAAAACAAAAAAAAGAAATTGTTAGAATGAGAAATTTGTATGTTTCTTTTTGTATATATTATTAACTTAACTATTTTACTATTAAGTGTTTTCCATATGTATAGAAAAATTATCTAAAGCGATTTTGTGTAATGAAGGTTATCATCTTCTTATACACAGGACAATTCATTTAGAAAATATTATTAAGTGTAATCGCTTGTATTGTGGTTTATAAAAACCGCGAACTCCAAAACTCGGATAAACATTTTGAAGTCTTGATATCTTACGCAAAATATTGAATATTTGACTGGACTGGTAAAATATTATACTGTAAAATTGTAGGTGGGAATTACTATTTTAGTGAGAAAATACTTTAATATTGAAATAGTTTCTTTCATATTAGGAAAAAATTCCAATTGCAAGATATTTTATTTGATAATAAATATATATAAAAGGTCCGGATTCAACCTGACTCATTTAGAATTATAAAATATCACAAGATTTAATCAAATCTTATATTTAATAATATTTTGTATAAATATATATATATAGAGCGTTCAATATAAAGTAAAAAGGATGTGATTTTTTTTTCTGATCTATATTTTAATCGCATTTCAAAATTCTATCCTATTTTTTTTTTAAACCTGTTTAAATTTAACTTAAGGACCAAATCGTTTAAAATACAATATAAAATCAATTTAAAAATATATATACTATATACATATTTTTATATGAATAATATAGGTATAGTTCATTGCACTATAGATTTAACAATTTACAAAAACCCATTAGATTTTCGTTTCCAATATATATTTTTCTTCTTTTTTATATACCACAAAATGTATAGATGAAAAAAATTTAATCTATCTATCATTAAATCTTCATCTTTATGTGATAAATTGTGGTGGACATTTGAGAAAGATAGAAAAAAGGACAAAACAAAATAGGAAAAAAATAAAATAATAACCAGACAATTTTTCAGAAAACTATTATCCATAAAAATATTTTTGTCTATTTTCTAAAATCCAAACACAACAGGTTAAAAACCGCAAATAAGAATGCATTTTTTTGTTATGTTTTTTTTTATTTGAACCAAACTACCAAAAACCTATATATGGTATATATATATATGAAAAGGATGTATTTTGTATTTGTTAAATTGTGTGGTTTTGTTTGCGTGAAATATAAATTACTGTTTATTGGTATATGACTTTTTTTTTCGTTCAAAATATTTTTTTTACATTGAGGTACTACGAGAACTTAAAATTATTTTAAGGAATGGATACTATATATTATATGTATACATTTAAATATAATATATATTTATAGGAGATTTTATGTTTCTGATGTATATTTAGTTTGCTACTGTGTTGTCCTTTTACCACCAAAAAAAAATATAAAGAAAAAATAAAATCTGTTAAATTTTCTACCTACGCAAATGTTTTTTTTTCTAAAATATGAATACACTTTATGTTCTTATATTGTGGATATCTCGGGGAGTTCATTAAACTATATTGAACCAATGTTTATATGGATATATACAGACTTGCTAGATTTATATATATATTATGGTGAGTGAGTTTATTAAAGTAATTTGTAAGTGAAAAAAAAAATAAAATTTATACTAGGTCAGTTTCGATTTATTCCGGAAATCCTTAATTTGTAACAAATCATATGTTGATTTAGTTTCATATACTCGTTGGTATATCGGTCTAATTTTTTTTCCAATATAATTTTTTTAGATTATTATATTGTATATATGTTGAATATATAGACGCGATGATATATTTGTATATTAAATTGAAGCAGAAAAAAAATATTTCCTAATCTCGGTTTTTAATTTTTTTTTAATATTAAATATAAAAATATATATAAATAAATCGTTTTTTGTTTTTTTTTTTGGGAAAATGTTTTGGCTTGTAAGAACATTTTTTATTTTTCATTAAATTATTTATTTATATTTTTCGTCCTTTAAGAAATAAATAGTTATATTACAAAAATAAAAAGAAAAAAAAATTAATCTCGCCCTTTATTAGCAAATTTTTAATTTTTAGTTGGTTATGGTGTTGTAAAAAAATTTACTTCCTCTGGATTGAGTGCGAGTTTTTATGTTATATATGGGGTACACAATTTCTATTTATTTATGCTGCTGCTGCTGCTCGGTATGTTTTCTGTATTTATTACTATACACTAATCATCCCCTAAAAATTAATAAATTGTATAATAGCAATAACAAAATATATTAAATAAATATCTTCACATATATAAACACCATATGTAGAGGTACAATTTTTTTTTTTTTTTTTTGTCACGGTGTCTTATTAAATGTTGTGCTATATTTTTTTTAAAGGGGGTCATATTAAAGCATAATTCTTTTATGCACATTCTCACGCAGATCTATCCACTATATATAAAATGAATCAAACATTAAAAAAAAATACAATAAATATCTTATATACACAATCAATTCCTTTCAGTTTTTTATTTGTAGTATTATTTTTACTTATACTGATTTGTTCCTTTTTTTTTTTTAATATTTTTTTTAGTAAACATTTATAAAATCTTATTTTGTTTAGGTTGATATTTACCTTCTGATATTATATAAGAAAGAATATATTGTACAAAATTGTATAGATGGCAAAAATTGTGATGATGGTCCATTACGCAAAAACTGGTTGGTATAAAAAAATAAAATCCCTAACGGTAAACATAAAGAGAATCTTTTATATGGGTATATACCGAATAGAATAAAAAAAAACAGGACAAAAAATTATCCAAGGAAAAAATAAAATTATAAATACAAAACCATATTTTAAAAAAGAAATTTTCATTATATATTCGTAGTCTACCAATTTATTATATGTAAAAAATATGAGAATGAAACGGTGTTATATTATGTGCTTGATTAAAAAATAAATATTTGTTCACAGTTTTTTAATCCCTTTCTTTCCTATAGTTGTATATATATATATTCATAAACATATATAGTAAAGATTCATTGAAACAAAATATACAATATAATATAAATAATACATCTATTTATTATTTATATTATTTTGTTTTTTCTATTATTAAATTATATCCAATGTATATATTCATTGATATCCTTTTCATATATCCTCTATAGATTTTTTCCTATATGTTAGGTTATGTGTTTACAAACAAAAAAAAATCGGAAGTGAAAGATGAAATTTCAGAACTTGTCTCCGAATTTAATAAAAATTATTTTTTTACATTTATATTTTGTAACATACATCATTTATAAATAAATATATTTTTATACAAAGGTATCCATTATCGAATGGATTATATACATAATAATATATGTATATTTATATAAAAAACAGTGGTGAATTATTAAATATGATATATAGTGAAAATGAAAAATTATGCGTACATAAAAAAAATGTACCCTTTCGGATGCATTAAAAAAAAAAAATTTTATAATATACATATTTTTTATTTCATTTATTGTTTTTTTTTTTATAAATTGTGACCCATGTCATATTTTATGCATAAAGGTTTTTTCAATCTCTAAAATAAAAAAAATAAAAATTAAATAAAATTAAATTTATAATGTATATATCTGCGACCTATTGTCTGTGGGTATACTAAATTTAAGTCAATTTCGGTGTGTATATATATAAAAAAAGATAGGGGTATTACATCAATTATATTATATAGATGCACATATAAATACTTAATGTATCTCATATATTGAATCATAATTCATATAGGCGAATATATTATTTTTTTTATACTATAAATTTTTTATTTTAAAAATATTATACGTCCAGAAAATTATGCATCTGTTTTACATACTCGTATATATATAAAAAAATAACAGGGTAAAATATTTATTTTTTTTTATTATTATTATTATTCGTTTTAAAAAAAAGCTACACACTGATAATTTCACATTAAATGAGTTAAATATTGTTTTTTTTATATGAAACATTTCCATAATAAATATATGGTTAATTTAATTTTGAATGGTTAAAAAATAAAACAAATCAATTAAGTTGATTTGTGCTATTTGAAATGATTTTTAGAAAATAAATTTATGATATAGCAAGAATTTTCTCTGCAAAATGACAATAATCATAAATTTAATGGGTTAAAAATAAAGTAAAAAAAATTTATGGAAAATGTACGTAAATAACCCCATATATTTTTAAACTTGAGATCGGAAAATTTGGAAGTATGTCAATGTAAATGATTGAAAAATCATTTTGATATAAGAAATAGTTTTAGAAATCAAATATTATGATGTAATAAGGAACTATGAGTTGGAAATCGATGATGTATGACTAATTTTTTATTCAAGATAGAATAAAAAATTTGCCACAGACACTATTTAGAGTTTATATTTCAAATCCTGCTCAAAATTACATTAACAATATTCATATCTACATAGTATAATTTTTTTTTATATAGCTAAATTAATATAATACATATTTATAGAATGTAATTGAAAAAATTACGTACGTTGTTCATAAAAAAAAAATATTATTATAATTTATTCAAAAAGGGTTTTAAATTTCCACATAAATCAAACATCCCACAGTTTTAAAATTTAAAACATTTATTTATCTATATACAATATACATACATTAGAGATTGTTTGCATGGAGATATTCATAAAATAGAAATTTTCCATATTGTATGTGAAACAAAATTATTATGATATATAGAATATAGATTTTTTTTTATATACCATATTTGGTTTTGTTTAAATATTTTTAATATAATAATATAAATTAATGAACAATACAAACTATGATCGGTATATTATATAACTTAGAGATGAATCTATATATAATATATATAAAATAATACATGGACGTTCATCATCGTGGTGATGTAAAGTGGCCTAAATACACTTTACCTATATATATATATATATATATAAGTATCATGGTTAAAAAATTTACTGTACCGTTATCTCTTCTTTCTTTTTTTTTGTGTACTACAAACAAAACAATTTCCGCTACGTGATCCTTTTATGATATATATTCAACCAAACAATATGTATATTTTTATACATTAGTTCTCTTCATATATAAATCTTATATAGTTTCAAAAAACATCATCTTCAACTTCATCTATATTTATATCTGAATGTGTTGTGTATATAGAGAAATAAATTTCATTTCAAACGAAATGAATCTAAATGAAAAAAAAAGGAATTATTTTATTATATACATTAACAAAAAATATGCTTTGAATTAGACCAAAAAACATAAAATAAAAGAATGAAATTCTTTTTAATCAAATATCTCCTATATATATTAAATAACACGATATATTAATATACGAAACAATGAAAAACTCACAATATTTTTTTTTTTTTATAAGAAAAAAGAATTTCTTTAAATTTAATAAATACATTTTTATAAACACATATCTTATTATATGGTGGTTATACGTAAAGGCCATTTAATTTCCTATTTGTGTATACACAAATTCTAACAGATTTAATAATTTATATATTATTAAATATCTTTTGACCATCTGCTATTTTCTTTTCGATGATTTAAAAGAAATTTTTTGTAGAAACAAAAAAACGATAAACCGTAATGTGTAGTTCATCTTATTATAATAATTCTTTCTGTTTTTCTAAATTTTTCATTTATTTCTTACGTAATTTTATACTATTTTTTTTTTAGTTAAATTTGAATAGATTGAATTCGGTTTTCATTAAACAACAAAAAAAAATCTGTTGTATTGTAAAGCAAAAACCACCGTTAGTACAAATTATATATATAAAAAAAATTAAAATTCACATACTCATCATCCTTTTGATCAGCACAATCAGTAAAAAAAAAACTATATGCTGTGCTTTATGATGCGGAACCGAATGTAAATTGAATTTACAGTTTTAAAAAATTCATGTTGTATACAATCAATACAATATATATATATATATATATATATACAGAGAAGAAGGTCAGGTATTTTGTTGGACAAAAAAAAAACTAAATGTAATAAGAAAAGAAATATTTTTTCATCCTGAAGTAAAAATAATATTAATAAAAAAAAACCAATCAACAAGTATATGTATAAATAAAATTAACAAAAAAAAAAAGAATCCTTGGGAGATATATTTTTTATTTTAATAACATTTTTACCCATCATTTAAGCGGACTTTATTTTAACATGTGAATTTGCATGGTTCCATCATCAACTTTTTGTTATAGGTAAAATTTAAATATGTAAAAAAAAATTTAATTGTTCATTTGTTATTTAAGAAAGATAAAAAAAGAAAAAATTAGGACCCCTTAGTTTATTTTTTTAATCTTATATATTTATTTGTTTGATTTAATACAGATAGAAATATAAATCGTCCAAGATTTTCGCATACGAAATTTTTTTTATATACTTATATTTATAAAATAACGGGGGGATGTATATTCTAAATATATAAATAGGTGTTCATGATATCCTATACTTTATACGTTTTATATATCGATATATTCAATTTATTTATTTTTCTTCTATTATATAACATATTATCGAATTAAAGGTAAATTGAGATAGATTTTATATGTGTGATGATCATCGTGTATTCCTAATAATTTAGTTTCTTATATATAGCGGTGGATAGTTCTTCTTTTTTTTTTTATTTATAGATATAATTTTTTGTTTGTTTCGTATATATATGTTTTTTTTGTATTATTCTTATATGTGCATTTCAAGGGGTAGTTTTATTTTTTAACAAACAATACAAAAAAAAATTGAATAGTAAAAAAATATAGCAAAATTTTATATAACGAATTGTTTTGGAATGATGAAAAATAAAAGAAAAAGAAGAAATATGTATATACAAAATGAAAAAAAGGTGCATCACATCTGTTTTTTTTTATTATTATTAGAATTGTACGAATACGATTGTTTTTTTTATTATTATATTTCGTCTATATATATCTTATGTGGATGTGATATTCTAATGTGTACTCTCGCGATACCATCGTATATTCCATTCATTTAACGCTAATATATTAAAAAAATAAACAAAAAAAAATTAAAAGAGGAAAAATATTTTTGTCAGTATGTATATGTATAGCAGAAGAAGGGTCACATTTGAGGTCCTGAGATTTTTTTAAGATTTATTTTATATATGCATTTTATTAATTTTTTCTTTCATTTTATTTTTTTTTTAATAAATGGGGAATTTTAAATATATGGGATAGGATTTTTTTTTAGGAAATATATTGCGTGACCGTTATAGTAAAAAAAATGTATTTCGTTCAATGGAAAAATTTTTAATAATATAGATTATTGCTATCATGGGAATTTTTTTTAAACTTTATCGATTAATGTCAAATATTTAGTTGGCAAAATTTAATTTAACAAAGATTTTATTTTAATGCAGCTGTAAATAAAAAAATATCTATTTTAGGGATGTGAAAATTATTAATATATTGATTATAAATGAATATTCATATATTTTATTATTTTTTTAATCGAATATAATATTTAACAAATAAATAAGTGCAAAAATTATAGATTTTTGCTATCATGGGAATTTTTTTTATCTTTATCGATTAATGTCAAATATTTAGTTGGCAAAATTTAATTTAACAAAGATTTTATTTTAATGCAGCTGTAAATAAAAAAAATATCTATTTTAGTAGGGATGTGAAAATTATTAATATATTGATTATAAATGAATATTCATATATTTTATTATTTTTTTTTATCGAATATAATATTTAACAAATAAATAAATGCAAAAATAAATGGGTATTAGATGCAAAATGTATTGAGGAGAATTTTCTTCTTTTTTTTTTTTGTTAAATCGTGTGATAATTTTATGTTTGATATGTAATACATTTTCGATTTTTTGGATTTTGGTACACCCAGGCTTGTTCAAAAAAAACTACAAAATTGAAAAGGATAGAGGATACGTTTTTGTTTAACCAACAACTTTTATCAGTTTGATCGAAGTATCCATAAGTAAGAATTTGAGTTCGTTTTTCTAGGTTCCTCTTTCCTCAGTATTTGCAGATGGACGATGGGATGAACGTAAATGATAACTCTCAAAGGCAAACCCCAATCGGCATGTAATTTTGATTTTAGTAACAAAATTATAGTCAAAAATAAACTTAATATTCCAAATATTCTAAAAATGTCTCAATACAAAATAATGAGTTTCAATTCCGATGCCAACTAAAATCAGCCGAAGGTTTATTCAATAAAAACAATTTCTATGCCGGACATATTAAAGAGTAATAATGCCTTTCATATAGATTACATATTTAATATATTATTATAATTGTCTCTTAATTAACATTGCATTTTTTTATAGTCTATATAAGCATATAAGTTATTAATTTGCCGCGGTATTGTAATATGTATATTTATATATGTAAATATAGGATTATGTCGTTTAAATGCCAGAGCGGGGATCATTATATTAAATTTCTTATTTGTCAATGAGTATTTATTTGTATATAATCGTTTATAAAGATACAATTTTATTTGATTAAATCTATATTTAATTTTAAAATAAATTTAATATTTGACAATATCGATCGCAAATCACATAGTAAAATCTATCTAAAAAATTGTAATATATAACATTAATAAAAGTAAGAGAAAAAAACATATCATTTATATAAATAACTATGTATATAATTATATTTATATAAAGATATATTAATGACAAATAAAATTCAATCCAATATCCAATGTTTGATTTTATTAATTCTCTATCTATATTTCTTCTTTAAAGCAGAATTTATTTATTTATCATTAACAAATACGTATATAGTTTTTTTATTTTAAATCTTCAATTGTGATTATTTTTTAACTGTATTCTATACATATTTAAAATATACAAAAAATATTCAAACTAATTCATATGTTTTTAATGATTTTATCTGTATTTATATATATAGATAGATAAAAAGTCATTTAACCAAAACAAAAAAAAAATTAAAATAGGTAAACATTTATATTATGATTGGATTGGTTTTTGTTTATTTTATATATGAATGTTTACTATATATTGTGTCGTGAATTCAATATAATATTGTATTGGTAAGTGACTATTAATAATTCTATATAGAAACAAGGTGTTTTAAAAAGATAGCAACGTGATTTTATAAGAGATTCATTTATTAATTGAATCATAATTTAAATGTTGAATTCTATATATTATGATTGGGTTTATATAATTGCGTCATTAAAGGAATTGTTGTAAAGAGGATAAACGTTTCTTCCTTAAATAACTGCAAAGATGACACAGCAAATTTTCTTGATCATTGAAAATTTTTTAATCATAATTCATCAAATATAATAAAAACATTTACTCAGGTACATTTTAAAACGTTACACTTTAAATTTTTTGATTTCAGAATTATAATAAACATTTATTAGATTCACGATGAAATTATGTCTTTCACAATAGTATTTGGTTTTTTTTATATAGTTATATAATAAATACATTCAGTATATAAAAACTCATCAATGGTATGGTATATTAACAACCTACAGAACTTTTATATACGATATGTATATATAAAAAATCAAATGAAAAGAATGAAAAAAAAAACCAAGAAGCATGTTCAATTGCAATTAAACTTAAACAAATAAAAAAAAACTCATCTAATAAAGTACTCAATTACATTTTCTGTTTTGTTATATATATAAATGCGGATATTTTATTTTCATATATGGCTGTCTTTTTAGTTTTTTTTTATTAAATGTTATTCATTATTAAATGTTCAATTTTCTTCTGTTGTTTCGATTCTCCTCTTCTCGATACATTGTTGTTATTATTATTCGACCAATAGATATGCGATAATTTTGCAGATATTAAAGGTATACTTATATATAAAAGATAAAATAAGATAATAAAAAAAAATAAAAGAAGTAAAGATCGAATATAGTTGAATGATTGAGATTATGTAATATTATTTAACATATATAAAATAGTCAAGGTGGATGATGAAGCCTTCTTCCATATATATACAGAGAATATTTGCATGTATACCCATAACGATTTTTTATATAGCAATAATAAGCACAAGGTTCGAACGTAAAAAATCTATCAAACGTAAGAAAATTTCAGCAATATAAACTTATAACTTTCGTTATAACTTACCATACCTTACTTATACCATTCGTTTAGCTATATACACAATTTGATGGCTAAATGTATATGCTACAAAGTGTTCTTCTTCTATATATTTATTTTTCTTTCCGTAAACAATAACTCTAGAATGAAAATATTAATATAAAAATAAAAAAAAAACACCAACATAATTGTGGGTCTTCTTTTCTTTTATGCTTTTTTATTTTTTGCTTATACGCTTTTGAGTGATTTACAGTTTACATGACTTATTATTATTTTAATATACAGGTATGTAGTTAATAGTTGCATTTATATATAACATATACATATATGTTGTGCACGTTAAGTAACTTCACGTTTATACTACACGTGACATATATTATATTTACGAGTAAATATACATATGCGAATTTGTATAAATATATGCACTTAAAAGAACAACTGTTAAATTTGTGTGAAGGAGGCATATTATATTCTTTACAAAATTATATAAGAAAATAAATCTATATATCTATAAATATGTGTATATAAAAAAAAATTAATAAAACTATTGCAAAAAGTTGCAGTTTATAAGATGTGTATACCTTTATATAATATATATATATATATACATAGACATAGATAAGATTATGAAAAAAATTGTATATACAATATATACTGTATGCAACTCATTATATATCATGTTTATAAATACCATTGAAAAAAATTGATATTTATCGGTGCATTTCACTTAATAACTTTGAAATTTTCCGAATTCTAATTAATATAGTTCCGAAATTCCACTTAATTTCTTTTGTGGTTTCATCATACTTCCCGTGACTTCGGATTTAAGCGACTACCCTCAATTATAAAGGATTAAATTGCGTTCTTTATGATGTAAATTCAAAAAATTTGTATTTAATTTAAGTTTAAGTTTAAACAAAACAAAAATTGATATTTATAATATAAAGACATATATAGACTCTGTTTTGTTATGTACTCATTACAAATATATATGTCACAAAGATTTTCCTATATATAGTATACAAAATAACAATTTAACAAAAGCAAAAATATAATAACCAATATATTAAAAAAAAATGTGAATTGCAATGATTTGTCGTGATCCAAAAATTTCATAATAATAATATCTATAAAAACAAACAAGAATAGCAAAAAAAAGCAATATAAAACACATGAAACTCTGAATTGTGATGACACAAAATAAACCTTTCTCCTCAATCTTAAATTCTTTATTTAAAAAAATAATTTCTAGTATTGCACACCACATATGATATATATATATATATATATATATATATATATATATATACATAGGAAATACATAAATACTAATATATGTTATTTATAGAAAATAATCGCTTCTTCTTCATATTCATATATATATTTTAAAGACACGATTTTTTCTATATATACCTATATAAATATATATATATATATGTTTTCTAAAGTATAACAAATATCTCTTCTTATAAGTATATATTTTAACCATATATATTTCTTGATTTAATTTTTGATTTTTCACATTCTATTTTGGATGGAAAAAGTGAAATTGAAAGCAATTCAAATATTCATATATGTATACGCTATGCATCTAAATTCTGTTGTTTACTTTTAAATGAAATTATGAGTTATGTAATAATATTTTATTTTTAAATATAATTTTCTTGTAAATGTTTAAAAAGTTTAAGCAACAATTATAATAACACCACATAAATTAAATGTTATACAGTTGATTAAAACTTTACTTTAAAAAATTCAACAATTTGACTTCCAACGATACATCAGTTCATATAATTGTTTAAATTAACAAAAAATTTACCAGAACAGATAAACAACATAGGATATATTATGTTTATAGTTAATTCTGCAATAAAATTCATTCATTTCAAATATATAGTATGCATAATTCATAATGATAACCTGTAGAAAATATATTAACTAAAAATATAATCATATATAATGTTTCATTTATAAACATTATATTGTGGCTACATTATGAGAAAGATTATACGTATATATAATATAATATAATATAATAATATACATATAGTTAAGATTTAAATGTGATTTATGAATTTATCATGTCAAAATAAATACATTTTTTTTCTAGATAAATTATGTATCCAGATAAGATACAAATCAATTTGTATAATATACCTTCTATACATATATAAACAACATTCATTTATGTAATATATATAATGTTGTATTAAAATATTTCATTATTCCTTTCATAAATGATTTTACTTTTATATACCATATCATATACTTTTCAGCCCCAATAGCATATATTCGACATAAAATATGTCATAATATATTTTATATGTTGGTAAATTCATTAAATATATACAATTAGATAATTTTATTTATGATCTCAAAATGTTGATTATAGAAAAATCAACTATGTGATAGAACAAAGTCTGATATATTATTATATCCGTAGTTAGCTATATCTTGTTATAGAGATATATAGCTACTGGGTTATAAAACATAAATAAATATGAATTCATAATTTTTTTTTAATTCTATATCTGGACCACATAATCCGCAATAGTTTTCTATAATTATACATATAGGTATCTCGTAAAAGTATTATAATAACATTTTTATAATAAATAAATAAATAAGTGGATACTTTTTAAAGGGTCTATTCTTTTATAGACTTTTTTTCACTCTACAGTAATTGAATTTAAAAACTACATTGACGAAGTGAAATTTTCATGTAATCTAAACTTCGTTAAAAAATTTACTGAGAAATAATTACAAAAACACTGAATCGATACATTTTTTAATTGGGTTTCTTTTAGGCATATCGTACATAGAAGAAAGAATCGATTTTTATAATTTTCGCAGTTTCATAAATGCAAGGGGGTGATTTTTGGTTAATTATTTTGACTTTAAGAATAAAATTATAAATTCCCTTTGAAAATATTCTACAAAAGAATTCATTTATTATAGTATTTTTCTATGACCAACCTCTCGTAATAAATTATAATTTGATTTATTATTGAAAAAGTCATATCTTGTATATATATTATTGTCTACAAAAATTAATATATATTAATGATTTATTGTAATGAAATCATATTATTATTTATTTCTTTTAATCTATCTATGTTGATTTTATATATATAATATACGTATATATATCATAAAAGGTATCTCAAAACTTTAATTTATAAATTCAATTTTTATTACTATATTCATGCATTTCATATTATTATTATTATTATTATTATTAATCTTTTATTGTTTATTGTTATTATTTTGTTTAGATTTTTTTTTATTTGTTTGTTTGTTTCTCTCTACTTATTGTTGTTCTTAACATATAGAAATAATTCCATAAAATCTAATTATTCTTTATTTCAATTTGCATATTTGTTCTATAGCAAGTATATATTCAAATATATATGTTATATGTTTGATTTATAATATTTTGCATTTCTGCACCCACACTGTATTTATGTATATATATATATCTATATTTTCTATAATTTTCAAATGCACTTCATATACGTATATGTGGAAAAAACTGTATATGCATTTAAAATGTTTATGAATTTACATAGCAATTCTATAAAACTAACTCTTTGGTAAATAATTGTGTGTGTTTGTTAGTAATAAAAAATTCAAAAAAAGCAGTACTATATAATTTATTTAATTGATTTAAAATTCATGAATGAAATAAACTTTTAGTTTTATTATAGATATATATAAAGATAGAAAATAAAATCAAATCTAAAAAAAATTATATGCACTATATGTTTTGTTTATATAATATGCTTATGTTTTTTTCTAAATTGAATTGTACTATTTGTATATATTCATATATTTTATTATATAAAATGATGAATTTTATGCTCACGCAATTTTTATATATATAATTTTATATATATATAGTATATTGAAAATATAATAAACCATTAAAGATTTTTATGCTGCCTTTAAACACAAAAATTAATACATAAACCGCCAGCATGATGTGTACAATCAAATCAATATATATTTTTATTTACATACATAAGAAATTATACATATTATTATTATTATTATTATTGTTATTTCTATTATTATTTTGTTGTGTATATACCATAATTTACAAAGTGTAAGTTTTAATGTAAGAATATTTTACTATTATATATATATATATTGTATATCTGCTAAACATATACGGAGTATGCTTTAAAAGTTAACGGTTATAGAGTGATTAGAATTTAGTTCTCTAATTACAAGATATGATTTCTGAATTCGTAATTTATTGAAATTATTTAATAAACATCTTCGATAAATTTTTGGATACTGTGATTTAAACCTTAATTGCTTGAAGAAAATTCACTTGTTTCGTTACTAAACAGTGATCAATGGTAATACAAAACATGTTTATATGAGTAATAAATTATAGGAAATTACTAATTTGTCTATAGGATCACATTTCTTTGAGATAGATAAAAGATAGATTTAAGCCTATCTCAAATTTCCGGAGATCATATCTCGGAATCCGAAGTCAAAAATTGCCATAAATTACCTTCGATTTATCTTAGAATCATAAAATATTTTACTTTTAACTCGTAACTCTGTATAAGAATTATATACATAAATATATATTGAAAAAAAGAAATTTAATTTATAATTTGATGCGATTATGAAATAATATTTATTTTATAATTTAAAATTTATCAATAAAAAAAAACTAAATAACATTATGTGGATGTATTCCTCGTAGTGCGATTGTACATTATAATACGTACATAACTATATATACAGATCTTAAATTAATAAAACCATTTAAATTTATATAAACATTATATAATATATTTTTGAGATGCATAAAAGAAAATGTGTATGTTTTTTTTTTCAAATAATAAAACATTTAAATAAATGAATCATGAACGACGAACAACTCCTTCAATCAATATATAGTCTACCCATATATTAATATTATTCTGTATTTATTTATGAATTACAATTTTATTCGTTCAGATCATAACAGAACGATAAATAAATGTACAATATAATATCATCAATAATTAAATTTGTTGTTCTGTATACTAATAATTTAGAAAATATATTTTGATGTATAAGGAAATGATGAAATAACACATTTTGAATTAATATATATACCATATACACCATTAAGATTCATAATCAATTATTTTGAAAATTTAAAGTGTGTGTGTGTGAGTGCGTGGATGAAATGAAAAAAATATATATAATTATACAATATTAAACTGTTATTCTCCACCTTAGAATATGTCAAAGTTACAAATTTAATTTCACTATATATTGATTCACTAAATTTGTGTATATATTTATTTCTATAATGTATATTCTGTGACGACCATTCAAATTTTATATATAGGAAATTTTCTATAATTACTATTTAATTAAAAAATCCATATACATATGTATAATAAAGAAAAGTATGAATCATTTCAATTCAATTAGAATTATTTATTCCATATATATATATAAATATTATATTGTATAGATTAATATAGTGTAGAAAATTGCCTACACACAATTATTATGGTTTAGTGTTAAAATTATAATGCAGAAAATAAATAAAATAAATATACAGTAAATTAAAAAGGTGCAGGCAGTGTTTTATTGATTTTATACACATCAATTTATATATATATAATATATTTTAACTAACTAAATAGATAATTTGAAAATTGCATATATGATATGCAGAGAAAAATAAAAGTACACATCATTAAAATAAAAAGAAGTAGTATAGGGTTATTAATATAAAATACTTAAATTAAATTAAATTAATTAAAAAGAATAGAAACTTTTCTGGGTATTTATAAAAATTGTATGCCTTTTGTATATGTTATTTAACTTGTTATGAAAAAGAACTCCAAATTAAAGGTCAAGAATAATATATATGTTATAGAGTTGGATTTGTGTATATGAAATTGTAATGCTTTCAATAAGATAAGGTGTAAATGCGATTTTTATTATACCTACATAATTACATTTATCTACCCATAATTAAATGGATTATAATCTCTGAATATATTATTCAATATCATATATATATAATTTTATTTGTTTGATACCTATTTCGATTTTTTTTAATCATAACATATATATATTAGGTTGTCTAAAAAGTATTGATAATTTTTTTTACAAAATTCAAACGATTTTTTTATATATTTCAAATGAACTTTATTATACCAAATATGCGCCGTTTTGATCCATGACCCTTTGCCATTTTTCTGGTAAAGACATTATCCCATCACTGTAGAACTTCTGTGTTTTCTGGGCAAAAAACTGAACCAAGTGCATTTTGCAGTCCTCTGCGGAATTTAATTTTAAACCATTAAGGGAGTTCTGCAGATACCGGAACAAATGATAATCTGAAGGTGGTCCGGGCTATATGGTGGATGCATTAAAACTTCCCAGCCAAACTCTCTCAGTTTCTGCCGAGTCATCAAAGATGTGTGTGGTCTGGTGTTGTCATGCTGGAACACAACACCCTTTCGATTGATTAATTCTGGACGTTTTTTTTAATCTCGTGCTTCAATCTTGTTAATTGTTGACAATAGAGATCGGAATCAATGGTTTGACCGGGTGCTAGTAATTCATAATGAACGATTCCTTTCCAATCCCGCCAAACAGACAGCATTACCTTTCTTGGTGTTAATCCAGGTTTTGCTACTGTTTTAGGAGCTTCACCCTTCTTGGACCACGATCTTTTTCGTACATTATTATCGTATGTGATCCATTTTTCATCACCTCTAATCATTCGCTTTAAAAATGACTCGATTTCGTTCCTTTTAAACAGCGTTTCGCAAATGGAAATTGGGTTCATTAAATTGTTTTGTGTTAATTCATGTGGTAAACAAAAAATCGAGCTTTTTCTTGTATCCAGCCTTTGTCAAATGGTTTAAAACTGTTTGGTGATGGATGTTTAGTTTTTTGGCGATATCATGACTGCTTACGTGTCGATTTTCTTCAATTTTTGATATGATTTCATCGACTTTTTCAGTGATTGGTCGACCAGAACGAGGTGCATCTTTGACATCAAAATTACCGGAACGAAATCGAGCAAACAATCTATAGGCTGTTAATTTTGATAAAGTTCCTTCACCGTAAACTGCACAAATTTGTTCATGTGCCTGCGTTGCATTTTCACCTTTTTCATAATAAAATTGTAAAATGTATCGAATTTTTTCACTAATTTCGCTCATCTTTAATGCACTACAACTTTTAAATGACTAAACAAATTTAATTTTTTTTTTTTTATATCTACGAAATGTCATCTTTCGAACATATGTTAGTGTTACCTGATCAGATTAGTACTACTTGAAATATTCAATTATAATGACATCTATTTATAAAAATTAATCAATACTTTTTCGACAACCTAATATTTAATTTATATATCTATAAGTGCAAATATACCTATTTATGTTTATTGCTTTAGTGTATCCAGTTATATAGAGAAAGGTAGAATTTATTATACAATTATAAAACATATATAGATAGATGTAACAATACGCGAATTGTAGGTACTCACATACATATCAGTGTTCTATATATCTGCGATCAGTTAAAGTGTTTCCGTGAAGATAAAATAATGGATATGGAAACACATCCGAAATTTTGTTTAGATTTACAATCAAATAACCTCCAAAGGGATGACAATATCAAAAAAAAATAGGAATAATTAAATGTAATCGAGAATAATTTGATGAATTTTCAACAATATCTCCTGGTTATTCGGACAAAATGTTAATCTATTCATGAATTAGTATGGTGTTAACATTTAGATAGGAACTTTTTTCTTCAATTGAATTATAAGTATATAAGGAATCCATATACATAGTTTAATAACAACAATAAGTATATAAATAGGTTTCAAAATGTAATTTCCAATTGAGAATCCCTAAATTATAATATATTCAATACAAATTTTGGTTTTTCTTCAGTCAATATCGCAATAATCATAATTGAATGATGTTTGAAATGCATTTTTTAGGAAAATATATCATTAAATGAATGAATATCAAAATATCTAATTCCCAATAATAAATATACTATAAAACATATACAGGGTGTCCCAGTACAGGGTGCCAACCCGAAACAGGCAGATTCTACACCTCATTTCCAATCAAAAATTGTATGGCGACCCCATGTCTATCTCGCTTGGGTTTCGAGCTAGCCCGAAAAAACGATTTTGTTGAAGTTCAAGGCAGTCCGTGAATGTTATTGACCATATCTCAGTAACCACTGATCGGAATCCAATAATTATAAGCTTGTTGGAAAGGTATTTTAACTATCTTTAAATCTTTCTCATTACATAAACCTCGGCGACAACCCCTTTTCGTGCTATAGCTCGTCAAACACAAGAAATTTCAACGGCCTCAAATATTTTTGTTATTTTGCAAGCCGAGAACTATAGAACTTTTATGTTTATCAGCTGTCGGTTTTTAGAAAAACTTCTTTGATGTTTTAGCTTTAATTTGATGTACAAACTTTTAAAATATGTCAACTCGTCTTAGAGATATGACGAAAATAATATTGAAATATGACGAAAATAATGCAAATTTTTCAAAAATTTTAAACACATTTATTAAATTAAATTTAAATCTTTACTACAAAAATTGTTCAAAATGGTGTCCATTATGTGATCGACATATTCTACACCGTTTTAATACTACCCTAGTAGCCGATCGCATTTGATTCGGATTATTTTTTAAAACTTCAAACGCATTATTAATGCCATTCATTAAATCTTCCCTGGTATGAACTGGTGTTTTATAAACCATGTCTTTACAAACCCCCATAGATAAAAATCTAATGGTGTGAGGTCTGGCGACCGTGGTGGCCATTTAATGGGGCCATTTCTTCCAATCCATCTTTGGCCGAATGTGTCATTTAAGGGTTCTCTTACACTTCGTGCAAAATGTGGGGGTGCACCGTCATGTTGAAAATGAATGAATCGCAAATCAGCTAAATTAACATCATCGAGTAAATCGAATAACCTATTTTGCAAAAAAACTAAATATGAATCTGAATCCAGTCGACCAGGTAGAAAGTATGGACCAATTAATTGATTTCCAGTCACTCATGCCCATACATTGACTGCTATTCGTTTCTGAAATGCGTGTTGCCGAACTGAATGTGGGTTTTCCTTTGACCAATGATGATTATTTTTAGTATTAAATATCCCTTCACGTGTGAACATTGCTTCATCCGTATATAAAATTTAATTTAATATCCTGGGATCTTGTTCATAACTACGAATCACCCAATCACAAAAAGTTATTCGGCTGCCGTAGTCTATTTCTTTAACTTTCAAACTTCCAAATTATTCTTTATAAAACAAACATAATTTTCTAATGAATATTAAACGTAAAACAATGTAACGTACAAATGCCGAAGAGATGTAGCATAAAAACGAAAAGAATTGAATGCATTTATGACGGTAATAGATTTAACTGTTTTTATTTCTAAGTAACCATTGAATTAATTGCAATCCCTTGAACTTATGTTACCTAGATAACGCGATAACAACAGAACATTGAACTTTGCAATGTAATAAATGTGTTTTAAATTTTTGAAAAATTTGCATTATTTTCGTCATATTTCAATATTATTTTCGTTATATCTCTAGAACGCGTTTACATATTTTAAAAGTTTGTACATCAAATTAAAGCTAAGACACCAAAGAGGTTTCCTAAAAACCGAGCACTAATAAACCTAAAATTCCTACAGTTCTAGGCTTGCAAAATAACAAAAATATTTGAAGCCGTTGGAATTTCTTGTGTTTGACGAGCTATAGCATTAAAAGGGGTTGTCTCCGAGGTTTATGTAATGAGAAAGATTTAAAGATAGATAAAATACCTTTCCAACAAGCTTATAATTATTGGATTCCGATCAGTGGATACTGAGATATGGTCAATAACATTCACGGACTGCCTTGAACTTCAACAAAATCGTTTTTTCGGGCTAGCTCGAAACCCAAGCGAGATAGACATGGGGTCGCCATACAATTTTTGATTGGAAATGAGGTGTAGAATCTGCCTGTTTCGGGTTGGCACCCTGTACTGGGACACCCTGTATATAATAAAGATGAAAAGAAAATGAATAAATATATATTTTTAATATATTTATTGGTAAATAATTTGTATAAATCATCTATATACAGTATATTTACGGACAAAATTGAAAATTGACAATCAATAATAAATTATGTATACTTTCTTATTTAGTTCCCATGATATATGATATAATTTTATATAAGGTATATAGAACATTTATTCAAAAAGAAAAAAAAATCAAATCAATTGGAAACATATATGCGAAATATGTATAAAATATATATGAATATTCATTCAATTATTTATATATTGATTATATATAATATATTCAAATATGAATAAATAAGTCAAAAGAAAATTATCGATTACAAATCATTCATTCATTCATTCAATATAATAATAATAATAATATAATAAATATTTTTTAATAAATATTTTATTTCTTTATATATTATTGGTATATTATTGGCAATGTAAATTGAATTTATTTAGACTATTATATAAAAAAAAAATATTCAAATATATAACAATAATTTTTAATGTATATCAAATTAAAACACCCACAATCAAAAAAAGGCAACATAAATATTGTCTATATATAATGAAAATATTAATAATAATAATAATAATAATAATCGCATAATATTATAAAAATAATATTATAAAAATGATATAAAGTATATAAAGTATATATATGTATATATATATTATATGATATTAAATATTTTTTTTAGAAATACGTTTAAAATTGAATATTTGAAAAAATTTAAATAATATATGCAATCATTTTTATAAAATCAATTTCAAATACAGAATACATAATCGCATATTTAAACGTATATATAAACACATTATACAAAACTATATATATAATAGTTTTCTATTTTGATTGACCATTACAGTTTATGTTAATCAAATGGATATTAAAAAAAAATACTATAATAGCTTGTATGTATAATGTATATATACATTTCAAATTAAATTGATTATTGATATTGATCGCGCACATGAAATAAAATATTTTATTATTTCCTTTACTATTTTGTATTTCTTACTCATATATATAAAAGTACATTGATATGAAAAACTATATATATTTCATCATTTATATATATATATATAACATTAATCTATATTTTATAAGTATTATTATATATATACATACATATACCATTCTCTTATATATATATATTTTAACGCGAGGATGATCGCGGTCATGTGTATATACAATTTTACTTATTATAAGTAAATATGTATTAAATAAATGTTAAATTTATGTGTATATATCATCATATAGGTGAATATCTATGTTTTGTAGAATATATACACAACAGAACTATAATAATATATACAAAAAAAAGACCAAAACAAGAAAAATTAAATGAAATCAATATACGTTATATATATAAGAAAAATAAAAAGCATTTTAAATGAAAAAGTTGTCACGATTGATTTTACTTCAGTCATCGTCGTTCACATATAAAAAAAATACAATTTATTTATATATATACATAGTATTTTATAATATCTAAACAATAATATATAATACATGATACATTTTTTTTTATTTATAATATATATATAGAAATAGATAGAATATATATATGTTTTGAAGAAGTTAATTCAAAAGTTTAACAAATAAACAATACTTCTCTATCCGTATAAATATGTTCAAACATTTTATGTATTTTGTATTATGTATTTAGAAAGATGCAAAAAAAAAGAACTGTAACATATAATAAATTATTTCAACATTATTATTTTGAAATAATCTTTAGAAATATAAATAAATATTATACTGTTTACTGTATATATAAGTAGATATTTATTTATTTTTAATTAAATTTCAAATACATATTTAAGTATATATAAATTTAAAGATCTAATTCCCATGCTCTCACTCAATCGATTTTTTTTTCATTTTATATAGTTTTCAAAAAAACCTTTATAATGTATTAAAAATAAATACAATTTTAAATATAAACGTATGTTTTAATATAAATTTTATATCTATATATATATACATATACATGATATATGAATGAATGAATGAATGGGTTGTATATATGCATATATAATATACAAACCAATTAATTGATAGTGACAATAATTTCCAATCAATTTTGTCTGTCTTCTACATATACAATAAATATACAAATATATATATAAGATTTATGTATAATAATTTGTATATATATTCTTGAATATTTAAAAACAGTAGCGCATATATACCATGTATACGTTGTTACGTTTAATATAAAATGTTATGGTATAATAATTTTTGTCATAATAAATCATTATAGAAAAAAAAGTAAAAACTTCTGTTTTATATATAGTTAAAAGCAATATTATGCATTTTTGTTTTCATATATAATATTTTTACAATATAATGCAAAAAAAAATAAATATACAATAATAGGAAAAATTATTTATAAACTCTTTATACTTTAATATATATTTATTTTTTGTCACTTTTGTGTTGTATATAGTATTTTTAAATAAAAAAACATATTATATTTTTTATTTTATAACAATGCAATAAATATAATAAAAATGCAATAATCTGTTTATAAAAAAAAAAACATATTTATATGAAAAAAGAATTAAAATCGGTTTTTATTTTATTATTTATTTTTTTATATATATGTATTTCATCTGTCGTATGTCGTATTAATATAAAAATATCGTGAAACCAAATTATATTCTTTTTAAACAATTTATACGGTCGAAAATTGCATCCGTATACAGAAATATCGTTTAACAAAAAAAACGAAATTACAATGAATGACAACACCATCGTTTAAGAATTAAAATGCATTTTTTTTTTTTGCTTTAGCTTTTCTTCCTTTTTTTTTGTTAATTTTTTTTCCACCAAAATCAAATCTTATGTTACTATTTATACTATTATAAACTATGAATATATATGTATGTACATAAGGTATTATTTTTTTGTAACTATCACTGTGTAAATTTTTGCTTTAAATAGATAGAGGTACTTTATTACAAAACAATTTTTCTTACCGCATGTTTATGCAGCATCAAAAACATGAACGATGTATTTTTCTTTTTCTTTTTTTTTTATATATATTATACAAACGTATTTCTCTTATAATATTTTTGTTACATTTATTTCGTGATTTCTTATATATTCTTATTTATATATATATATATATATTATATGATTTTTGTCGAATTGGAAAATTATTCTTTTTATATGATCTTAAATATCTATGTATGCATATATAACCATCATTTAACTAGTATTTATTTTTTTGCTAATGCATAAAATTACATATATAAATAAAAACTTGGTTTGACCCCCAATAGTATTTAAAAACAAAAAAAAAAGAAGATATTTTATTTGAAATGACCATTTAATAATATGATATAGTATAAAAAATACCGCACACAAATCCTTCTTCGCTGTTTGTCTTTTTTTTCTACTTCTTTTTCCCATTTTTTATATGATGTTGTATATGTTGAATATATATATATATATATGTATATAATATGATAATACATATCTCTCTGTATATGAATATATATTATATTGATTGTTCTTATTATATATGTTTAATATATATTAAAAATAATCGAATGATGCGCTATTTAGAATTTATTGTATTTTATATATGTATATTGAATTGAATTAAAAGATGTCAAAAGGTTATTGTACAATTCATTTCTATTTAAATATGTATATATATTTTTATATGCACGGATTAATTGTTTTGATACAATTTTACAAAAAAATTTATCAATAATATATATACAATTTATCATCGACTTTTTGTACTATGTACATAGAAATTTTTTATTGATACGCTCTGCTTAACTGGTCAAATAATGAACAAAGTATACGAACTATCTCCTAATTTGATCATTTGAAATCTTTACCTTATAAATAATTTTAATATCATTAAAAATATCAAGAATTTAACAATCATTTCCTCAACTATAAAATTTGTTGAAAGGTTTGATAAATTAAATCACATTTCATCGTATTATATTAATAATTTTGAAAAATCCGGTCAAATTTTTTATTTACCATTCTAAAATAATCTATTTAAATGATTGTCATTATATAGAAATATAAATAAATACACAATATTCGTTCTGTTCAATTACATTTCATAAATTTATTTATTTATTTAAACATACCGTACCGGAAAACTGTAATAAAAAATTTTGTATACCTCAAAAAAAAAAAAATTAAAATAAAAATAAAAGACAATCACATTATATACTTTTAAATAAAACATAATAAATTGTCATAAAATTCATCGGATCTTCTTGAATTTCTCGCAATAATTTATTTAACGACAATAATAACAATAAAATGGTGAAAAAATAAAATTGTATATATTGTATATATTTAATGTAGTATATGGATACAACAAAAGTCCAAATAAAAAAATTAAAGACGTTAATTAGATCTAGTGGCAATATTAATAATAATATTACAACTTAAAAAAAAAGTGTTGAAAAAAAACTACCAAATATTTTTATATGGTACAATGAATTTAGCCTCGTGTCATTTGTTTGTTTATACAATATATAATATTTAATGAATATTAAAATACCTTTACACTTCTTCTTATTATAATCTTTTATGCGCTATGATGTTTTTTAATGATAATATTTTTAAATAGAAAAAATAGTGGAAATGGTTTTTAATTTTATTTTGAAATACTTTTATAAAATTACAACTAATTTTTCTATATTTATATATATTGTATTAATGCGGTTCACTGTCTCAATTAATATACCGCCGCAGAAGATAACGAGCCAAACCAATTCAAAGCATAGACACAAAGTCAAAATATTAATACCAAATTTTTTAAAATTTGTCAAGTTATTCTGTTAAATATTATTAGGTACTGTATTCATTTTTTTTTGTTCATAATCGTTAAGTATACATTTTTTCTTTTATATCTATTTTATAAATATCGTTTGACATAAACATATATATGTATATATGCGGTACATAAATAATTTATACTTTTGGACCATATCATAATTTTCCATCTCTTGTTGGTTGATATATTATACGCATATAATACAATAATATGAAAGACATGATGAAAAATAATAATAAATAAAAACTTATGCTATTCGCATCAATGTACAAGAAAATCACTTTCATGTATATATGAAAAAAAAAACATATTCTTTAATAAATACAAAAATAAAATATGTCCATATGAAAAATCATATAATTGAAAGTTTTTATTTTTCATATGAAAAGTATAATCATATTGCGTTATCGTTACACGACCATACAAATATATATATATATTTAAAATGAATTTATATATGAATGGAAAATATTTTTTAAATTGTATGCAGCAATTATCAACAGAGTATGAAGGTAAAAGACACTTATATATATTATTAGATGTCCACTTACCTTAACATTATTTTTTCTGTATATATTTGTTATTTGTTGATGAGCATATCTACAAGCATTGAACAACATACTGAATGAATATATATATATATATGTGTTGTTATATATGCATTTGTGAACGCATAATCTAAAAATAATAATAATAAAACAAAAAAAGATTACCATTATATGATTAAATATATATTATTATGGATATACGTATACATTTTTCGCTGTTTTCATGTGTCAATTTATAATGAGAGTATTGTGTGCATATATCGCAATATATATTTAAGTATTTGCGAAAGTCACATTTAAGCAAATATTAGCTTTTATTTTCACATATATACACAATATTTTACAATGATAAATTTCTTAAATTGCAGATTTGTTTTATGAACGAATGTTCAAATTGTAATTGTATATGGTGTGAGTGTAATTTATTAAAACGCCAAATTTCAAAATGTTTTTTTTTATCGTTTCTGAAATTGCAAAATTATGGTAAAATATCCTATAAATATAAAAAAAAAATTTAAATATATATTTAGTGGTAGAACACATAATGAGAAAGATAACTCAGTTAACTATAGAAGGCATCACTGTATAGAATATTAGGCAATATGGCCAAAATAGTAATTTTTGGGTAAAGTAATATTATAAGAATTAAGGTACATTTGATTAAAACGGTTATGTATTTAACCGTCCCATTACCCAGAGATAGAAAAATTTCGGCGAAGCCAATGATAACCTATTTTTATATATGAATACTTTCAGATAATTCGGACAAATAATATATATAGATGAATTAATTAACCTATGATTGGGAAATATTGTAAATAAATTGTAGAACTATTATATAGGTATTTTAAAAACCAATAATACATCATATACTGTTACTTCCATATCAAATGATTATTTAATATTTTTCATCATTAATATACATATTATTTATATACATAAATATTTTTTATTTAAATTTAACATTAAAAATCGAATGTTATAGATTTATTTGTGTTTTATGTTTTATGTTAAATAAAATGTACATTTGAAAATGTTCTCGTGCATTTATCAGTAAGTCAATATCATTGTGGGCAAATAAAACGTGATGCGGTAGAAAAGTATAAAATAATAAATTTATTATATGCAGAAAAATATACTTTAGTATAATACCTACATAAATTCATATATAAAATAAATGTTTGATACAAAAAAAATTATATAATTATATATGAATTAATGAATAAAAAAGTGATGAAAATATTATTAAAATATTATATACCATTTAAAAATTATTCTAATATCTATATATATAGATGTACAGTTTGTCTCAATGAAGGCAAAACACTGTCACGACAGGGGCAGCATATTTAGATTTATATTTAATTCGAGGTCAGTCAATCCATCGTTCAGTAGAATAATTGATTTTATATAAATTATATATGAAACTTGCATGAAAGCGTTTAAATTGCGTTGAGATTATATAGATGAATGAGAAATGTTAATTTTTTTAAATCCTTGATCGTAGGCAGATGGACACCTACCCATAATTTCATTATAAATATATATATAAATCGCCAATTAAAATACAGGAATATACCGATTGTATTAATTTTTTAAATATATAATAGTTTTATTGTATTCACAAGCACACAAAAAATGTCTAGATATAAATACATATAGTAGATTTATTTCATCACGACAGGTCAATAACAAATATATATATAGCCAATTAATTTTTATAATATATACGGAAAATAAATGTTTTATTATCATAGATTTAAATTAATCACTGAAAAAATGTATTAAACTGTTCTTATATGTATGTTTAAAAAACAATCAAAAAGTATTTATGAATATCTAAAAATTTCTTGAAAAAACTTAATCAGGTTATATTTTCAAACGTCTTTCATTGATTAAACAATCAATATATATATATGGATATTATTTTAAATTAAATTATAATTTAATAATCGTACTGATATACATGCATAATAGAGGTACCTATATGTGTATTGAAAAAAAAATTGGAAAATTAAATAATACCCAAACAAATATCTGATTTATATATAATTTTTTATAACAAAAAAAAAATAAAGAAAAAGAAATAAAAACGTAATACATTACAATTATATATTATTTTTTATTATGAAAGAGAATAATATATATATATATATATATATAAAATATCATACATAGAATATAAAAATCTATATCTAGTTATATAAGGAATTGAAATAAATCCATCTTCATGTTAATTGAATCGAGATGAGTAATTCGACGCGCCTAAAATATAAATATATATATATTATTTGTAATATAAATATATATATATACCTATTTTATATATATATATTTATATATATATACTTTTATTTATAATATTGGATGCCTCAAAGGTGTGTCGTAGTCGTCGTCGTCGTCGTCGATTTTGCTTGGACTTTTTCAATATTCAATATGATACAATGAGATTTATATAATAAAGCATATACATATATATATATATATATATATTCATATTTATAATATAAATGATTTCATGAAAGAATAATAAGATTTTAAATTATTGATATCAGAGGGATTTATTATGTTGTAGTTGTTGTTGTTGTGTTTGTTCGAACATCATGTTTTGTTGTATATATTCTATTAAAATCGATTATTATTATTAATAATATTATTATTATGTATTACATCAATTTTAGATTATATTTATAAAATATATAAAAAAAATGATTGTGATATTTGTGTTTATATAGATTTATATAGATAGATAGATAGTCGTTTATCTTTATAAAAATGTGTGCAGAAATCTTATATGTGGGGATACAATTTTTTATTTTTTTTTTTTTTTTTGAAATGCTTATTTTGATGTGTGTGTCTAATTTCAATATGGATTTTGTTTTTTAATTTTATCATTCATGTATTTAGTGGTATACAAAAAATGTATTTAGATATGGATTTTACAATGACGTGATTCTCTTTCTTTTTCGTGTTTTTTGTTTTGTTAAAAAAGATTGATACTAATATTTTCTATAAGAAATCAATCATCATAATAAATGTGTATATATGTATGTAGACCAAGCATAACTAATTTATGCTTGTTTTTTGGTTAAAATATTTTTTTAACTTTATACATCATAAGGTTGTATTAGAAAAGATGAATAAAATTTAGGATGGACATAAAATGATTGATTTCAATTTAGATGCGATCTTCTTTTTCTTTTTTTTTTCATTTCGAGACAGTATGGTTTTTGGGTTTGTTTTTTTTTTTAATAGAAATATTAAATGGTATCATAACTTTAATATATTTGGTATAAATTTGTTGTTATAATTATAAAATAAAATAGATTTCTGTTTAAAATATTTTTATTTATTTTTGGAAATTCCAATAATATTTATCATTTCATATAAAATAAATAGTTGATTGGGTGATATTTTGACCATTTTTTCATATCGATGCTATTTTATTTTCATTTCCCAAACTTAGATCATAGTAATTTTGTTGAACAAAAAAATATTCATGTGTCATCATGCATGTATACTATAAATATAACGTAATACTTGTATTTTATTTTTTTTTTTGAATAAATATCGAAATTTTCAAATGTCCACTGCAATATACATACAAAGTATTTAATGTTTGTCATTTATTATTTGATCGATGAAATTGTAGAAATTGTGTTTATTGTCGGTATCCCTTTATATATCCATTTATTATTATTGAATTCATATATTTATATTTTTATTTCGTCAAATAAAAATCTATTAAATATTTAGTATTTAGTATATATAGAAAAACATTTGGATATGGAGATTGATATTTATTATTATTTCTAGTATTTAAATTCATTAATAAATATTCGTTTCAGTGTGTCACTGGATAAATAAAAAGCTAAAAAAAAACATTCTATATTTTTATTGTATTATGCAAAAAGAAATCACCTTTAAAAATATTAATACAATATATTAGTATATGGAATATAATAAAATTTTTGCTGATTCATATTTAATTGAATGTCAAATCAAAAGGAAAAGAAAATAATAGTACATATTATCGAAATGCCAAATAAAAGTGAATTCATTTATTAAACAAATTTCATCCATATATATCTAATTTTTGTTTGCATATATATACATTCCTCGCATATACTGTGTGTACATATATTTATATATAGAAAGGACATTCGTCATGGACATTTTATATATGGTTTATAGTAGCCGATAGATTTTTGTTTGTATACATTTAAAATTGTATCGCTTTTAGTTATGATGATATAAATATACCTATATAGTTTATCGAAAACCATTCAATAAAGATCTTATTGAATATAAACATATACCATATTTAGAAATTATTAAGAGTTTGCGTGTGTGCTTCGCAATTCTTTGTTTTTTTTTATATTGAATGATATAGAAAACATTACATATATAGAAACAATTCATAAAACAAAACATAAAAAAAATATGAAATTAATAATAAAATAAAATGATATTTATCTATATATATATTTGTGTTGTATATATGCGATACAAAATAGACATCATTAAAAAATATTTATAGAAAATCTTCATATATTATTATTATTATTATTATTATTAAATCTAATTAACTTCCTTATAAGTCTTATTCATATATGTATCTAAAATAAAAAATACAAATAATATTCTTATACAAAATCCTACAAAAATATATATCCACATAGATATAACTTCCTACAACATATCAATATTGCTCATTAAATTACATTAAAAGTCTTATTCGCAATAAATTTTATCTTAATTTTTCTATGCTATATATATTATTATATAGATAAAATCCAATGATATTATTATTTAATATATATAATAATATAGTAATAATATATATATATATATATGTAGTATAAATTGTACATATATTATACATATAAATAAACAAATAAATAAAAGGTTCTTTATTATATTTATTGTGTATTATTTTATTTATAAACAATATATGATGAAGATGATGATGATTATGTTTAAAAACAGAAATTGAAAGACATTGCACAAATAAAACCTAAGATATGATTACAACCTGACGATTGCAATGTATTGAAGATTTTTAATAAATATTCGCAACATCCGAAAAATTTTGATTTTTCATTTATTGATTTTTTGAAATAAATAAATTAAAAAATGTTTGATAAACATCATAACATTCGCATAAAACAACAATTTGAAACTCAAAATATACTATCAATATCATTTAAATCGAATACAAATAATGCACTATATATAAATGTGAAGTGAAATTATATTTGCATTCATAATATATTCAATAAATAAATGAATAAATGAAAAAAAAAAACATTATTCAATGAATTGAAATGCACATAAATATATATATATATATATATAGCGATATATGAATTTTTATCGATTTAATAAAGGTACTAAATATATCTTTAAAAATAATATAAGCATCATCATATATATATATATATCGATTAATGAATTTTATAAATGCATATGCGGAATTGAAATCGGCTCTTAATTAAATATTTAATATGTTTTTTTAATTACTTATAGATATTATAAGACTAATTAACTTACTATTTTATATATTAGGATAATAATCAAAAATTAATATTGGAATTTAATTTTTGTGCTACCACTTCTCCATTTCTTTCAAAACTAAATATTTTTATTATATCAATTATTCGCTTATATTGGATTGAATTTAATAAATATGTATATATAAATGAATACACTTAACTTAAACTTTACCATATTTCATACATACAATTCTTTCAAATATCCTTCAACAAATTATATATATATTTTTTTGTAATTTGTTTTTCAAAATTATTTAAAAAAATATATTTCAGACAAACAGACGCCAATGGGACTAAATATGCTAAACATAATTTTTTTTTTTGTTAATTTTAATATAATACAATACAATATTTTTAGTAAATTATGAATGTTTGTTAACTTATAACCAACCATTGACAAAAATTTATCATACATTTTAACTTACAAATTTCATCAACATTAAACAGATTTTCACCACAGAAAAATGTGTATTGTTTGTAAAATACATAATCAAATTATAAAATATTTTTTAATTTAAGAACCATGAACATTTCATGATAAATTTTAACAAACATATATTATTAACAATATGTAAAGAATTTCTATAAATATATAAATAATATTTGATCGCAAGGTGGTGATCACTTTCTAGATATATAGATATTTATATACAGTAAAATTTTGTATAATATAAGCACATATATTGAAATATAATCCAATTTCTGACCATATCAAATCCCCAATATATTTGACGGTATTTTTATTTATTTTTTTTTTCAGATTATAATAGTGAAAAATATAGTGTATTTTTCGCTGCGTAATCGTGTCATTGCATTTGTAAAATTCATTATTATATATTATGTATTCTATATATGCATATAAATGTATATGAATATGTTATAACAATCGATCATTTTTCTTATTTTTAGTTAAATATGAAACGTTCATTCAAAGTAAATAAAGTATGTATTATAGTAATGTATATTTTGTAAATTTGAACCAATACACCTATATAAAGCAAATATATGTTATTTGAGATATTTTTTAAATCAATATGATTTACTGACAGTTTATATTATTTTTTTTTTTAGTATATATTTTTTCATTGTCCGCATAAATAATTATAATCCTTATTACCTATATACCGTATAAATATAAGAAATTACCAAAAATATTTAATGTCACACAAAATGTATTTATGTATTTATTTGTATTTTACGCAGGAAGTAGATAATTTTAAATAAAACTATTATCTTATATGTTATGATGATGGTCGTTGCTATTTCCTTAAATTCACGATTACAATGTATAAGAATTGTTTTTTTTTCATTGGTCCTTTTTGTTTGACTAAACTGTCATTATTTGAATTGTTCTTGAACTTCCTATATATATATATATATATTAAAATAAAGTAAAAATATAGTAAAAATAAAAGATATATAGCACGAAAAAAGTAGAATATAAGTATTTTTTTTTTGTAATTCAGAGATATTTATCTTACAATATTGAATATAATGGAAATAAAAGTAAATGGTTTGTTAGGTTGTTTTTATATATACATAATATATGATTAGATTTCTTTTATATTAGATATATGTTAGATCATTTGATTTAAAATTATCTAAATATAATCAAACAGGACGCATGGGTTTTTTTCTTAAGATAATAACAAATTTGTATATATAAAGTATAAATTTCATATATGCATCATGAAATGTTAAGGGAATTAATTTACTTATTTAGATAGTTGAAATGATTTACATTTTTGATTGTATGCTTGTAGATGTTTATTGTGATTGATATGGATTACGTAGCTATATCACTTGTTAAACAAATCCCATATTCATATTACAATAAAAGTGGTATATCATCAATTTTAGTTATTTTCTTTTCATATTTAATAAGAATCATTTCATCTTCCTGATATTTAAATGGTTTAAAACTTTACAAGTGGGCATGGAGTATTTAAATAAATTAATATATTAAAAAATGTCTATGTAAATGTGAAAACCTTAAGGATATATTAAAATGCTATATACAACATTGTCATTATTTATAAATATATAAATTTAAGTATATAAGTATAACATGACAAACCTATATAGTTAATCGGACAATAAAAGAGAGCATTAAATTTATCATTTATAAATAAATCTATATATATATATATATATATATATATATATATATATATATATATATATATATATATATATATTATACACACATTGGCCATAATTATATAATGTATTATCTATATATATATATATATATATAAATAATTACATGTCTAAATAACATCCATAAATTAACATTAACAACTTAAATAAATTGAAATACCATTAAAACTATATACATATATATAGTATATCTATGTATATAAATAAAAGACTATGAGCATATAATATGCGTTACAGTTGTCTGTTATTACAAATGTTCTATTCCTCAATTACAACTTGCAATGTTATATCTTTATATAATTTTATATTATGTATATGGATGTTGGAATACATTCGAATATGCGATAACCAACTCTGATATAATATTGCAATGCATTTTGCATATAAAGAAGAAAAATGTATATAGGGAAAAAGAAGTGAAGAAACTTATTTATAAATATATATAAGAAACAAAAACAAGAACAAAAAAAAATAAGTAAAGAAACCTTTCAATAAAATATTCAACTAATTTGATTAAAATCTTTTGTTAATCGTTTCTTATTTCATCTTATATATGGTATGTGTGTGTATATATATATATGTATATACATTATATTTATTTTATTTTTTCATTATATCTCTTTAGGCAAATCAAACGGTTGGTTAGTTGCTTCTTCGCTTTATATAATCTATATATATATTAAAGTATATATTTATATTAAAATGCATAATACAATTGCTACCTTTAACATTCAATTCTTTAATTTAATTTCTATATCATCGTATAGCGAGCTGTAAATAACATTATCATTACAATATTACTATATCATCATCATTAACATTCATCATTATGTACATCATTGTGATGTATGTATATATATTTATATAAAGATAATATTTCATTTAATATATATATACAAAAACTTCTACATATTTATATATAATATATATTTTTTAAAGATCCATATATAGGAAGAAAATGCAAAATTTATTTATTTATTTATTGTCTTATATTATAAATATACGTATTTTGAAGAAGTTCAGCACTTTATAGTTTTTATATATCATCACAGTTTATAAAAAAAATAAACTTATACATTCAAAAACCTTATTGAAATGAAATTTCTAAAGAAAAAAAAAGAAAAAGGTTTTTAAATTAAAGTTTGCCTTTGGTCATTTAAAATGGATATATAATTTAAATACATATATTTTTATATTCTCTATGCATTGTTTTTTAATTCATTGAATATACCATTTATGTTTATAATATAATTTATTCTATCAATAATATATATTTATAATACTATTATTATTATAATATCCTTCTTATAATACAAATTATTACTAAAGAAAGAAATGTTTGTATGTGTTAATAAATAAAAATTATATAATACAACTGGGCGCAATATATATATATATATATTAAAGAAATTTCTTATCTATTATCTCGAACAAAATTTTTAAAAAGCATATATAAAACATGAAAATTATATAAAATAAAATGTATGAAATAAAGAGAAAGCGTGTACCAAAGACAACAATTTTTGTAACCTGAATAAATAAAGAAGAAAATTATAGCTCTTATATATATATATACATATATATATATCCTTTTTGGTTATCTACATATACGATTTATTTATATATAATATTTGCTCGAAGCTATGTCCTTATATATACGAAAAAGGTAGAAATACCAATAATATGCATGCGGATAAAATCATTGCATTTTTTCCTATTTTCTTTTAACATTACATGAACAACAACGAAAACGAAACACACCAAAAAATGTCCATTGTATAATGAACAAAAAAAAAAAGTATTTTATTTTTGTAAAAAAATGTAAAAGATAAAAATACTTTTTTATCCTTATTTAAAATCATAAACTATTTATAGCAAACAAGCAACAAACTAATATATAGCCTTGTGTAAATTTGTATAAAATTGTAATATATCTTCTATTTTTTCTCATAATATACCAAAAAATTGTTTATTTACTATAAATATTTACCCTCAATGTGTATATTAAAATAAGAATAAAAAAAAACATAATATACATATATTGAACTTGAAAGTGCAAATATTATTTGTTCGGATAAAGCTATATATACTACATAGTATTATAAAATAAATGGAATTAAAAAATATGTATATTTGAATGTGAAGATTTTGATGTGAAAATATAAAAAAATAATTTAATTCTAAATATATATAATATTATACAATATATAATTTTATTAGAAATTGAATGAAAGTGTACTTTATTTTTATCAGATTTTTTTTTTTTATTTAAGATCACATTTAATTTTTTTACTTTTGATGATTTCATGCGTGACTGCGAATCGATTGATGGATTGATATAAATTCTTTATATATACATGATAATTATGTTATTGAAAGTGGTAGCCAAATAGACGAGGAATAATAAATATATACTTATAAATTTTAATGCAGGTGGATCGAACAAAGGCAAAAATCTTTATAACACTTTTATCGGCGATCATAGTTTATTTTCCAAACATTACAGTCAATTCGATTTCAACAAGATGGGAATAAAATTCGGTACATTTTTGTTTTCAATAATATCGTACATTTAACTCAAATAAATAAATTATCAAATAGAATTTTATATACCATATTTAAATATTTCAAATTCATATTCGATATTCAAATTAAATATAAACTCAATTTCTAATTGCTTTTATAGTAAAATTATAATTTCTGGACATACGCATGAATCATCAACTTATATGTATAACAATCACAATATACAAATTTCGTTTGAAACTTATTATGAATCATCGATATTTACGTAGTATATTTAATGATTAACCTTATAAGCATTTGACATCCGCGATAAATAACATTTATTTTATTTTAAATTAGAATGTAAAATAAATATCATTATATTTATGGATATTCTTAGAAAAATAATTTGAATTCCATGTCATCTGCTGCGAGAGACCACCATCTGAATCTGAATTTAATAAAAAATAAAATAATTCTCTTTTTTCTAGATCTATTTCTATATAGTGTTATAAATGTAGATTTACCATAAACTATATATATTCATCTTATTATAAGTATAAAGAAAATTATTTCTGAATGAATAAATTATAAGAAAATATATATGTTTTCATTGAATCGTTGACTGACCCTTTACTGTATATACATAATTTAAATTTACTATATATAAATGAATCTATAAATAAATTGCTTTATTATATTTGTATTTGTAATATATTATAAGGAAAAATGATATAGTATATAAATAAAAATATATTTGTATGAAACATATGTGAAAAAAGAAAATTCTCATTATAATAGTCAGTGTGATCAAAAAACGAATATACAATAGAACTTACTTTAATTTTCCCAATTAATTCGATGAATTTTAAACCATTTCGATGGAATAATTAATTTTAAAAATCTGGTCAAATATATCAATTTGATTGACTTTACGTTATAGTTGCTTTTGAGAACTAAAATACTTCAAGGTTAAGATTGTGATCAACGGAAGGGCGCTCTTGATTCTGAAAAAAAAAAAATATTTTTCAATAAATTAACATAGTTATTTGGTTTTTTTTGTTAATTTTATTAACTATAATCACAATATTCTCAAAACCTTTTTTTTCCACTGTTTTCGCTGTGCAAACAAATATACTATAATATTTAAATCACATCGTACGAGTGTGATCTTCACATTTCAATTTTATATCTTTTCTTTATTAGTTTATGGTTGCTTTAATAAAATTTCACAAGATAAGTCAAGAAAGTAATCATGAAAATGAAAATACATTGTAAACGTGCAAAGGAAAAATGAATCAAAAAAATCTAAGAGATATATAAAAAAAATGTCGAAAATCATTTTATTTTTCTTTTTCATTTTTTTTTTGTGTTCTTCTTAGCCTTTCATATGCATATATATATATTTATATATTGTGGTGCCTTTATCCATTTCAAAAATAAACAAAACATAAGCATCATTTTGTGGTGGTATTTTAATTTTATTTTTATTTATTTTTTTTGTGTTATTTATATTCAAATGTGTTTTTATGTCAAATATATATGTATATGATTTTTATATCCACTCTCAAGCATTTAATAAGTAAAGTAGATTTTCAGATGAAAAATATTTAACAACGCAATGGGAATGAAAATATACCAAATGTACATTTATTTAAAAGAAAAATAATATTATAGCAACACGACCGCCATCGTAATATAAGAGGCCGTCGAAATGATGGAGACCAAATGTGTGGACATATTTTTCACTATATGCATTTTTTTATATAAATATATATAGATTCAGATCATTTCCACTATTTATATAAATTATATATGTATATATATTTTAATTTTTAATTTTGTTCCATATGCCATATATACAAGTCTAATAAGTTTTTTTTCTTTTTACTTACATGATCATCATCATCATCTATTCATATATGCATTTTGCTTTTGTTTGGATATAATCTATATGTGAACATATCCATCTATATGTATATATATATATATATATATATATATATATGAGATGAACGAGATTTTCTATACATATATAAATATATATATAGATGAATAAATAAAAAATATGTTTAAAAATATTTTTTTTACATATAAACATGCACATGATAATAATAATAATAAATATAATTATAAGTTTTGGTTATGTCGTATAAATAAAAATGTCTCGCGTCCATAAATAGATTTTTATACTCCCCTATTTCAATGAACCCACAATGAGAAGAATGAATGATGAAAATATAAGAAGATGTATCTCATAAATGTACAAATGGAATATAATACATTTTACCATTATCTATTTTGGTAAATCTGTATTTTTTTAACTCTATACTAAATATATACAGTATACAGTAGAAGGATTATATTAACATTTATAAAAATATATTTTTCTCTCAAATAAATTTAATTAAAATAAATATATATATACATATAATTTGTGGTCTATTACTGGTATCTTTATATATTTAAATTTTCAATTATAATAAATACATTATATTATTATTATATGAACGTCACAATGCCATCATTCTTCTATATATAAATATATATAAATAAAATCATCAAATGTCATACATTGAAATATACGCAGCCACTGCAACCGATTGGAACTTATCCATATATATATATATATATATATAGGCTTTTTATTAAAATAAATGAAATAAAAAAAAAACTTAAAGGTGCGGTTTGAATATAAAAAAAAAATCGCAAAAAAGAATTATTCAGAAAAAAAAAAGTTTTTAATTTAAATAAAATGAATTATTATAAAATGCGTATATGTACCTTTATATATTTTATAAATATGTACTTTAAATATACTTTTAAAAAACAAAAATAAATATACAATATCATATATTTGTTTTTGTATAACAATTTTGCATATTCATTATTTATGTATAATGCAAAAAAATTAACACTCATATGGAGTTATTATGCAATGATCTTATAATAATAATATATGCATAATATGTAATAACAAAACAAAACAAAACGAAAAAAAAAATTGCATGTTAAAATAATTTAAATAAACCATCATATATGTATACAACGCTGATCAGGCAGCGGTGTAAATAAAACAAAATAAATTATATGTACCATTTATCATATATGTATAATAATATAACAGCAAGAGAGTTATTAAAATAAAAAAATAAATAAATAAAAATACAGAACGTTTAAGTGAAAGTGTGTCGGTATTTTTTCCATTGATGGTATATGTATATATGTATAAATATGCCTTCTTTTAAAAGAACCACATATTTATTTATTTTTTATTTAATAACATAATAATAACAATAATAATAATAATAATAATAATAATAACAAAATAATTTTAATTAAAATGAATTAATTTCTGTTTTTTTTTTCTATTTGGAATATGATTTTTTTTTTAAACGTTTATTTGATTTTCAAAATGAAAATGTATATATAAATAATTTTAAATCCATTTGTATTAAAAGATTTTTATATTTTTGGTTAACAATTCTTTATATAGAAAAATAATTTTAACACTGATTCATATATATAGTATTTTATGGATATAAATAGAGTTCAAAAATTATAGTTTTGAAAATTAATCCCTGATCGATATATTTATTGGTGGTATATATGTTTTATTAATTTTATTTAATGTTTGCCGACACACAATAACAAAATAAATATATAGTACCTATACTTCGGAATCACGCAGGATTTTCACCATCACCTTTATGATATATTTTTTGCTTTTTTTGTTTTTTTTTCTTTTTACAAACATCCTTATAATCTATGCATAAGAAATTTATGAAAAAATAACAATTTAGTTTATAGCTTATATAGATATTGATAGTGCGGAATGAAAAATATATACATATATAAAAGATTATTTTATTTAAAAAAGTCAATGACATATTCAATTCATTATACATATCATAATTGTGATCAGTTTCCAACCCGGAATTCACGGTTCTGGTTGTCGGTTAAATTTGATATTTTTCAGTAATTTCCAGCCCACTCCTCCAGCTCCAGTAATTTTTCACATTCATTCCAACATTACCTGTTTTCAGTATAGTAAATGATGCCCGATTTTGTTCATTTTTATGATGTGCGAATTTCTGTGAAAATTCTGTATAATTTTCTAAAGGATTATCACATTTTAATGGTAAATTGTTCTAAAATATTTTATTCATAGCTAAATTTCAAATTCATATGGAAAATCTTGTGAAATTTTATAATAATTTATAAATAAGAGTAAATTATTGTGATGTGACCCATCATATGAAAATAAAACAGTATTTTCCACCAACCATTTAAATGTATATCCACACATTCATATATATATAGGAAATAATAATCATCTATATAATCTTGATATTTCTCTATAAATATAATTATAAAAAAAAATTTCTATTATTATTATATAAAATTTAATATATATATATGTAAAGTTTAAAATTAAAGTAAAATGTTGCAATTTAAAAAAGAAAAAAAACTCACTCAGATACAGTTTAATCCAAATTAAATCTTTACAGTTTAAAAAATCAGTAAAAGACCATCAATATCTATTTATCTATGCATGCATATATTAATAACTTACAATCTTTATCTATCTATATATATATATATATATAATAAATATATAAAGCAATTATCTGTAATGTCATAAGCCAGTGGACAGTGAAACAACTTTTTAAACATATCCACTAGGTACTTGGTGTTTTTATATATTTAGATATATATTTATATATGCACACGGTATATAGAAAATCATTGTCTCATCATCAATTGAGGTAAGTAACTATAAAATAACTTATAATAAAATAATAATTTTAAATATAATATACAAAAAAAAAATCTCCGTACATTTTTATTTAAGATTTAACTTCTTATAGGTTAACATGCATATATAAATAATATAGATATATACATTTTTTAAAGAGAGTTACAATTTTTTATTTTCATTTTTTTAACAAAATAAAGTTTTGTTGATTAAAATCGCACAATTTTCAAAAGATCGTTTGTTATACATACATTTATTATAATATATATTCGTACATTTTATCTTCATATACTATATATATGTATAACAATTATCCGCGTAGTAATCTTTAGTCAATCGCTTCTGTATTATTATAATAATATGAGGAGTTATAGGAAAATATATTGTATAGAAAGTCTCTTTATTATTATTATTATTATTTATTAAACTGTATAAATATTATATATCTACGTACGTACATATTCGAAAAAGATATTATATATATAAATACATTATTGTTATAATAATAGATTTGATAATATATAAAGTATATATTATAATAATAATTTTAAGAACGGTTCAATGGTTTCCAGCAAATCTTTTATCTTTATCCAGGATCATATATTCATGATATTTTTATAACTAAATATAAATATACCAAATATAGGCTGAATATATGAACGAAGAAGACGATGGTGATGTTGATGATGATGATGATGATTGGGATGTTGAATTTGGCTATAGTTAATTGGATTTTTTTTCCATATATGAATTTTGTCATTTATCACAATTCAATACTTTATCGAAATATCCATAAAGTATTGAAAAAACATCTATATATTATTTTTTTTTAATTCAACATTTACACATTCAATATCTGTTTCTGCATACGCGTTATGGTTACAATTTGTTTGGGTTACATTTAATATGACATAACAATAGATCTATATACGAATTACACAAATATAAAAAAAATGTAATAAATATATAAAGAAAAGACGAATATAATCATAATAATAATAATAAGAAAAGAAATTATCACCAAAAAATCGCCAAGTAACATGATCTTTTATTATACAATAATATATTGAAAATTTTATTCGTCAAACATTTAGAATGTAATGCATTTAATTTAATACAACATGTCAATAAAATATTATGACATGGCACATTTCATTTTATCATCGCAATCGTTTATTCATACAATATAGAGTTCGTAATAACAATAATAATTGTGATTGTTAACTTTATTATATATTAATGTTTTGTAAATATAAAAAAAAAAATTCGTATTCAATATTAAAATTATGATCTAAAATTGTATAAAATTCGATACGACGTGTAACAAAATAATAAAAATAAAATATATCTATTGGTAGCTGTGAATAACAATAAAACACTAATAAAAAAAAACGGGGTATATAGAATCGTATACAAATATTTGTTCAAGGTGTGCGACAGTTTGTGAATAATGAAAATATATTTTTAACAATCCTTAACTTAATATTCAAGACAATCCTAAGAAATTGGTTAAATTCATTTCATAGCGTTTTCTTGTTAATTTAATAAATTTCCAATTATATATTTAATAATGTTTCAATTTATCAAATATAAAACTTCAAATATATTAAATAAAATATTTCATTTTAATTTCATAATTTTTTAAATTATTTTTATAATTTTTTCAAAGTTCAATAAAGTACATTGATAAATTATTGTATTAAAAAATGCATAAAGAAATAAAATCGAATCATCATGATAATAATTCCATTATGTTTTCAAATACAATTGACACCGCACTGTAATTTGAAAATTGATGTTACATTTTATTCTTTATTGTTTTTCAAACAGGTTCGAAATTCGAATTACTTTTAGTGTGCACTATCAGTACCATTTATTAATTGTTACGAATTCAATTTGAAAATATAATATCATCGATATTATAATACACTCCTATTCAGATACAATCATTTACCGTTTTCTATTATATTTTTTATTTCATAATAAATTTTTTCTACAGACATCAAAACTGTACATTTTTATAATTTTTTTTTTCATTCCGCATATATTGAAATATCATCATCAGTATATGAAGAGCTCCTATCAAAATAGTTTCTTTAATTTCAAGGTTTTTTTAATTGTATTTAATTACGTCTAATTTTTGTTAAAACAATAATTAATTAAGTTTATTTATTCTTGATTAACAAAGTGAAAACATTATAAAAGAAAAATATTGGAATGAAATCCTTCAGAATATGAATCGAGTTCTTCCAGTCATCAGATTCTATATTGTTTTTTTTTTTTTGTAAAAATTGTGTGTTTTTTGTGGCTTTTTGTGCAAGTGTTTTTGAGCGTCGTTTCGTATTTTTATATATTCGTAATGTTAAGAAAAATTAAATTATCTATTGTTATTATATAATTCATTTAATATTTCATTAAATGTATGTGTACGTGACATTTGGATGATTTTATTGTTATTCACATAATTGAATAAATAAAATATTTTTATTAGTCGGTTTTCAATAAGTTTTTAATCATAAATTCAATAAGTTATTAATCATCAAAAAAAAGATTCACACAATTGGGATTTGAACGCAAAGCTTCCAGACAAATGTGCAATAAGGTATATATAATTTTTTATATATGATATGCATTTTAATTTCTAACATATGTAATTTAAATAAATGAGTATATATTTTTCAAATTTCTTTCGCATTTAATAAATCGGATATTTCCTAAAAGTGTGTCTTTTGATGTTTCCTTTGAATTATATACCCTCTTAATTAACATCAGAAATTGAACCAAGTTCCTCCAAGTAATCGTTCTATCGTTGAAACTTTCGTATAAGATAAAAAGAAAAAAAATATTTGGAAAACCACATAAAAAATTTTTTTATTTGTTATATTTTCTTGTTATATTTTTTCCTTTTTATCGTATGTAAGTTTCAACGATCGAAATTTACAGTTATTTTTGGATGTAGAGCGGGTACCCCCGTATGGGATACCCGGGAATATATATACACAAACCACAGCTGGCAGAAACGCCAGCGCGGTTCGTATATATATAAACCTTCGGGGAACATCGTTGCAGAGAATATGGTATGTCTCATCATCGACTGTCCAACATTCGAACAACCATGTCCCCCTAATAAAAGGAAATCTCATATGTAAAATTTTACATGTGAGATTTTTGTTTGAAAATTGACGGCTTCGCTAACAGCTCGACCATACTTTCATATTAAGATATTTTCACTTGATTTTTGTACACATACAATTTAGCAAATAGCACATAATTTGTATGCAAAAAAATATTATGATGGTTGAATGAAAGTTAATTTCAGATATTTTATTATATACCAAACACCAAAGTTATTTAAATTTGTATGGAGATTTTTTATTTTATCTTTGAATAGATCGATTTGTAATTACTTTTACGTATCAACACTCATATAAAATAATAAATCTAATTATTAAATTTTTCCATTTGTTATGTATTGATGCCAATTCATATAATAATATTAATATACGCATATTTACAAACACCAACACATTAACATTTTATTACATTTTATTATATTATTTATGATGATACATGATCATATATCGATCGATATTATATATACAATCATATTCATTCAATCGTTTACCGTTATCTATTATATATTATATTTTATAATAAATTTTTTCTACAGACATCATAATTGTAAATTTATATATTATTTTTATTCTGCATATATTCTATATAAGATAAATGAAGTCATTAGTATAAGAATCTTCGACCGATTTAGTTGTTTTATTTAAAAGTGTTTTATATTAATATAATTTATTTGTTATTGAATAAGAAACTACGCAGAAAATTATAATTGTCTCAACTGGAATTTTTCTGTTTTCCGAACAGGTCCGTATTATTTTTAGTGTGTACCATTTATTAATTGTTACGAATTATATTGTAAAAATTATACTATATAGATATAAACTGAAAACAAATTAACTTTAGCTTTCGATGGTTAATCAAAAATACATTCCTGCTTATCTTTATAAGTATTCCACTGCAATCATAAAATCATATTTACAAATATGTGTTATTCAAATAAGTGTAATTCTATTGTTAAAGTTTTATCATTTTAGACATATTTTGAATTTTATTTTTAAATAACTATTTTATTAATTTCAATATAATTCATTATTTTTTTTATTTTTTGAAGCATTTATCCTCATATTATTATAATAATATAATAATTATATTCTTATTAACATTTTTTTTATTTTGCTTATTTATTTTCAGGTAAGTTTCATTTTATACAAGTCTATATATATACAATATACAAATTTCATGATTATCATGTGTTAAATTCCAACCGCAATGTGAGTTATATACATTTTTTTATTATACATTTCATTTTATTCATTAATTGAGAAAATTTTATGATTCACTAAAAAAGAAAATACAAACATCATTATCAAATATTATTATCATTATCAAATATAATTGAAACCTTATTAAATTAAGATGACTATATATATTATTTATTGTATATCTAATCTATCATATACATATAGTGTGAGGTAATTGCATAATGTCAAAATTAACATAGTATAACAATAATTTGACATTAAATTTATATATACTATTATAGAAAAAAAAATTTTTTTATGATACATAATGATCCATATGTCAATTGTATTTCCATATATAATATGTATTATTAATATATAGAAAAGTAATTGTATTTTATATATATTGTATATACTTTCACTTAATATGGAAATCCTCGAAAAAAACAAAATTATTCATATTGATCAGTTTAAAAAAATAAACGAAATTTATTATTAATAAAATCATGTCCAAATTATATATATTAATATTAATTCAATAATTCAATATACAACAAATAGTACAATATGTATATAAAAAAATATTCAATAAATGATTTTAATTTCAATATAAAAGAATTAAATACTATAAGAAATTTATGTTAATACACAGTCCGCACATGTACTATATATTATTGTACAAGTACATCTTATGGCATATCGAGATATGTCTATAGATTTTGTCATAATATATAAAATATACTTATATATATATGGCATTCAGATATATCTGAATATATTAAATTTTTTTTAATATTTGTGTAGAATGAGGAGTGCCAATATGAATGATCTTTCTCACAAGGTATTTCAATAATTGATTTTAAAATCGCATATTACATTTTATATAATTAAATTAAAAAATCATATATAATTGAATTACATCTTGAATATATATATTTAAAATTATAAAATTTATATTTAAATAAATTTACATCGTCTCGATTTCTGAGGTTTTTTCCTAAAATTTTGAACTTTTATTTATTGAAATGATTTCAAATGGATTTATTAAGAAAGGTTACCCTTTATTTTAATCGTATTTGTCTCTTAGCGTCGGTTTATACAATTTCATTTTTTTTAAACATCTTATAAAGACTGAGCGCGGTCCATTGTATGTTGTTATATGATTATTATAAATAAATATATTTTATATATATTATATATATATGGATGTACAAAGTGAATTGAATTTATTTTTCATTTAAATAACAATGGATTAGAAACCGCCCATAATTTGTTTATTTTTTTGTTGATTTTGATTTAATTTGAATAATTGATCATGAATTTCGAGGTAAATTTTGAATTAAATTAAGAGAAAAAAAAAAAATTCAATCAAACATAATATTTTTAATGAAAATAAAAATCATTCAATTTTCAGGTCATTCATATAACGATTTATATTTATATATAGTATATGAAATTTTGTCGTTGTTATTATATTAGATGCACTTTAAGAATATATATCACTTTAAGATTATAGATAGAATATAGATTATATTTCAGGATCTAAATATAGGATCTAAATATAGAAATGAATTGCAAATTAAAAAGAAACTCAAATGATGATCAACTGCATTTTTCTGTATAAACAAATAAAAAAATACATGCATTTAGACTAAAATCACCAGAGAAAAATGAATGTCCTGGTCATATATCACTTTGTATTATATCTGTAATTTTCGTAATTTTTTTCTTAAACGTAAACTTAAAATTTAATAAAATTTCATTCTTCCCTTAAAAAAATTCACGGACCAAATTTAAATGGTTTCAGTTAAAATATTAATTTATCATTGATAAAAAAGATATTCATCAATTATATGCTAAATTTTTATGGCGATGATATTACATACTAACAAACAAAATTTTCTATAAGAAAAATAAGTATGAAAAAATCTAAATTTATTAACCCAAACATCGCATATATCAAAATTATAATAACATAAATTTTATTTAATTATTTGTTGTCCTTAAATAAACTGTAAAAAAAAAGGAAAATAAGACCTAAAAAAATGATTTAAGTGCATATTTTTTTGTACTTAAATTAAATTTTTTTTTTTTTTAAATATTTATAACAATATATGCTTATTTAAAATATACCTGGCCTTAAAGATCATGGATTTATAAAAACAAACAAACAAAAGAACTAATACATTTTTTTCTTAACTTTTTGCATAATGTACCCATAGACATAATATTTTTTTCCGTTGAATTGCAGATTTTGTTACCCTTAAATACTATAAATTCATATAAAATAATCACTATATGAATTATAGAGGTCGACGATATATTACATTATAAGAAAAAAAAATGAAATACATCATAGAAAAGGGTAAAGAAAAAATATTAAAAAAAAAAGGGTATTGATATTTTTCTTATACTCACAAGATTAAAACAGATGGCCCATGATTTTTTTTCTGTATTATTTCTGATATAAAAACAAATTGTTATATATCCAATAGATGATTTTTTTTTCATTCCATTTCAATGGTTATTTTTTTTTATATACCCAGTTTTGAGTAAATTTTTTCTTATTCAATCAGAATTTTGCCGAAATAGAATTAACACAAAAAAAAACATATTTTATTGTCATGTACCAAATAGGTAAAGTTGGCTACCGATTTTTTTTTATTTAATATACTATCCTATACTATTTTTATAATAATATAAAATAAAAAAAGGAAAATTTTATTAAGACCATAATATTTTGTAGCAAAGAAAAGAAATAGTTATGTGATGAAAAATCAAAAAATATATAATGCGGTAAATGGTTTTTACATTTGTTAAAAATTTGTCTATTTTATGTGTACATCTTCGCTTCTTTATTATTTTTTTTTTTCGCTTTTATTTTGGATATGCTATGATATTTTAAGAAGACCCCTTATGTAATTTTTTTAAGAATGTTTTTTTTTTTCGTCTAGATTTTAAAAAAAAATGTTTTTGGTACATTGAACTGATATGCGTATTTTTTTGCTTTTTGGTTAATGGATTTTTCTTATTGAAAGCAATTTTCTTCTTATATGGACGACGATTATATTGTATGTTATATTATTGCTTCTTTTTTTTTTTTGTTAATTGTTGAAAAGGCCAATACCGCAAGCAAGATTATATAGAGAATATGATGATGATTATTCTTTTAATATTAAAAACAAATTTGTATTTTAGAAAAATTTTTGTTATTAATCGTTTTTGTATTGTAAAAATAAATCTTGAGTTTTTAAGAAGAGTATTAATATATAAAAATGTTTATTTTATAACCGAGTGCAGATTTTTAATGGAATTGAAAGATATATTAATATATTATGTGAAAATATTTTAACCATCGTAAATGTAAAGCCTAAAAAAAGGGTCAAGTTAATCTTAAAACGATGTATGTGTGTTTTTATCTTTATACACACACCCCTTCTTAACTGTATACATTGTAAAAGATCCAAATTTTACATCGTTGCATATCGTGGATTATTAGAAAAAGATATTGAGACATTTTTTCTATAAAATTAAGTGCTTAGATATATTTAAAAATTACATATAACCACTTAAATACATCACTTTTAATGTCGTTTCATTTTCATGTATATATATGGATAGTATACCAATAGTACATACAAAGATTTATAAAATAAAATAATGGACTTTTAGTTATATTTACTCTTATTTATACATTTTTTGTTTGTTTCATATGACATAAACCAGATATTGTTTGTGGTCAATTAAATAAAATTTTTTAAATGCATTTTTTGAACTAAATCAATTAATGTTTTTATATGCATAGTAAATAAATAAATACATTTAAAAAAATGTTAATTCTTAATCTGAAATATACTTGTTTGAAATTATATTTTAATATGTATATTGTATATATGAGAACATTTTGTTATATGGAATTTTAGTCGTTATATGATGACTTCAATTGCTATATATATATATTAATTGTTATTGAATTCAGTCGATTGTGGTAATGAAAATTGAATTCCTTTTGAGCGGTCATAAGGAGTTAATATTTCATAAAAAATTACTTTTACAATCCTGGTTAGTCATATTTTCGATGCTCACATTTTCATATCATATGCATTTTTAATTTTTTAACGAATAAAAATCGGAATTTATAATTTTTACATTTTCAATTTGTATATTGTCTCGAATATGTCCATTTATTTATCTATTCATCATTATACCGGATAAGAACAAGCTCAAAATTAACAGCTCATCCGGTTGTAAGCAATAAAACAAATAAATTTTGTCATTCAAGTTTGTAAAATATTAAATAAATAAAAAAAAAAAGTAAACAGTCTTGTAGTCGTTGTTTTTTTTTATTAAATACAAATTTTACTAATAATTGCGTATATCTAAACCTAAACGAATAATAATAATAATTATTATTATTATACGCATACTTAAAAACCGAGACGTTATCGCACACATTAAATAATAATATATGATAAATAAAGAAAATAAAAAAAAAACCATTTAAATATAAGATGTGTTTTAGATGTCGCTTGCAATATTATATACAGCTCTTATCGTAAAAAAAATATTAATTTTTGTTCTCGCGGTAAAAATTAAATTAAATAATACTTTATCATACGAACGAACATATACTTAAACTATATATTTATATATGAATATTTATAGAAACGTACATATTATAAGGTAATAGAATTTCTTATCGTATGGCAAATATTTAAAAAGCCAGCTGAATAATTTTTTAGTGGGATGTGTCCATTTATTTATTTTTGGTTTTTTTTTTCTTTCTGTATTTTGTATAATAATAATAATTGTCTGTATCTTAAAATTAAATATTTCTTTTTGTTTGTATATTTTGTATGTGTTTATTTGAGGTAAATATGAGATTAAAATCGAAAAACAAAAAATTTTATTATATGCACAATAAATGAAAATGTACAGACCTCAAATAAGTAATCATCAACAACAAAAAAAGTTAAATGACAAATTTTTTACTTTAAATCTTCTAGAATTATGTGTGTGTGTGTGTGTGTGTGTGGTTGAAAATCTATACGATTCTATACGATTCTAAGATAACAATACAAATAGTAGACAAATCAAAATATAAATAAAAAAAAATTGTTTACCCATTTAATTTTTTAATAAATAAGACAGAATTGTACAAAATATAGAATTATGTTATCAGTATTTTTTTTTTTTAGTATTCACTATAACACTTCGTTCAATAATGTGTGTGACTGACACATAGATGACGTCCCTAGAACTAAATCAATATTTTTTTTCGCATTTGGCAACCTTTTTAGGCTTACTGTCAACATCATATGTTAATCAGATCATTTGTTTACAAGTTACAGTGCTATAAGTGACGCTATTTTTGTGTTTTAAAAAAAAATGAATTCAAAGCAATTCCGTGTGCTGATTTATCATTGTTTTTTAATGAAAAAAAATACTGTTCAATGCCAGGAATGGCTTGAAAAACATTACTCGGACTCTGCTCCATCAAAAAGAAGCATTTGTTATTGGTATGCCGAATTCAAACGTGGTCGTACAGACACCGATGACATTCCATCTACTGGAAGGCCAAATGACGCTGTTATTCCGGAAAACGTTGAAAAAACACTGAAAATCATTATGTCCAACCGTAAAGTGAAAGTGAGGGAGATTGCTGACATTCTGAAGATATCAGCAGGCAGTGTACAAACCATAATACACGAACATTTGGGTATGAAAAAGGTGTGTTCCAAATGGGTGCCGCGTTTGCTCACACCGGAGCAAAAACAACAACGAACCGATGATTCAAAGAGCTGTTTGGACATGTTTACGCGCAATAAGTCGGAGTTTTTGCGACGGTACATCACAATGGATGAAACATGGATCCACCATTTCACTCCAGAGTCAAATCGGCAGTCTGCTGAGTGGCATGCAGCCGGCGAAAGCCGCCCAAAGCGACCAAAGACGCAGCAGTTGGCTGGCAAGGTTATGGCGTCTGTATTTTGGGATGCGCATGGAATAATATTCATCGACTATCTCCAGAAGGGGCAGACCATCAACAGCGACTATTATATAGCGTTATTGGAGCGTTTGAAAGTCGAAATCGCAAAGAAACGGCCTCATATGGCGAAGAAAAAAGTGTTGTTCCACCAAGACAATGCACCGTGTCACAAATCAATGAAAACGATGGAACGAATTGGGCTTTGAATTGCTTCCCCATCCACCGTATTCTCCAGATTTAGCCCCCAGCGACTACTGGCTCTTCGCAGACCTCAAAAGGATGCTCCGTGGTAAGAGATTTGGCTCAAATGATGAAGTAATCGCCGAAACTAACGCCTATTTTGAAGGCAAAGAAAAATCGTTTTACAAAGGCGGTATCGAAAGATTGGAAAAGCGTTGGAATGATTGTATCTCCCTAAAAGGGGACTATCTTGATGAATAAAAACGAATTTTGGCAAAAAAATGTGTTTTAATTAATTAGTCACACACATTATTGAACGAAGTGTTATTTATTCTATAAAATTTATCTTCGGGGTTAACAAATTTGATTGATGTTATTAAAGTTATGAAAGAACAGATAAAAATAAACTAAAACAGATTAATTTTTTTTTTTTTCATTTTCTAAGGTGATATAAATGAAATATTTTAATGTGAATGGTTTTAAAAAACATTTAAACTTGAACAAAATTTGTGTAATGATAATATCGTTGATCACAAAAATTATCGATGATTATAATATGTAATCGCGGATAAGACGAATTTTAGTATTTAGTATTTGTGTTAATTAACAGAAAACAAAATATGTTTTGAATTTAGTTAACAAAAATTAAAAATAAAAACAATATATCAATTATAAGAATTCATATACAGGAAAATAAATATTATTTTAATATAATATAGTAACAATATATGGAATAAGAAGAAAAAAATATATACTAATTAATAGCCACATCCTGTTTTTTTTTTTTGAAAAACTTAATATATTTACATATACACGCGGTCATTTATATTTATGATATGTAAATATTTCACCTATTTCATGTGAACTCAATTAAATATTGTCTGCGTATATGGCATTTGCTTTTACGGAAAGTTCTTTTTTATAATTGTATATATATACACATATGTGATGTTGTTTATGAATATGATATATGAATAATTTTTTTTTTGGTCCATTTCATTATAAATATTCATAATATATACATTCAGTGTTAAATACTAAAAGGTATATATGTGTATATATTTTATATAGATTATATTAAATGAATGTATATTATTTTGTTTATAGATATATGCATATATAGTTATTATATAAATAATCATAGCAGACAAAACATGTGTTTCACATATGTGTATTGTATATATATGTATATTTTTTTTTTACATATAAAATCATCATCATCTTAATGGTTTCTTTTTATTTTAATATGCGTCTATGCATATATATATATATATATATATATATCGTAGTACAATTATAATTATATTCTCTAGATATATGACAATGTGAATGGCAAATGAATGTGAAGATACGTAAACATCATTTTTTTACTCTGCGTATCTATACCATATTTTTCAATATATATATATATATGTGATAGATAATAATAAAAACACTTTAAGCAATATAGATATATGGAACAAACTATAAAGAGACACACACAGTACATATATGTACATAATAATAATACTATACAATTTGTATATGTAAATATTTAAAGAAGTAAATATTGGAATGGATAAATGCAATGTGAATATTTAAAAGGGGATACATTCATCTTGTACTTTTTATCGTATATACATACTTGTACGTACGTATATATTTAGAGCGATGTATGAAAGTATAATAATATATATACATAATATAGTAGCGTAGTTGCACACACATTAAATGAAATGATATATATATATGTACTATATTAGCAAACGTAAATCTTTTGGATTTTTTTTTTTGAAAAAGTTCAACTCATAACATTCACATATTTAAATAAAACGCAAAGAAAAAATATTAATTTCTGTTTTATAATAAAACAGATATATAACAATATATAACTACAAAATTATAACTATATAACATATATATAAACATAGTTACAGATTTATGGATGATATGTGAGGGAGATATATGATGTCTTTTGAGCAATAATGAATATCTATATACATATGTATATACATAAAACAGAAGAAAAAAATCGTCAAGGATATAAACATGACATGGGACAACATATATTGAGAAAATAAAACACACTTTTTACATTTGTCATTTTAAATTTAAAGATTAGGTCAATAACCCAATTATTTTTTCTTATAACCATTTGGTTTTCTTCGTTATGTTGTATATACAGATATTTAAACATTTTAAATAATAATTTTTAAAGTCATTAAAGTTCCATATATATATATTCTGATTATTCCCATACAAAGAACATTTTTTGTACACAAAAGATGCGAACACCAGAAAATTTACAAAATAAATATGTAATTTTTATTAGTATGAACAAATTAATATTTATGGAATATATGTATTTTATTACCTCACGATTAAATATAAAGAATTTTAATTTTTATATATTATAGTGACTTATTAGCACGAAAAAGATCACCACAATTATGACTCAAAGACTTGGATTCTGATCTATCGCTTAATTTATAATCAATTTTGATACATTTTTCGTTCATCAATAGCATTCTTCTACAAAATATATTAATAGTTAATTTAGCAATTGCATTCAATTCAACATAGCAATTATGATATTTTGTTAATTTAAATGCATACCATTCGTTTTTGTTAAACATATAATACGTTTTGGATGTCATGTGAACAATAAAAATTATATGACATATTTAAAACTATCATTTTATATTTAAAAAATAAAATCTAAACTAATAACAATCGTTAAAAAAATTTTACAAATTATATAAATAAGATATAAAATAAAATTCCAATTTGTGACAAAGTTAATTTTTTATAGTATTTTATTATCCTCAATTAAAATCTGTTAATATATGCGCGAATAAATCATATATTAACTCAATCATGTTTAATTTTGTCCACAAATTCAAAAAAAATACCTATATATATATAAAAATATTTATGTATATGAAAATATAATAAAGATCAAAATGTTAAATAATGACATTATAAAAATCAATTGAAAATGTTAAATCGAAATAAAGAGAAAAAAATCATTGGATATAATATATGTACATAAAAAAAACCAAGTGAAATTTTTTGTTAAAAAAAAATCAACATATTATTACAATAACATATTATAAAATAATGTATTAATTCTAATGAAAAATAAAGGTAAAGTGTATTAATATATACAAAAAAAAGTAATAAAATAAATGAATGAAATCGATTTAAGAAAGGAAAATATTTTCTATATAAACTTATTTATATATAAATATATATTAAATACTTATCATTCATTTCGATCGGTAATTGTTTTTATATATATTTTATATTATAATCAGAAAAATATTTATCCAATATGCAATAATATAAAAAATAATAAAGAGACAAGTGATCGTGTCTTACAAATAAAGTAAGGTAGAAAAAAAAAATTAAATATTATAAATACAATGAAATATATTTATGCTTAATTTTTATTTATATTATAAATTCGGGATTGAAAATATTGAAGTTCATATTTAAAGATTATTCAATGTACGTATATTGAGGAATGCATTTTATTCAATATATCACAAATTTAAAGTTTTTTTTATTTAGTTGTTATAAATGTCATTATAACTTATAGATGAATTTTAAAATTATTTATACATACAAAGAAATATTTAAATTTTCATTTATAAAATTAAAATCAACTTAAAAAGGAGTGGGCAATATTTTATTTTTACACAATTGTTTTATAAGTATGTATATTCAATATCCATAATAAATATTCATTTTCACTTTTCTCACAAACTATATTAAATGTACCTATATTCATATGGGTATTTGAAATTTTAAATAAATTTACATAATTCTTTTCATATACGATGATAGTATTACATAATTAAATGATGTTGCTGATATTTTAATATTTATATTTATTCATATATGAAGGGAATAAGTAAGAATATATAATTAAAATTACTAAAATGTTGTTTTCCAATGAATTAGCAACATTTATTTTAATATGTACGTTGTTATATAAAATTAAAGAAGATTTTTGTATTCGAAAGGTATAAATAACCTTTATTCTGTAATTTTTTTTATATCTAAATGAAAATAGAAATACACTTTCAAATTATTTGTGACAAAATGAAATAACAATAAAGGTATAATACATCATTTCCATTAAATAATAAAATGTTTGTTCTTATTTGTAAATTATTTTACAAAAAAATGAAAAAAAGAATCGTATAAAAAGGAAATCTCAAATTTATATTAAGTGCGAAAATAAATGGACCAAAAAAAATACATTTTTTTCTCCCATTGTTGTCCTAGTTATATTTTCGTTTAAAAATAAAAACTCATCAAAAAATAAAGTATAAATTACATTTAAAATTGAATATTATAAATATATTTTTTATCATAATCATAATAATATATATATATAAGGATATCAATTTCATATATACACGTCGGATATATTTATTGAAAATTATTTATTTTTCTTCCTTAGTTTTCTTTTTTGTGATATAATATAATAATATATATACAATGTTTTTTTTTCTTAAATATATATCATATTTCTTTTGACCTAAATCAACCGGTATACAATTTTACTTTTTTAATATATATAATCAATGTCCAAATGTTTATTTTTTTCATTTCTACGTTCTATAAATTTTACAAAAAATTGTTATAATATAAAAAATCTTTATATATCCATATTATATTTGATGATTATCGAATTCTTTTGTGTGACATCTTAAAGAATATTTAACATAAACATTTTCTTTTTGTATATTTTTATATATTAATGTGAAAATTTACAATTCATAAATTATTTTGTATATTTTCTGTAATCTTATAACACTTGAAAACTATAAACATTTATATATCTATTTACAAGATAATCCTTATATTATCTATATATAGTATATGTTTAATACGATGATATTGAAAAAAAACTCATATTCATAGTTTATTATATTACATTATTATGCTATTATTATTATTATTATTATTTATTATTGACTATTGAATTGTTTGTATATGTTTATTAAATGTATATTTATATATTTGCGTGTAATATCCATGTAAATATTTTTTTACCTCTATATTATATTCACTATATAAACATACGATCATTGTATTATTTTCATTATATCATTATATTTATATACGATCCGTGAATGTTTGTGAAGTTGTTTGAATTGCAATATTTGTATGTCTGTCTAATGTATGCTACTATACGCAATTCTCAATCGAATCTTTTCATAAATGTTTGTATATATTTTCAACAAATAATTTTAATTTCAGGTATATATTTATAATACATATAAAATAATGATCGATTGCATATTTATAGAAAATTATTATTATATTGCAATTTTTTAATATCTACATATTATCTACATTTTGCATGTTATAAATAATATATATATAGGTATATAACACTTGAAATTCAATTGAATAGTTTCAAGAATTATGAACGCATAGATTTTAAGTTTTTTTTACATGTATGTAATATATACGGAAATTATTTTAATTATCTGCATCGATTATATATATGAAAATGAAAAAGTAACTCAATCATATATGGTTTGATTTCGAGCTTTTGATTGTTGAAAGAGAATTTTTTATTATGGAATATTTGACTGTACATATTAAAAAAAATGTTAACGTTAATTTATATTTCCAAAAATGTTTTCCAACTCTACATTCGATATGTTTTTTGATCGGAATGATTTTGTATTTCTTTTTTTTTAAAAATACCTTTAAAGATGTTATTAAATAGTTTTGGGTTTCAACACGTTCTATATATCAACCAATTCATATATATCTATAATTCCAAAAACTTTTAACACAAATATGTTATTAAATTATAGTATCCTTACAGTTTTAATTCATATGCGATATTGTTATTTTAACATTATATTAATAAACCCATTACCATTGATTTCAATTAAATGTCAAATATGAATAAATTTCAAAGTTTATTTGCGTATAAACTGATTAATATAAAAACAATCGCGTAAACAATATTACTATCAAGAAAAACCACATTGAAAATTTCTTTACCACTTTTTAATATATAAAACGTTCATATATACAAAAGTTAAATAATATATAAATCAATAAATCTTTTTATCACAATATTTATTATATAATTGTGCATTAAAAAAAAACATTGTTACAATCCTTTAAATTCATATATCATAAAAGAATTTCTATATATAATAAAATATATTATAATTTTATGCTACTGCATGCATATATACATTTTATAATAATAGAATCGCCATTTCTACATTTAGGTATATAAATTGAATATATTGACTTCTGTTCTATACAATTTTATTTTTTTTTATTTTAAATTAAATCAATTTTTTATAAACCACACAAAATAGATTATAATAAAAAGAAAAATTAAATTAAATTATCTATTTCACACATTATTATAACTGAACATTTATAATTAAGGAAATTTTTGCTATATATATATATAATATATCACGATTATATATGGTGTAATTTCTTATATTGCAATTGCGATATTTGCGTGAGCGAACAAAATGTTTTTGATTTAATTTGTTACATAAAATATATAAATAATGTAATAATAATAAAATTCAATTGACATCAACTGTATATATACAATATATACATAAGAATATGTGAATGATAAGACATTATAAAAATAAATTGTTAGAGGTTTGTATAGGAAAATAAAAAAAATACCATAAAATAAAAATTGCAATATTATAATAATGCGGGTTTTATATATATATATATATATGGTTTATATCATCAGTCTTATGATTATCCACACGACAATATGAAATACAATAGAAAACTATAAAAATTCTTATATATGTATAAACATTTTGATTGTCATTATTATTATTATTATTATTATTATTTTATGATGTTCAATAAAATATAATACAATCATTATATAAAATCATCTTAAACTTTTACAAAAAAACCATATCTATCTGTCAATAATCATATATATAAACTTTCATTCATATATGCAACATTTATTATATCATAGAAGAACAAAAACTATATACCTTATAATAGTTATTATTATTTTATATATATATACATTTACGTGGGTGTTAGGATTTTGAGACGAAGTTATAAATCTGATTTAAGAAAATATTTTCTATATATAACCATTATTATTTTGTTGTATTTAAGATAAATAATAATAATAATATATGCAACAAATTAGTTAGACAATGAATTAAAAAAAAAATTATTGTATACACATGAACATATAATAAAAAATAAACCTCAATGTCCATTGTATGTTAAATATATATTTATTTAAATTTTTTTTTTTTTGTAAATTTCATGATTTCATTCATAAAAATATTCTACTATGTACAACCTTTCGCCCTTTTTATTTTATTTTTTTCTCATTATATTATGTAGCAAATATATCTGTCTATATGGACTATATAAGTAAATATATATATATATATATATATATATATATAATTTAATTTATAACTTAATTTTTACTACAATTTGAATTTAATATCTTTAAAACCAATCTTATGCTATTCTCTCTGTGTTTTATATATATTTATACATTTATAAGCAATCCATCAATATTTATGTAATGTAATCAATTTTTTTTACCATCATTTACATATCCTGTATGTTTATACAGATATGATGAACAAATATATTGATTTAATATACTATATACGTCTTAACAACACAGGTATATTTATATATATATAAACACATATTTTTAACAGCCTATTTTACTTATATATATACATGTGCATATCTAATACATTGAAAGAGATTTAATTTAAAATAGCGTATATGTTCGACGAAGAATCAAATAAGGTGAGGCTCATGTCAAATTATAAATATCTATAGACTCATGAAGATGTGTGATGATGCTGTATATATATATAAAATATATTTAGTCTTGATACCTCTAAATGTCTATTGTATATTTATATTCTGGTACATACAAATTATATATATATTTATAAAAAAAAAAACGTAATAACGTTCATTGTATCATGTCTTAGATGACCCGTCGACCATATAAAAAAAATATATATTTTTTATTGTAACTCAAAACAATTTACAATATATGAGGTGGAAAAAATATATATATATTTTTTTAATAACAATACAATGTTTTTTTTTTTATCTTTTGCTTATTATATTATTTATTTTTTTTTTGTTTGTTACATAAATGTCTTTTAAATAAATTGTTATTTATTTTTCTGTGTTTTGTACTCGAATCATCATATATGTTTGTATATGCGAGTATATACAATGATTACAGAACTGTTTCAATTGTTTTTGTAAGTCGTGTGTTTATATACTTGATGCATATATAGACGCAAACAAATATATGAATTTTTTTTTAAAAAATAGGTTGATCAAAACAATGTTAAAGAAATTATCATTTTGATAAAGAAAATATATTTTAAATTACAATATGATTCAGATAGATTTTTACCAAAATTTTGGTTAAATCATTTTTTGAGGATTATATTAATAGATAAAAAGGCGTTATCTGAAGAATATTTAATGAATTTATAATGGTTTTGATCAAATAATTGATATTTATTAAAAAAAATTAACGATTCTACTAAAATAACAATATCATCGCTGTTTTTTTTATAATTCTAATTGATTTCAATTCTATATACAATTTTACTTTTTAATTTTTACTTTATTTTTATTTTATTTTTATTTTTATTTTTACTTTTTACTTTTTGATTTGGTTAACCTAATATTTTTTTTTGTATACAAAAATATACAATTATTGTTCTTCGTCTTTTCTATATATTATATAAATATAGTTATATATTCTTTTATATTGTAATATTGTAATATAATTGTACGTATAAAATAAATATATATATAACATTTCTATAAATTGTAATTTAATTATGGAAATTTATTAAGGCGGTGAAATGCATATAATTATATATATACAATAATAAAATAAAATAAAATTTAAATATACATTATATAAATATATAAATAGATCTCCACATGTCATATTATATTATTTATATATGGTTATTGACGGTGAATACTAAATATTACTATATAAATAATTTTTTTCTCTCAAAGATCTGATAGAAATTCATTGATAAAATATTCAAGGAGGTATCATATATATAGTGATGAATATGATGGCTTTCAATTTAAGTAGATTCTTATATATAGATAAAGTATTACTTTATTTTTCAGAGTCATAAGGACATTTGCGTTTTTGTGGAAATTTATGGGGTTTTATTTAATATTATCTTCATGATTTTAATTTATTTGTTTCAATACCATTCATAAACTGAATTTCAAATTATAGCACTTCTTTGACAATTACTACAGAATGCTTCGTATGAATTTGCTTATCTTTCAATAAAAACTTATAATCTATCAGGAACATTTTTATCAGTTTTTGAAAATTAGTTAAGAAATTCATCTCATCTTATAATATGATTCTCCGAAAATTTCCAAAATATATTAAACTATTTGTTTATAAATAAATATATTACGAGAAAAATCTATATGATGAAATAAGAAATATCATTACAATCTCAATATTATATAATAATCCAATAACATTACATATTTGTAATAAAATATTATACATATAGAAATAAAAACTACTTATTTTGTAATTTTCACGCTATACGGAAAAATTACAATTAAAATTCCATAATATTCTGAACTGACAATCTTCATCACTTTTTCTTCTATATATATATTTATATTTAACACTAAATAGAAAGAGGCGCGTAGGTATAACTATATATATATGCAATCATGTAAATATAAATATAGGTATAAATACAAACCAAACATTTATATATATATATATATAATGATCATTAAACATTACCAGAAATTAAATGAAATAATTTTTTTTTGTTTTAAAAACATCATCACGTTTTCGTGTAATAAACTTATAATTATTATACAAAAATCATTATCTTATTTTATTTATATATATTTCAACATGTACTTTTATTTTTTGTTTTGTTTTTCGTTTAATTTGATTAAATAAATATATATTTATTTATATATAGAATGCTTAAATGCGCTTATATATATTATAATATACAGGATTCGTTATATTGTAATGCCATCATAAATATATATGCATTTGTCGGCTTTTAATTTATTTAACAAATAAATTAATGTAATAAAAATTAATATGCAATTTAATAAATTAATTGAATTTTAATATATCTGTGAATATATATATATAATAATTCTTTAATTTATCTTTATCTGATTATATATATTGTATATATATACGATATATCTTTTAAAATATACTCATATCTAAATATATACAATTGTTTTACGACTGATTTAAAAAAAAATATTCAATTGGCTATTGATGTATATTTTCTACAACACAACTAAATATATTGCAGAAGAACTACTGTGTATATGCCCTATATGGCTTTTTTAAAGACTTAAAGGCAATTTTCGAACACTCAAACGAAATATTATTTATTTTTTTTCAAATTTTATTTAATTTTTATATATATACTAAATGTATATATATATAAATACAAAATACATGCATTATTATTATTATTATTATTATTAATATGATTATGATTATTATTAATATACATGCACTTAAAGTATATATAAATATACATATCATATATATGTTTTTAATATATATAATTGTTTGTGCATATATAAAATATACACATTTCATATATGCGAATCAGTGCTGCAATAACACTTCGAATCAACGGACTTTTAATTCAATTAAAACACTCAGGTCCTGATAAAACCGACACGAAAATTTAAGATATCTTCCTTAAAAACCAATAAAAAACATTTAATATTGAATTGGTAATATTAAGATTTTAGATAGTCCGCTTTGCTGCTTTTTTAAAATGGTAAATGGTAGAAATTTTACCAAGACACTAAATGCTATAGAATAGAAATACTATGTACGATTAAAGTAAAAATCGACAACACTGAGTTCATATAGGAATATATACATCATAAATGTATGTGAATGAAATGCGGGCACATTTTAATTTTGAAGTCACGAGTATCGGTAAATTACCTTTATTTATTTCATACATATATATTTAAAGAAATATGTGCATATTGATTATAGTTTCCATATATATATATATATATATATATATATATATATATATATATATAAGGAAATTTCTATTTGTACGTACGTACATATATATTTAAGTGAATTCTATATTCTATATCTGATATGTTATGTAATGTTAATGCAATTCATAATATCTATAAAAATGGTAAATTGTTTTTAAACATATAGTTTCAGAAGTGTATTTGAAAACAAAAACATACATATAGATAGATCATTTTTAACAGGTAACATAAAGAGCAGGTAAAATATAACAAGGTAAAACTAAACTAATCAATAATTGCGTATATAAATTGTTTCTTTTATGGAATTATATTATCTGTATACATTCATATAATAAAAAAAAAAGATATAATATAGGCATTAAATATGTGCAATTTTAAAGTTAAAGTGTTATTTTAATCATTGCAATAAAAAAGAATTTATTCATGAACTTTTGACTTAACTAAATTATAAAGTTATGAAATTTTGTTGTGAATTTCTGTATACAGTATATCATGTGTTTCATTTTTGATGCAATTTTTTTTTTTTTAATAATTATTAATGGACAATTTATTTATTATGGTTTATTGCATATATACAAACGTGATTATATATAATTGTATAAAGATTGCTGATGAAATTTTCTATTTTTGAGTTTATTGATACCTGATATATATATATATATATTAGGAATAAAAGGAAGCCCAATCACCACCCACCTTTCTGAACGTTCAAAATTTATTCATATGTATATATTTTTATATGCGGTCATATCCAATCCACCCTCTATTTACTTGTTTATTTTTATGATATATGTAGGTTTTATAAAAAAAAATACATAAATACATTATTTGAGGGGGTTAAAATTATATATATGTTATTTTAGTGGTTAAAATGCATATGTATGCGGGTGGGTGAAAATGCAGTACGTTAACCTTTATTGCCATCTATTAGTTGATAGAATTTTGTATAAATAAAAATTATTAGGAATATATTATATTAATTGCAATTATTTTTATTGAATTAAATTTATTTATGAAATCTAACGATAATTATTGTATTAATTTCAAAAGAATGCATTTTACATATACATTTTACATAAAATTGATGAATATACTTCAGAATTCCAAATAATTTACCGATCCATCACTGTTTGTTTGCTTGATGTATAATGTTTTGGTTTAGGAGATAATCAAGTGTTATGATAATCAAGTGTTATGAAATTGAAATGATGGAATTTAGAACCGAATGTTCTAAATAGATTTTTAAAATAATTATAAATGAATGCGATTTTTGTGTGAAACACTTGAATGTATTAAAATGAATCAACTTTTCAAGAATAAGATTTTAAATTTTAAATTTACGTTTCGTTCTTTATTTCTTTTAATATTTTTAAATAATAATAATAATATACAATTCAAAACAAAACAATGATGTTGTATTATAATACGTATACATAAAAAATATAGAATGAAATTATGAAAGAAAATAAACTCGATTAAAACGTAAAAAACATAAGAACAACGTGCTGATATATACCTAAATAAATAAATATACATACAGAAAGAAATACTATATATACAGAATTATATATAATATTTTACTCTAGACATAAAATTATTCATTCATAAATTCTTACACCATATAAAAAAACAATTTTTTTTTCTTTCTTTATATCATCATATACTTTTTATTTTCTTACACACAACAAACAAGAAGAAAACTAAAAAAAATGTATAAGAGTATAAATGTAAAACATATATACATACATATATACAAAAAATATTCAATGATGATGTAAAAAAAAAACGGCGGTGATGCTGATGAGAACGAAGACGTAAGATTTTTTTTAAAATAAAAAAGTTTTATGCATTCATTTATAATTTTTTTTTTATTTTTCATTATTATTATTATTTCATTATTTATTTTTTTTTTCTTAAGTAATGAATATATAAGGGATGTTTTTGACGATGATGATGATTATTATATTATTTTTATAAAGATTGTATGTTTTTTGTGGATGGAATGGTGGAGGTGATGTGGTGAATCTGATGTAAAAAACTGATTATTAGCAGTATTTTTTTGTTGTTATGATATTTATATATATATAAAATAAAATATATATATTTTGATATTCTATGTATATATTTTACAGCAACACAAATAATTTTTTTTTCTTTTATAAAATATCACGCGCGGCATTGAAAAACAGCAAGAAGTATATAATTATATATGTATATATTGTATAAATACACTACAGCTGTTTTATACATAATTTTCTTTAATGAATTTGTTTACTTTTTACTTATTTTTTTTTTCTTCGTCGTTTTCTTTCTATTTTTGCAACATGCTGTCTTAATTTTTCTCGATTTGTCTTATATAAATTCTTTTTTCTTTATCGCAGTATTATTTTTGTTTTGTATAAATATATCTATATATATTTATTTGGAAAATTTAAAATTAAAATGGAATAAAAATCAATATTGTTTATATTCTACAGTTGGTATTTTATTATTTTTTATATATAATGTTTAATTTATATTAAGGGTAGGTATAAATCATAAAATGAATTATGTATGGATGTAGATTTTTTAGGAATATTTCATCCATTCATTTGACGATACCTTAAAAGTAATATTTTATTAAATGAAATGGTCCATTTTCAAAAAAATTAATTATTGACACCAATTTTTTCTATTTTTTTAGCTATGTTATATCCTTAAAACATTTGGTATTTTTGTTTTCTACAAATACATACTAATCCCATATTTGATGTTTTCATAAATATGGTAAACTTCGAGATGTTATTCTATTAATCTTGATAGGAGCTTCGATAAAATTCCAAAAATAATAAATTTGTATTAAGAAAATGTAGTTTTCAATTATATTTATTCTGTTTTTTATATTTAAAAATTGTATAATTTTAAAGTTAATTCAAAGAAATTTGTCTCTGAATAATCGTTGTTAAGATCGAATCCTATTAACCCTTATTTTATGCTTTACACATATTTTTAATGGTGCTTTTTATCATTTTATGTAAGAAAAGTTATATTCATTGATTTATATATTACAGCCAAATTACAGGAATCCTTATTTTATAAGATTTCAACTTCAAAAATTGAAAAAGAAAAGTAATTTTACTTTTTAACAAATGATAAAAAAAAACATAAAAACATAAGTATAAATAATGCGCGTATGGGAATTCATAATAAATTATATAGGATTTTAAGTGCATTTCTAAAAGAAATTCTTCTTCAACAAATTATTAACATTTTCTTAAAAATCTTTTTACCTAAACATTGTACAATTTCCTATTAAGTATATGTAAAACTAATCAGAATTGTATATGCTTATTTATATTAATAAAAAAAGTCACCTACACATTTCTATTATTATTATTATTATTATTATAAGTATTGCATATTATTATATTATTATTGTTTAAAAACATTTTTCCACAAATACATTTCAATTGAATTTACCTTATTTATTCATGCTTTTTCATAGTATTTGTATTGAATTTTATATACATTATTAAAAACATTTGTGGTAGAGAATTATATTATATACTTGTTTTATATATACTAATACTATTTTTGAGATAATAAACACCGAAAAGGTATGAGGTGGGTGTATATATATAAAATGTGTATATGTATGCAGAGTATTTTGTTATTTATTTCTAATAAATAAATAAATATATAGGATATATATGAATATAAGGAGTAGGGATAAAAGGACATCAACGCGCGCAACCTAAAATTTTACATATATGTATCTCACATATGACCGATGCATTTCTCCACACATCATACTGAATTCATATATCCTTCTTTTTATGTACACGAAAGATACACCAAACATGTTAAATGTATGTGTTTGGAGATCGCTTAAGAGAAAACACAAATATAAATATTTAAGGATATATGTATGCTGTATATTTTCACATATGTTATAATTATTCCATATCTTATTGTGAGTTGTTTTATATTTTAAATTGTGGTGTATATATATACATAAAAACTTTGAACATTATAAACGTAAAAAACAAACAATCTAAAATATATAGAAAAGAAATAGCCAGAAGGGATGTTTTGTCTTCCGTTTTTAGACAATAAAATTTTTTTCGTATAAATAATTCAAAATGGGATGAAATGATGAAATGATGTCCATCTCTACTATTTATTACAAAAAGATAAATTAAATACATTACATGAATGATATCATCACGAAATGAATAGATTTTTTTTTTGTGTATTGTCTGTCAATTTAAGATGAATATCCTGCTTTTTGTTTTCTTCTATCATATATGTGCTATACGATAATTTACCGGTAAAATCTACTTTTCTATAATTTTCATAATTGTTTGACTATACACTTAAAAGTTGATAATAATCTTGTATATAAAATCTTATATATAGGTAAAAAAACAATTTGTATCAGTGTATGAAAATATATACCGTTTTATTATATATGTATACCTATTTAATATGTGTATCACAGTTTGTGATGAATATAACAGTAAAAATCCATATAAATATATATATACATAAGAACAAAAAACAGATATATATATATATATATATACCTTGAATATCTAAAGTCTTTATATACATTCATAATGTATATAATAAGAGGAAGATCATCTTGTTGTTGATGATGGTGTTGTTGCAATGATGCTGATCATTTTCCTCTGTATGCATTTTTACACTGAAATTCAATTTTGTACTCTCTCCTCATCAATGACAAACGAGAAGATGATGCTGTGGTGCATTGTGTTATGGATTACAATAATATAGCAGCAGAGTATAAAATAGATGATGGAAATATATTTGTAAAAGAGTGGTATATGATCGGATATAAACATATATATCTAGTGTGGTGTAGTGTTATAAGAAAATCGTCGACAATATTATATATATATAGTTTATTGTGTATCTCTAAATATACAATATTTTTGCTATATTATGTTTCTCTGTCTGCTGCTGGCTGCCAGCCTGCCTTGTTGCCTGCCTGCTACTTATACTGTATTTATATTGTATTTTATTTTATATATAAGTTGTACAATTTCCATATATAGAGGTATATAAATAAATATATATATAGGTGGTATTGATGGTATATATATACATAATATATGGTATTTATATACATGATGATGGTGCATATATATATATGAATAATAATAATAATAAATACACGTATATGTATAAAAGAACATTTGATGATGGGGGGACCGGTGGCCGGTATTGGTGATACAACTTTTTGGTAGACCATCATATTAGATGTAAACGGACTGTCGCGAAGTAAGGACGTTGCGACGTCAATAGAAAAAAAAGAAGAAAAAAAAAATTCGAAAAACGAAAATAGAAATTGTAGGAAAATACAAATATTAAATAAAAAATAAATATACAAAATTTGGAAAAAATAAACAAGAAAACATTCAAAGTGATTCAAAAAGATATCTATTGCATATATTAAATATTAATTCGCGGTGGTGGTCGTCGTCGTCATCGTCGTATTCGTCACACATCATATTATATATTATCATATAATATATACCGTAAATATATACAATTATAATTATTTTATTATCTATCTTTTTTTTTTGTACAATACATTTTTTTTCGAAAAAAAAAAATTAAATGTGTATTCACATCCAACAACTGTTTAATTAATTCTGTATAGAATAAACATTATTCATTATTTTTTTGATAACGTTTGTGTGTGATGTGTTTTTTTTTTGTTTGTAAAAATAAAATTAAAATTCAGTTTATTTTTATGAAATAAATAAATTCATTTTCTAATATTATTATTTATACTTAATTTTTTTAGTTGATTTGATTAAGTTTAAAGTTAATTTATTTGTACTTATTCAAAAGACCGTTACGAAATAAATTAATTTGTATTAAAAATAATTCCATATATTTTTTTCAATTTTATTACATTATTTATTAATATATATATTAAATTAATTTTATTATATTTTGTTGTTTTTGATTTTAAGATATTTTTGTGATAAAATAAAAAAAAATAAAAATTTATTTTTCTTATCTTAAAAAATTGTTAGTACTTTTTTTTTTTTTTTGATTTGTTCAAATATAAATGAAATATTCGTTTAATCAACAAAACGACAACAAAAACAGCAATAAAGACACAACCATATATATAATAATATAAATAAATAAAAATATGTGCATAATAATCGAAAATAATAAACAAAAATTAACATTATCTTTTTTGTTTTAAAGAAAAAAAAAATATTAATTAAAAATAAAAACAAAACAAACCGTTC